>BSBM01001009.1:0-285000 GCA_027924585.1 Larix kaempferi | reverse complement strand
CACCATCATCATCATCATCATTGGCATCTGTAGGTTCCCCATCAACATATCCATCATCGTCATCTTCTCCATCATCATCACCATCATCACCATCATGATCTTCTGAACATCATCATGATCATCATCTAAACATCACCATCACCATCATCGTCAACATCTTCATCATCATCACCATCAACATCATCATCAAAATCTTCATCGTCATCACCATCACCATCACCATCTTCATCATCATTGTCATCTCTAGGTTCCCCATCAACACATCTCCATCATCATCATCTTCTTCATCATCATCATCTTCATCACCATCATCATCATCATCAAAATCTTCATCATCATCACCATCATCATCATCATCTTCCTCATCAGATCAACATCTCCATCATCATCTTCATCATCATCATCATCATCATCATCATCCGAACATCACCATCACCATCATCATCAACATCTTCATCATCATCACCATCATCTTCATCAACATCATCATCTTTATCATCTTCATCTGCATCATGATCATCTTCATTGTCATCACCCTCCTCCTCATCATCATCTTTATCATCTTCATCTGCATCATGATCATCTTCATTGTCATCACCCTCCTCCTCATCATCATCTTGTGCACTTATGCACTTAGGGATTAATGTTTAGAAGAGGGTCTAAAGGCCTTTATGGGGGAGGGGCTCTAGGAATAAGCTAAGACAGAGAGGGCAGGGGGGAGGGATAAAGGCGTAGAGGGTTAGTGATTAAGGGAGAAGAATGGAGAGAGTGCTATAGGGAGGGTTAATGACAAAGATAATGAGAAGGTGGAGAGATGGAGAGTGGCGTATGCTTGACAATGTATGTAACCATATAAAATATTTGTTTTCTTTTGATTTTGTTCGTTGCCCTAGCCGTGCACCTAACCTATTTATTATCCTTGACAATATTGTGTACGCGTTTTTACACTTTATATCGCGCACGTGTTTTAGCTTTATATAACGTGTGCGCGTTTTGTAACTCTATAAACAGTGGACTATCCCTGTTCGAGAGCAACTTCACTCTGTCCGAGCCAAAACAACACTCCCGTGATTTTTCGAACAGCATGAGCCCGCCATTGGAAATTCTCACATTCTACACCATCTCCATCATTATTTTTTTTATGCAGGTGCAGCATTGAGGACATCTTTCATGGTTGCTCAGTGTGGTGTTGGGTTATATGGCCATATTTGAAGAAGATAATCAGCAAGCTTGAAGAATCTCCAATTGAATAACACCAAAGATAAGGTCTTTGAAAGATTCATTTGGCCTATATTTGAGGAGCACACAAGATAAGATATCAAGCTTCAAGACCATTTCATGGTGGTGGTGGATATACACAAGTGTACAAGAGAATCAAAGAGCCCAAACAATTTATGATTTAACTTCCATTTGCTTATTATTGAAGAGCTTGTAATTGAGGAGCAATAAAAACAAATTATATTGAATTGATCATTGTGGTGATGGGGAATGCACGTAACCGAGTAAACAAATCAACAAGGAAGAAGAGACCTCAAGAAGTCATTGAAGAAGAGAAAGAAAAGAAAAGAATATACATGATGAATCAGAGGCTTTCTGTCACGTCCCCTCCCATCATACCAGTGCGATGGATAGCATTGTGATGCTAAAACTGGGCATCTAGCCCCATGAAATTATTAAATAAGCATTCACATAATATAAAAAGACATATGGAAATGTATAATTATAAGAAAACACAACAGAAGTAATTTCAATTACACATCCATCATACATTCAAGATATTCATCAAATAAATAATTGCAAAGTTAACCCAAGAGAATACTTATCTTATAACAAAGTAGTCCCAAGCAACTGGCTATGCAACTGCAACATTCCACCCAACCATAGGCCAGTTGTGATCATCAATATCTCAACACACTGCCACCCCCGAGCTGGGCATGATCTCTACAAGGAATCAGGAAACAACAGACTCACACATAGCTCAAAGATACACCAAATCAGCCAAGCCAAGCTGTAGTTGGGTTTATCAGGCTGTTAGGCAATGGAAGGAAGAATTGCTAAGCTAGTGAGATCATCCATATAGATATGGGCACCCTCCGCAAGATCTATCTAGCTTGGTCCCCACAATACCTACACACCTGGCACAAGGAAGTATTCCCTTCACCAATACACATTCCCTCAGGCCATACCTTCCATTCTAGTGTTCTTCAAGGTGTGCATAGAAGAGCAACCAGCCCTTTTGATACTCTTGAGAGGTTACCTCCTCACTAGGTTTATCAAGCCAATTCTGGTCCACTTCCACTCCTAATTCCTTGCTTACAGTTCAAACCAATGCAGGGATGCACCCAACAACAAAAATACAAGTGCTGAAGAACGTGGGAAACCAAAACGAATTGGTAGATGGGAAATAAACCCTAGGAGAGCCATTCATTTTCAGAAAATGTTTATATGCATCCCAGGGGCTGAAACGACCTCTATAAACCCCCAAAACATGACTCCCTTTCTCCCAGCCACTGTGCAACACAAAAACGAGCTCCCAGCTATGGAAAAATGCAGGAAATTGGTAAAAACGTGATGGGGAAAGCCTAGCTAGCTCAGACTGCGTGAGGGAGGAAAGACTCTAGGTTCAGAATGGCTTTGGGCACCATTTAGTGGGTGTTTTCTTGCCCCAGAAGCAAAAGTACGTTTTCCCAGGTTGATGGCTTGCCCATGCACGAAATTGGCTACCATGCCTCTTCATTCCCAATGCATTAACTGCCTCAACCAATTTTTGGAAGAATTAAATGATTGGGTGCATAAGTCAGAATGGGTAGTTGAGGGTTTATGGGTTTTCTCATTGACACATGGATTAACACCATTGGCTCAAGGGTTTAAATAATTTCCCTCCCTATTCCTTGTAGAATCATGCCCCCATCTCTTTGTTGCATTGCATAGCTAGTTGTGGGTTTTTCATTAAAATTCGTATTTACATGATGTTTTAATTTACATTGTGCCTATCTAGCACAAGAACCATAGGCATCTATATTTTTAATTGCCGATACATAAAACGCTAAATCAATGGTGGGGCCTTGGCCTTGAGCTCCTCACCATGATTAAATAACAATATTTACATCATTTATGATTTAATGAAAAAGGGGGTCAAAATGGGGACGTGACATTGGATCCTAAAGATGGTGATAGATACAGTGAGCCGATTCAGGAGGAATCCCAAGCTCAAGATTTAGACCGACTATACCAGCTGATTGCGAACAAGGAAGACTACATTAATCCTACTGCAGACGGTATGCTCAGATGGCAATGTGACACTTCTTGTATCTTTGACTCGGATACAGGATTGGAGAATTGGCAAAACCGTATGCATGAAGTATCAGCAAGAATATGTGCACAGGTTACAAAATCACTACGTTGGATCGGAAAAGAGGTGAGCCCTATTCCCACATATGATGGTTCTGCTAATGTTTATAGTTTCATAAGGGAGTATACTGCAGTTATACTAGATGAGCATAGACTTCCAGCTTTATATATAGCATTGCACGATATACCTGCCAGATGGTGGAATGCACATAAGAAAACATTGACCACTTGGGATCAATGCAGAACTAAGATGCAAATTTGATTCGCTGAAAATGTTACTTTACCCTTTCAAAAGTATAATGGACAAACAGACCCTAGTTATCACATTGAAATCTGTTCAAAGGCATGGGTGGAAAGACCACTTACAGAATGGGTACATTTATTTGTACATACATTGGATGTAGGTATCCCAGAGAAATGGTACCTCGACCTGGAGTTGCGCAGTGAACTCACTGATTGGGAGTTGCTTGCTGCGAACTTCCGAAAGGACTTCAGTTTTGAAGATGAGAATCCATTAATCCATGAAGCATTACAACTAATCCAGAAGCGCATATTCCAAGACGACTGTCCTATTCAAAACATAACATTACATGAGTTTTTTCGGACAGAGTGTGTTCCTGCGCACCTACAGTTAGAATGGAAGGAACATGAAGAGCACTTGATCAAGTGTTACAACTTAGCTGAAGATACCAATGATACAAATGAAGACAATGAGGACGACCCGCGCAACATAGATATACCAAAATCAGAAGGTGCGCGTGAGGTAGAAGGACCTCCGTTGGAAATCCCAGATATGACTAGACCAGTAAAAACACAAAAAGTGAACATTGGCACAGACAAAGAGCCGAAGTTCGCATCAATAGGAGATTATTGGGACGATTAGACTATTGCAGAGATTGCAGATACCTTACATGAGTATCCAGAACTATTTCCAACAAAATTTACAGAGATGAAAGGAATTTTAGGAGACCTAGGGGTTATGAAAATACCTTTAAAGCCAGGTGCTAAGCCTGTCAAGCAGAGGCCATACAGATTGAATCCGCGCTATAAGGAAAAAGTCCACGCAGAGCTAGATAAGATGCTAGAAGCAGGAATCATTGAACCAGTTGAAGAATCCGAATGGATTAGCCCCATGATTGTTCAAGATAAGAAAGTAAAAGGCGAGCTCAGGATTTGTGTGGATCTCAAAAAGCTGAGTGATGCTTCCATGCACGACCCATTTCCTACTCCATTCACAGACGAAGTGCTTGATAACGTTGGAGGAAATGAGGCATATTCTTTCACTGATGGTTTCTCTGGTTATCATTAGATCGGGATTGATCCTGCGGATAGGCATAAGATGACATTTGCTACAAAATGGGGGTCATTCCAGTACACCGTCATGCCTTTTGGGCTGAAGAACGCACCTGCCATATTCTCTAGAGTCATCATCACAGCATTTAAAGATTTCATGCACAAGTTTTTAGAAGCGTATTTTGATGATTGGACTGTATTCAGTCTATTGAAAAATCATTGCGCGAATCTCCACATGATGCTCGAGAAGTGTCGACAGCATCAAATATCCTTGAATTTGAAAAAGTGTATTTTCTGTGTGCCTTATGGAATTTTACTTGGCCACATTGTCTGTAAGCAAGGATTGATGGTAGATCCTATGAAAATTGCAGTTATTGCAAACTTACCAACACCAAATTCAGTCAAGATGTTGCGATCTACATTAGGCCATATTGGATATTACAGGAAATTTATAAAGGGTTATGCAGAGATAACCGCAGCAATGGAGAAGCTGTTGAAGAAAGACGCATCGTTCATTTGGAACGCAGAATGAGAACAGGGTTTTGACACATTAAAAGAAAAGATGGTCACTGCGCCTATTCTAGTCTTTCCAAACTGGACAAAGCCATTCCATCTCCATGTTGACGCATCATGTATTGCCGTGGGGATCATGTTAGCTCAGCCAGGAGAGTGAGGTATTGACCACGCTATTGCATTTTCTAGCAGAAAGCTTTCAACAACATAGAAGAACTATACTACTACTGAGAGGGAAGGTCTTGCGATGGTATATGCCCTACATAAATTTAGACACTACTTGTTGGGATCGCACTTCCTTATGTTTACTGACCATTCTGCGTTGAAATATTTGGTCAACAAGCCAGTGTTAGGGGGACGCATATGCCGATGGCTATTGCTGTTTCAGGAAGATGACTTTGAAATTATTGTCAAGCCAGGTAGACTGAACTTGGGACCTGTTCATTTGTCAAGGATCGAGTCAGGAGAGGAGCCGACGAATATTGAAGACAGTCTGCCTGATGCGCAGTTATTTAGTATACAGGTTGCCGATGATTATTACAAGGATATCATTGACTTCCTAACCACAGGGCTGGCACCATAGGAATTCTCGGTCCAGCAGAAAAAACAGTTAGTGGTGCGCGCCGCGGACTTCACTATAATTGCAGGTCAGCTATACAAACTTGGGCCGGATTAAGTCTTGCGCAGGTGCGTACTCGATCATGAGAAGCCATTTATTCTAGCCGACGCACACTAAGGAATTGTGGGAGGTCACTATGCAGGAAGGGTTACTGCACAGAAGATATTGCACGCAGGGCTATGGTGGCCTACAATCCATAAAGATGCCAAAGAACATTGCAGGAACTGTGATGTCTGTTAGAGGACAGGAAAACCATCATGCCGAGATGAGATGCCATTGAATCCACAGTTAACACTGCAGCCATTTGAAAAATGGGCAATAGACTTTGTGGGTCCTATAAACCCACCAGGAAAAAGAACGGGTGCAAGGTATATTATTACTGCTATAGATTACCTCACCAGATGGGCAGAAGCAAAACTAGTTAAGGACTACTGCGCAGTTTATTTTTGAAGAAATACTCACCAGATTTAGCTATCCGAAGATTTTGATGAGTGACCAAGGTACTCACTTTTTGAACAAGACGATTGAGGCGCTTACAAAAGAATTCCACATTCGTCATTAGCACAATACTCCATATCATCCACAGGCGAATGGTACTGTAGAGGCTTTCAATAAAATATTGGAGAAAGCACTCACTAAGGTGTGCAATGTAAATAGAGACGATTGGGACCTGCGCGTCTCATCTGTGCTATGGGCATACAGGACCACATGCAAGAAATTGACAGGACAAACACCCTTTCGGTTGGTTTATGGGTAGGAGGCTATAATGCCTATGGAATATATTGTCCCTAGTTTGAGAATCACTGCATTTACAAGGATGGAAAACTACGAAGCTCTAGAAGAAAGATTACTACACTTACTGGGCTTGGAGGAAGATTGCTTCATCGCAAGCTTCCACCAGCAAGCTCAGAAGGACCACGAGAAAGCATGGCATGATCGCCATATAAAGAACAAGTGTTTTCAGGTAGGTGATCTAGTCCTCCTGTATGATAGCAAGTTCATGAAAATCCCTGGTAAATTTAAAATGCATTGGCTTGGCCCATATACTGTGATACATGTTACTAACACTAGTGCAGTCCAGTTAGCCAATTTAGCTGGTGATACTTTGCCAACTTTGATAAATGGAGCAGGCTAAAGCTATATCATGATAGCACGGCTTCGCAGAACCCTAAATAATGAATCAAGTTAGGAACACAGATAATTTTAGGGGCGAATATTCGTCCATGGGCGATTTTAAAGGGATTTCCAAAATTAAGTGGGCGAATTTTTATATGTAATTTTTTAAAAAAATTTATAAAATTCGTCCATGTTTTATTTAAAAAATAATATTTAACATGACAATCGCCCTCCATTTTCCATGGGGTCATTCCTTCAAAACTGATTTCGCCCTGGGAAAATTCTATAAAATCCTTCATTCGCCCATGTAAATCAATTAAATTTTTGTTGGATTCCTTAATCGCCCCCGATTTATGGTCATGGAGGTTAGTAATAATATTTTCGCCCTATATTTTTCTTGTAAATCCAGGATATAACTGTCACCGCCCCTGGATTACCTTAAATCCAGGATATAACTGTCATCCCACCTCGATTATCTATTTTTTAATATAAATTCATCCATATATCATGGAATTGGGGAAGATAGTAATGATTTCGTCCCTATATATAATTACATAATCAACTTTCAAAGGTTAATAGGTTTCAAATCTATTTTGTTCAAGAATTTATTTCAAATTTGCAGAATCAAGCATTACGTTTTGCTCGAGCTTTCGTGATATTAAAACTGATCTTCGATCCTGTGAGTTTTATGGCGAAGTAAGTCCTCTGCTGTGAAGTTTCTTGATCAAATGAGTATTCCACATAATTTAATGTCCTCTCTTTTGAATGGATCAGTTTAGTTTATTTTCGCCAGAGATCTTCAACATTTTCTAATTCTTAAGCTGAAGATGATACGGCATTATGCCGATAGTTGCCTTGTCTTGAATTTCAAAACAAGAATTAAAATATTTTGCATAAGTAGATTCCATATAGCTTGTTGGTATGATATAGCTGGGAGGAATTACATGTCTAGAGATTTTAGGATATTAGTTTTTCCATAAGATCTGCCACAGGGTTGCACTGATCTAGCTTCTACAAATCTGACTGATTATTTAATTCGGCTTCATCTCTCTCCTTAGAGCTCGTCTGAAAACAATAGCCTCGCATTACACATAATTTTCATATACATCTCAACTATATGGTGTGAATATATGTTTTGAAAATGCCAAAAATCATTTCCTGGGAAAGGAAAAGCAAATTATTAGAAAAAAGGAGAAAGCTATAGAAATACTCATTTGAGTAAAGAATTTGGCATTGGAGGTTAACGCAAATTACGATTTCATGGAGCCTGATGCGAAGCTATGAGTAGTCACTTCATCGATCATTAGCAATGGTAGGCAGTTTGATTCAGCAGCATTTCAGAAACTATGTTTAAGCTTGAAGAAATAATTTTGTAGTTGGGACATATTTCCTTACACAAACAGTGTGATATGGTATCTGTTTTTGTTTATTTTCTATTAATAGACGATCTTACATTGCTGATACCTGGATCTGGCTAATCAATTTTAACTAAAATATGGCAATTTTTTTTGTTGAGATTTTTTTTTAATTGCATATTAGTCACACCCTAGTTTTTGAAGCTTTAGAAACCAATTTATGCCCTCAACAACCATTAATTTTGTCATTTACAGAATATTTTAAGCTAAATTTGCCTCTTTGGATTCTAGCTATGTTTCATTTTAAAATCTCCAAATCGTTGGCCTACTTCTATTACTCTTGTCATATTACAACTCTATTTTTGTATTCATGTCGTTGACTTGTAGATAATGCAAGACACATATCACAGTGGCCCATTTATCTCTTTAACAAGAGCTTACAGGTCCCACTGCTTATTTGGTTTTAGCATTGGGAGTCAATGCACTACATGCCAATAAATATATCAGATTGGGAAATTATTGTTGAACAACTGCACTTATTAATGGAAAGGAAATGTTGTTGTAAATCCAAACAACACTTCATTTCAACTTCTTGGCTTTACCAGAGATTGATTCATGAATTCATTGGGTCTTGGATTGGCTTTCATTCATTGGAGTGACAAACAATAAAGAATTGGGTGCACAGGCCAACAAATTGTTTATATTTTTTTTATTGACTAAGGGGAAGAGCATTACATCATCCTTTTCTGCCCAGACCACTGTTGAACTATTGATCTTTCGGCATGATGGTCGTGCCTGCCGATTAACCAAATTGGCTAGTCCTACCCTAGTCTCATGACCTTAACGGGGATAATGGCTACCACCTAAAGCAGATTTCATTGTATGCTTACAATTGGTGTTCGTTTACTGCTACTGCTAGAGTCTATCGAAAATGTTTCATATAAATAAATATATTTATATTATGAATTGTGGCATCTCATCTAATCTAGCGGGTTGACCCGTCCTCTTACACATATCACAACTTTTCCTTACTTGTCTAGATGGCCAACTCCAAAAGAACCCCTCCAATAGATTATACTAAATTAAGTCCAGCTATTCATTGCATGACGACCTAATTATGGTAAAGGAAGGAGAGCTCTGCAGCGATGCTAGTTCCTCCTTCCTATGTCTTGCTTTTACCCGGCTGTTTGTGGCTTAATTTGATCGTTTTTACTTGGTTCTGAAGTGCTAAAGAAGGAAAAATATCCCAATTATTCTACTTCCATGCGGGGAAGTCCAGATACATTGCGAAAACATGGATGCAATAAAGAGGCCCGAGCACAGGGTAAGACGCAAGGTATACCATTACTACCATTACAAGTGCCTTCCACCACCTGTTAGTCCATCAATATGTTGTCTATCGAAGCTTTGTTGTGCGTTTCATTAGCCTTGGGCGGTCCGGTTGATGTCCTAATTACACGGAGGAGTATATATTTCAACATTGGATGGGGGTTCTATAATTTTTTATTTTTTCATAAATGAAGGGCTAGATTTGAAGGATGTTTGGAATATTATTCTTCGCGTTGATGATTGAATGGTTTAGATTTATGCAGTTAACATTTGCACACATTTTAATTCAAGGGCATTTCAAACGTGTGGAATAATTAAAAAAAATGAGGTTATACCAAACTTCCTGCCATCGAAGCAATCCATTTTCTATTCAAGAGATCCATTCACTGATTTGATTTGTCGCTCAAGTTGATTCATATCCTCCCTTTGCCTTTGATTCACTCTGCAATTTGATTCATATCCTATGTTCTCCACCCTTCTTCACCTTTTTGTGTTGTAGATCCCTGAGCATGAGCTATCACGCCAGGGATTACATCCATTCACCAATCCAAGTGATCCATTCACTGATCCTTTCTCTGAAATATGCTACCACAATGATCAATACGAAGTAATAAACTGTATTTGAAAGCAAAACCTCTTCTATTCGGACTTTCTGCCAGACAAGAATGGTTGAAGCCATTAGAGAGGATGTTGTCATGTATAAGTGGAACAATTATCAGTATAGAAGTGTTGTTTGCAGCTTCAATAATGGAGTACAATGCAGTTTCCATAAAAAGTCCATCGCTAAGGAGTACGATGCATGCCCCACGTCACAGCAGTCATTGTTGCCTTGAAAATGTAACTCATACACGACTATACATGGTATCTAATCTTGTGCAAGTCCTTAGTTTGTATGACCTGCGATGAACATGAAATGGAGTTTGTTCTTTCTCGACTATTCTGGTTTTTCAAAATGCAAAGGAGACCAAAGCGTAGACGCTTTATTAATATTATTCTTCTGGACTTAATGGATATGGACATCCACCGACACCCTCATTTTATGGTTTGATTAACAGAACGGGCCACTCAACTCCATTTTTTTATTAACACCCTCAAGTTTTAGTTGCATGGTTATCACAACCGAAACAACAAACATTCAAATAAATTTTATAATACTAGACGACTCTATAAAATAATATTTAATATTACTTATTCCGTATAAACCAAATTATGTGATAACACCAACCATATATTCTCAACCTATCAATTATATTTTTATAATTTTACATGTCATCGTTACGTATTTTTTGATTAAATAAAAATATATGTAGCAAATGGAAATTATATTATGGTAATAACATATTCAAGAATTATTGTGCTTTTAGTGGTAAGTTATAATTTGTTTTTATTAGTTTATATATATAAATAAATAAAGTGGAAACCTAAACAATAATAAATTATTGATCAGAAATACATAGATAATTAAATAATTAAAAGAAAACAATTTGAAGTTCACAAGCGCAAGAAATAATGGATAAGCTTATTAGTTCTTAAACAAAAATTTGATGAAAAATTAACTACATGTCCCATGATAATTCCGTTACATATTCTCAATATCATAATTCCACTACATGTCTTTAATTTGATAATTCCATGTAAGATGATAAATTAAGAAGTTAGTTGAGAAATGATGTATATCACTAGATATTCATATCATCGAGGATGTTGAAGTAGAGTTATACAAATTGATTAATAGAGAGTTAGCTTAATCAGGATTGTAATAAAGATATGCATTACTTCCAAAATCCAAATGGCTTATTTTACTCAAGTTATAAATGGTGTCAAAAATAAAATTAAAACTATAATAGCTTTGGGACTTCCTCTACTCAACTAAAAAATGTTAAATACACCCATCAATCCATGGCCTCATATATGGACTTCATGAATCCAACTACTTACATGTCATTTGTGGAATTAGGAATGTTACATTAGAGGATGAATGGGAATGATATGTGCTTAGATGGTTGTAAATCCAATTACAAATTCTTCTTAAAGTTATCAACAACTTTTAAAAATGTGGTTGTCCTAGTAAATACGATATGGAAGTACACATGCGTACTGTATTTGTATATCTTATCGAGTTCTCTATTGTTGACTTCAACTTGCCCAATAAACTACGCCACGTACTATTATGGTCTTCCCATTGGAAAAAACACTTGAATGGGGATTGCTTTAGGTCTTACTTCAATAATAAAGAGAAATAGGGCCTTTTCTTACTTCGTGACTTATCTCTTTTATTTTGAAGATTTATAGAGTAGTTTTGTCTCTTTTGTTACTTATTACTTAATATTCAACTCCAAAACGAATGGATATTCTCGCATTCTCTGTCAATTTATCGCAATGTAAATGTGAGTGATCTACTTCGATTTAGTGGCATTAGAAATTATCTAAGGGCTCTTATCATTTCCAATTGGATTTAAAATATAAAATATAGAACACCGTTTTCCCATCCTCGACCTTGAATGGATTCTTGGAGGTTTGGTTATCCTTTGTTGAATGAAAGGGGTCCATCTATTCCACCAAACTTGCCCAAGATTAGTACTTTGCCCCATCCACATGAAACTGCATACTGTGGAGGAAAATTGACCCGCAAGAGGAAATCATGTCACAAGTGGGGATAAGAATTGGGTCGAGAGGATCAAAACACCCTTCTTTAACCCCCTAGGCTAGACTCCATTTACCCAAGGGGAGATGAATTTTGATCTCCACTCTGTCCCCTAACAAAGGAAATATTGAAGAAGAAACAAGTGAAAGAATAATGAATTGTTCAAGTGAAGCAATAAATGAAAGAGGATGAACTGCATGGAATATATAGTGGGGTGACAAATGGTTGACAGAAAATGATGCAAAGACAAGCGTTCTCCTAGGTGCTAGAACATTGCATCTCCTGTGAAGTTTCCAATCTTAGGGCTAGCCCTCATGACCTAATCAGAAGGGTGCTAATTTGTGAGGTAAAACTCTTGAAGCACTCTCGAGGTGCTAAGGGTAAAATTAAATATTCTCCTAGTAGGGTACACTTTCCCAATCTTTGAATAGAACATTGCTTGACATAAAATCCAACTTAAGATGGTCATATAAAAAAATAAAAGTAAAAGTTTCTATTTTTTAATATATAAAAAGAATGGAAATTATTACTTAAATATTTTATATTGTCATTAAGTGTTTCATGGTGTTTGAGAGGGGTTCCAACCTCATTAGAGCTCATGTAAAGATAATAGAATTTCATATCCCATCCAAAATTCAGTAGAATTGATTGTTTTCAAGACTACAACAGTTTGAATTGCACCAAACCAAAGACAAGTGCAGTGACCTCATATATAGGAATTGTGAAAACTTAAGTTCATCACCATGCCCAAAAATGGAAAAAATAACAGACAACTCACATGCATGCCCTCCCAACATAATACCTACTAAAAATAGTTGTAATCTAACAACTTTGGTATAAAGGATCATGGCCATAAAACCCATTGAGAATTTTTCCATGAACCTTCGATGCCGAAAAATCAAGATGGACCAAGGATAAGTCCAATATAATGCCAAACATGTTCACGAACAATAATGAAGTTGACACTTGAATTCACCAAGGGTGAATTCATTGTTAACAAGTATGTCTTACATTGTAAACATTATATTAGAGTTTAAGTTTGAAGTTTGAACCTACCTTTGATGATTGAATTGTTCACTACATACTACAACTCTTTGGTAATGGATATGATGCTTTGTTTGCTGATGACAAATGTTATATGTTGAAAATTGATGGTTGATGTTATGGTTGATCATTTGATTACAATGTTTATAACTGCTAGATGATTGTTGTTATATATGTACTATATAGTTGATACTTTAATGATTATTAGTAATACAGTGGTTGAATCTATGTTTTCATGTTTTCTACAACTAATTCGACATTCTACATGGTTTTTTTAACATATATACATCAAAATATACTAAATATATACTATATGAAAAATGATCATCCAATTCCTAAACAAGACCAACTGGAGGTGGAACCCTCTAGAGTCTAGCCATCTCAGCACATATTCAGCAACAAGAATACGACCCTCAACAATGACATCGATCAAGCCAAGCCTTCCCTTGTCCTTGGGAATGGTACACACATCCATGGGAACCATAGTACACACATCCATGGGAACCATTGGAATTCCCCTCTCTCCACCATCCTTGGACCGTAAATATGATTTATGAATATGCTAATAGCACTAAAAATAGGCATTGCTAGGAAACCAACAAGAGACATATTAGACATGTGAAACTTACAGAATGTACCCAACCACTATCAACTTCCTAGCAAATGGGAAGTCCTTATGCTTCCAACATGAATTTTTCTTTGGAGCCTTTAGAGATTCCAATTCGTATGATTTTGGATATGACTCTACTCTCTGTGAGTGTTGAGCAGCGCTCAGTTGATGGATCCCTTGCATTCTTGGATACCTTTTGTTCTACTTCAGTTTCTATGATTAGTGACAACAAGACATATTTTTGTTGATGTATATGTAACTTCAGAATGTATTTCATCTGTGTATTTTATATATATTTATTGTACCCTTATAAGAGATGTGTTATTCCTCTATAAGGAAGTGTCATCATGTGGATTGACAAGTGTCGCAAGTGTGTGTACTTGCCGATGGGTTATTAGACCACCATGTGGGGTCGGCCCTGAATTATATATAATATAATGTGGATGTACCTAGCTAGACAAGTTGGCCCCATAAGGTCACTGGGCAAAAAGGTTAGTATAAATGAGAGATCAGAGATCTCTATTTTACACACTCGGAAAAGTAACTCACTCTCACTCAGAAAGTGGCGCACTAGTGAGGAGGAGGATCATCTGCTACTAGGAGACTATCTCAGTGTTATTTGGTTGTACTTTGGTTGAGCCATTGCTCTTTCTATCTCTGAGGAAGTTGTGGGGTTTTTCACCTAAGGGTTTTCCCCACGGAAACTCTGTGTCTCTTGTCTCTTATGTTTTTGATTCTTGTGATGCTTATCATATTGTGATTGTCATGCATTGATATACTGTATATGTTATTCTCTCAGCAAAGATACTATAGTATTGTGAATTAATGCTCAAAATTTAACATGGTATCAGAGCTAACCTGAGAAGAAGACATTTTGCAGTGACGGAAGCTTGAGTTCCTTGTTTATTGGGTTTCTCTCCACAGATTTTTGAAAATCAGTATAGTAGATTGACTCTACTCATCAGGGCGCATCTATCTGTCCAATCAAAATTCAATTCCGAGCATTTTCAGATTTGGCCCTAAAAATTAGGGTTTCCACAAAAATAGGAATTTCTGGAATCTGAAGACACAACTGGAAGATCCTTGCAAAAATTGAAGGTTAGAGCTTCGGATCGAGATTTTTGGCTGGGTAGATCTCTGGGAAACTCAAACCCTAATTCAGGGCTCTCTCTAGTGAACTCGGGAGGACAAAAAGATAATTCTGAAGGGCAAGACTTTGTTGATCTCAAATTCTGAATGCACCAGGCTGATCAGCTCATCAAAGCGCATCTTTCTATCCTTTCATAAATTTGAAATTCACATTTTGAATTTTTAGGGTTTCTCTGACAAACCCTAATCCGGGACCAGATCTAGTTTTCAGCATTTCAAGTGGTAAGACCTAAATCTTTTCTATTTCCATTTGAAGTACTCTTTAAGATGTCTCTCCACACCAAGCTTGAGGATAAGCTTGAAGGGGCTGATAACTTTCGAGCCTGGAAGTATAGGATTGGATTAATCCTGGAAGAAAATGAGTTGGACTCTTATGTGAAAGAAGACATCCCTATCCCAGAGGATGAAGAGGCCAAGGTATTGCATAAGAAGAACTTGGTCAAGGCAAAGAGAATCATTGCTGATTCTATAAAAGACCATCTCATACCCCATGTGTCTTCTCTCAAGACACCCAAGGAGATGTTTGAATCTTTGACCAAGCTGTTTGAAGGAAAGAACATAAATCGGAAGATGACCCTGCAGAACCAATTGAAAGGAGTGAAGTTTCAGAATGGAGAAACCATTCAATCTTATTTTTCAAGGGTCTCCTAGATCAAGGAACAACTAGAAGCAGTAGATGAAATGGTGGAGAATGGTGAAGTAGTGATGACCACTCTAAATGGCCTACCCAGGTCATGGGATTCCTTCATTCAAGGAATTTATGAAATGATAAGTATTTCAATGAATTTGTGAAAAGATAAGTATTTCAATTATCATTTTCTTGAATTCCACGGCCAAAATTTGTTGTACGTCCGCGGCCTCTGTAATTTCCTGTTCGGCCGTCGCAAGTTTGGTCATACTGTGGACCTGCTACGGGTCCTTGTGCTTCTGATTGTACTCTATAAACATCATGTTTCCTTTCCATCATAAGGTCATATGCTCTGCAATTGTTTTCATCATGGCCTACTGATTTACAGAAATTACAATATAGATTCTTTGGAGTTTGTACATATTTCTGAAGTAAGTGACATTCTTGAGGTCTATGACCTCTAGTTCTACAGATTTCACACCAAGGCCCCTGTGGCTGTGGTAACGGATTAGGTGCTCTAGTTGCAATATACTCTATGAAAACGGGACAGTGGTCCTTTGAATGACCTTGTGCTTTACATTTTGTACACCATATCTCCTCCTTAGCATCCTTGCCTTTCTTAATATCATGCACTTGCAGGGTTAAGTTCGCTAATTGGTTCTGCAACTGCGCAACATCGTTGCTTGTTCCAGCAATTGGTGAAGCTTCTAGTTTCATAGCCATCTATAGAGATTGTTCCTGAGTAGTGAGATTCTGTTGCATAAGAGGAAGTCTAATGTGTGGAAGCAGCGTAGCAATGAACCATTCCTTATGCTGTTGTGGTGCAAACTCAAAGCTTACTTGATCTATCAGGGCTTTGAACTTTTGGTCAAAGTCCCATACTGACTCTGTAGGTAACTGCTTGATGTCTTTGAGCTCTGTTATACACTGTGATTCTGATTTAGGTTTCTTAAATTCTCTAATCATTGCATTTCTTACATCAGCAAGCGTCCTATTCTGTGCTGCTGAGTATTTCATGAACCAAGTTAAGGCTCTTTCTCTTAGTGTGGTTGCTAACTGAACCAGTTTAACAGCATCATCATTAATTTGCTTAATTGTCCAAATGGCTTCACATAGGAACCAGTGTTGCTCAGGGTCTTCTATCCCTGTTCCTCTAAAAGTTGGTAGTTTCATGTCATCACCCATCTTTCTTGTGCTAGGTTGAGGTGTAGGTGCTGTGGCAGTTCTTCTGGGCTGTTTGAACAAAGGTGGTACAGAGGTACTAGAAGTACCGTGTGGGCTACTAGAAGGTGTTACTGCGGGATTATACTGAGCTTTGTCTGGCTTCTGCGGTGTAAAAGGGTGATAAGGGATATGAACACTCCCTTGTCTTTCTATGTGACTTGCTCTAGGAACTTGACTGTCTTCTGGGCTCGACTCAAAAGAATGTTGGTCAAGGCCTACTTTATACCGTTTTCCACTACGAGTGCAACCAATAACTTCAGGGTCACTATCAGAGTCTACGGACATTACTTGTCTATGCTATTCATCTGAAGCTATACATAGTTTTGCTTTTTCATACAGAAGCATTTTAATCCATAAGTTCAAAGAATTTAAGAACTTACCTCTAGGTGCTTGAAAGAAACTCCTCTCAGCTTCACTGAAACTCTTTCTTGTATCCACTGCAAACTCAGTGATGAAACCTTCCAGCAAACTATTCAACCAAAAGTCTACTGCGCGGGACACAGAATTTTCTACCCGCTTCAAAATACTGACTAGCTCAGGCGTCCAAGCGATTGGTCGATGAATATGCACAGTGGGTCTAGTATCGGCTAACTTGGCTATCCAAACATGTAACTCAAGTGCAAATGTGACAAAGAAAATTTCGTGAAGGTCAGTATAGATATACTTCTGCAACCATTCTTCTGGCTGGAGTCTAGAGCTTCTATTTTCTTGTTCAGCGAACTCTTTAGCCTTTAAATCGAACCACTCCTGAATTTCTGTAGCTGTAGGATTCCAGTAACACATTTGTGAGCTGAGCAAGTCTCAAGGCAACAGAACTATTTGTTGGCTCAACAACAGGGTTCAAAACAACGAAACCATTTGTTGGCTTCAGCAACAATTTTCTACGTCGCAAAAATAGCAAGTCTCACAGTAACAAGTGACGAGGCAACGGAACCATTTGTTGGCTCCTTCTTTCTGGGTTTTGCCTCAATCTCGCGTGTCGCTGAAATAACAAGTCTCATTCACGCGGAAACGGAACCATTTGTTGGCTGCTCTTTGGACAGACCCGGGTTTTAATGATGCGCAGCAACAAAACCCCTTGGCGCACTGGCCCTCTCGGCAACGAGCTGTGCAGCAGCTCGAGGTCTCACCCGAAGTGGCTATGGGGGGGCCAAGGAATCAGGTTTCCTTAACCCAGGCGACGCGGAGACTGCTCTCTTCCCTCGACGATTCCTCTAAGGTAAAGGTCCAACCCCTCTTCAGAGTTATGAGCGCAGCAGCGCTCAAGCTCCTGCTCAGCAGCTTAGCTGCGCGGTACTTCCACCCCTGCGCTAGGACCGATTATCCTCTGCGCCGATATTCTATACGTCGCTCACTTGTGCGCCCATCACAACAACACGTTCTCCTATCGCCGTGGCGACGGCGCCTTACCGATTCCTTCAACCCTTAACGATTATAATCCTCGAAGACTCTTCAAGAACTTACTCAACACACTCACAAAGATAATGCAACATTCCTGGGTATACTGTTAAGAAACTAAACAGACAATCACTTTATTCACATCACAACAACGAAGAATTATGAAGTCCCACCTCCACGGGGAAATTCACGTCCACGGGAGTATCTTATATTAACTAGAAATTTATAGACTTATATAATATGCTGCGCACACAGCTGCAGCCTTAGATCTTTCCAGGAAACTCCACGCACACAGCTGGGAG
Source organism: Larix kaempferi (assembly GCA_027924585.1). Lineage (NCBI taxonomy): Eukaryota > Viridiplantae > Streptophyta > Pinopsida > Pinales > Pinaceae > Larix > Larix kaempferi. The sequence goes on along the minus strand of BSBM01001009.1, from coordinate 266,425 downwards.
CCCTTCTCTCGATCTAGTCTCTTCCTCTTCATAGATTACAATAGTTCAGACGTCGACTCTGACTGTCTGCAACTCAAGGATTAGCTTCACTGCTAACCAGTTCTAACTCCTATTTCCTAGCAACACGGTAGAAAACAGTCAACAAGATCATAACAGAGGATGATCAACTCGATCGATCCTTCTTACCTCTAGCGTCTACTATCTTAGCTAGCTCACTCACAGGCTTAGCTAACTGACTCGCTACTCAACTGACTAACCAACTAACATCTACCCTTCACAATTATACATATATATAGGTGGCCATGGCGGTCGCACCTTTACAAAACTGTGGGCCTTTCCCAGCAGTAATCCCCAAAAACCCTAACCATGCACATGGCTAGGTGTACTGTAGGCGCCGCTTGCAGTCATGTCGCCGCTTCCTGCAGGATCCATGAATTTCGGCGCAGCTTACGGGTATGGGTGCCTCGTCCTTCGCCTTCAATTCTTTGGTCCGTTGCTCCTCCTTGATCCGAGCAACCATAACTTCTGTACTTAGCCTTAAATGAGGGTAGCTGAGCCCTCTACTCCATTGCTTCATTAATTAGGGTAGCTGGGCTTTCCACTCTGCTACCTTCATTCCCTTCTGACATGCGCGCGAGCTCCGCGATTTCCGGTCCGTAATCTATGCTGAGCTCCTCCATCTGGCACCGTACTGCGCACCGTCTTCTTCTGTCCAAAAATTGGCGCTTCTTCAAAACTTAGCACTTTCTCTTCCATACTCGTGCTTTTTCCTCAAAATTCGCAGCTTTTACCATAGCTGCAGCCTTGGCTCCAACAAGATGTATTGTGCATATTTGAATGATTGCATTAATGAACAGTATACTACTAATATGCATGTGATGGGTAAGTGGCCTATGGCACTGTACAACATTCCAGTGCTACTTATCTAGAATGAAACCTCTTTGCTGACATGTTGGGAGTAGTGTAAACTCTTAACAATGTTCTGGTAGAGACTGGAAGGCATCTAGAAAGTTGTGGAACATGGATAAATGTTGTATTGAAGCATTGGCTAAGATAACTGCATGATTGCATGACATTTGTTTATGTGTAAAGAATTTGTTCTGAAAATTATGAGATGTTTCTAATCATGCAATTTAACTTGTTTTGTAGGAAAGACCGTATATCTTCACCTACAAAAGGACTACAACATTTGTTCCAGTGACAAAGATAGATATTGAAGATATTGAAGTTCCCAGGATGTGGGAAGAAGAAATGGAATGCCATGATCCGTCAATCATGAAGAAGATGTTTGGGATGCAGTCCCAAGACCTAACAGGGAGTCACATGTGTGCAGATTGAAGGAAGCCTTGTATGGCTTGAAGCAAGCTTCCAGAACCTGGTATGTAGGATGGACAGTTTCCTATCTAGTTTGGGCTTTACCAAGAGTAAAGCGGGTTCCAACCTTTACTACAAGGTTGAGGAAGGAAATCCAATGATACTACTATGTGGATGACCTGTTTGTATCAGGAGAGGATAGATTGATTGTCGACACACAACGGAAGCTTGCTGTCGAGTTCGAGTTCAGGAACTTGGGGATGATGCACTATTTGTTTTTGGCATGGAGGTGTGGCAGAGTGCAGGTGGGATCTTCCTTGGTCAATGGAAGTACACAGTAGATATCCTGAAGAGATTTGGGATGATGGATTACAAGGCCATGGCCACACCTATGGCATCGAATATGAAGCTTCTATGTGATGCTTCATCTGAGCCGGTTGATGTCTCTATGTATCGTCATATGATTGGGTCCTTGATGTACCTGACGAACACGAGACCAGACATTTGCTTTGCTGTGAACACATTGAGTCAGTTCCTGACAGATCCGAGGAGTGTTCACCTGGTTGCTGTAAAGCATGTTCTAAGGTACCCGAAGGGTACAGTGGATTACGGGCTCAAGTATGAAGCGAATCAAAAGTTTAACCTGCAGGGTTATGTTGATTCAGATTGGGCTGGCAATGCTGCAAATAGGAAGAGCACATCTGGGTGCTGCTTCAGTATGGGATCAGGTGTGATCTCTTGGTTCAGCAGGAAGCAGTCTTGCGTAGCACTGAGTACAGCTAAGGCTAAGTATGTTGCAGCCTGTTCAGCTAGTTGTGAGGCAGTATGGCTACTTGATCTCCCATTGGATGCTACTGGTATCTTCTGTGATAACCAGAGTTGTGTGAAGCTGTCCGAGAACCCAGTGTTTCATGATAGGTCGAAACACATAGAGATCAAATATCACTATATCAGGGATATGGTGCAGAGAGGAGCTGTGAAGCTCCTGTATGTTGCGACGGACGAGCAGATTGCAGATGTGCTGACGAAACCACTAGCCAGGGTGAAGTTCGAATACTTCAGAGAGAGACTTGGCGTTCTTCAGATCGAGGACACTTCAAGGAAGAAGTGGTGGACACATTTGCTGAAGCCATTCCAAGCATGTTGGAAGGAGGATCCTTCACATGTATGTGGATGTAAGCGCTGGATAATGAGCATCAGGATGATGTTCTGGTTTCTGCTTGGATATGATTAGTTGGATCATTTTTATGTATGTATGTATGCATCATGTTGGATGCTAGATATGATCAGTTGGATCATTTTTATGTATGTATGTACGCATCATGTTGGATGCTGGATATGATCAGTTGGATCATTTATATGTACGCATCATGTTGGATGCTGGATATGATCAGTTGGATCATGTGTATGTATTTTTGTATATGCATCATGTTGGATGCTTGGACCATGTATCTGTATATGTATCAGGAGGATACATTGTGTGATCAAGTGGATCATGTATGGTGATATGTATCATGTATTTGTATTTGTATCAGGTGGATACATTGTATGATCAGGAGGATCATGTATGATGATATGTATCAGGTAGATACTTGGTATGCATCAGGTAGATGCATTGTATAATCAGGATGATCATGGATGACGAGCTTCAGGATGTTTCTCCAGATGACATGCAGCAGGATGTTGCAGTGATGATGATCAGGATGATCATGGATGAAGAGCTTCAGGATGTTGCTCCAGTTGACATGCAGCAGGATGTTGCAGTGATGATGATCAGGATGATGTATGATGAGTATCAGGTTGATACTCTATGGCCGTGGATCAGGTTGTGCAGATGAGCATGTAATGCGGTGCCCTGGGAGATTTGCAGATAGTCTTTCGAGGTTTTTCCTATGGCATGTAATTCGGTGCCCTGGGATATCTGGCAAATTCTCTTTCGAGGTTTTGCTCTAGAAGAACATATAATTCGGTGCCCTGGGAGATTTGCAGATAGTCTTTCGAGGTTTTTCCTATGGCATGTAATTCGGTGCCCTGGGATATCTGGAAGATGCTCTTTCAAGGTTTTGTCCTATGGCATATAATTTGGTTCCCTGGGAGATCCGATAGGTTGGGCTGTGTGCTCGTAATCAGTCCTGGGATGCTCTTGCGAGGTTTTGCCATGACCACATGTAATTCGTTGCCCTGGGAGATCCTATAGGTAGAGCTGTGTGCTCGTAACAGCCTGGGATGCTCTTGCGAGGTTTTGTGGTGAGGTCACATGTAATTCGTTGCCCTGGGAGATCCTATAGGTAGAGCTGTGTGCTCGTAACAGCCTAGGATGCTCTTTCGAGGTTTTGTGACGCATGTAATAAGTCCTGAGGATTCCATAGTATGGCCAATGATGATGAAGACCTGCAGGTGGTGGGCCTACATCCAGTATGAAAAAGGACCGGCTCTGTAGAACTTCCTATGACGAGTAGAGTCAGAGATTGGTTGAGATAGCAGCAGCAGTGACGACGATGATGATGATGATCCAGAGAAGAAGACTTGTCTAGCAGATCTGTGTCGAGAAATACCTTCCTAGTTAAGAGGGAGTGTTGATGTATATGTAACTTCAGAATGTATTTCATCTGTGTATTTTATATATATTTATTGTACCCTTATAAGAGATGTGTTATTCCTCTATAAGGAAGTGTCGTCATGTGGATTGACAAGTGTCGCAAGTGTGTGTACTTGCCGATGGGTTATTAGACCACCATGTGGGGTCAGCCCTGAATTATATATAATATAATGTGGATTTACCTAGCTAGACAAGTCGGCCCCATAAGGTCACTGGGCAAAAAGGTTAGTATAAATAGAGATTGGAGATCTCTATTTTACACAGTCGGAAAAGTAACTCACTCTCACTCAAAAAGTGGTGCACTAGTGAGGAGGAGGATCATCTGCTACTAGGAGACTATCTTAGTGTTATTTGGTTGTACTTTGGTTGAGCCATTGCTCTCTCTATCTCTGAGGAAGTTGTGGGGTTTTTCACCTTAGGGTTTTCCCCATGGAAACTCTGTGTCTCTTGTCTCTTATGCTTTTGATTCTTGTGATGCTTATCATATTGTGATTGTCATGCATTGATATACTGTATATGTTATTCTCTCAGCAAAGATACTAGAGTATTGTGAATTAATGCTCAAAATTTAACAATTTTTTGGTTGGTTGGGTTGGAAGCATCTCGAGGCTGTTAACCATTAATAGCCTCGAGATGCATTACAAGTATGGAAAAACATTAACAGTGCATGTTAGGGCAGCATTAATGGAAAAGGCCATTCCTATGTTCAGGGATTCATCATCTATTCAGGAAAGGCAAGGTGTAGGCATCCTTGTTACTTCATTGGTTAAGGAATTAGGAGTAAAGTTGGTGGCATATGCTCCCTTTCCTGTTGTTCCTCTTTTGGGATGTATGAGTGACATTGATACCACTGTGAGACATAGTGTAACACGTAGCTTTGTTTCTCTAGTTCCACTTCTTCCACTCATGAGGGGTGTTCCTCCACCTACTGGACTCAGTGAGAATCTATCATCAAGAACTGCTGAAGATGCTCACTCTTTGGAGTATTGAAGTGCCTAGGGCATCTTTATCATCATTGGATGAGTTTTGAAGTGACTAGGGAAAGTAATGATGTGCCTGGGAAAATATGGAAGCGGATGGGGGCATTTTTATCTTTGTTGTGATAATTTTGAAGTGCTTGGGGAAAATATTGAAGTGTTTGGGAATTTTATCATCGTTGGGAGAATTTTGAAGTGGCTGAGGCAAATATTGAAGTGCATGGGGTGTTTCTATCATCATTGGGTCAATTTAGAAGTACACTGTGTAAGTATTGAATTTCCTGGGGGAAATTTTGAATTGCTTGGGGAAAATATTGAAGTGCATGGGGATTTTTTATCATCCTTGGGAGAATTTAGAAGTGCCTCTAAAAATATTGAAGTTCTTAGGGCATTTTAATCATCTTTCAGAGAATTTTGAAGTGCCAGAGCAAGTATTGAAGTGCCTAGGGCGTTTTTCTAGTCATTGGGTGAATTTAGAAGTGCCTGGGGCATTGTTCTCATCATTGGGTGAATTTAGAAGTGCCTGGGGTTGTTGTTTATCAATGTCTGGATGCTTTTATAGTGTTGGGACGTTTTAAAATAATTATGGGAAAAGTTATCACTTGCCGAGGCAAAGTTGTGTGGATTGGGGCATTTTTGTGATTGCCTGGGTGATTATATCATTGTTAGGTGTTTTTCTCACTTTCCCAGGGCAAGTATTGAAGCACCTAGGTCATCTTTATCATCATTGGATGAATTTTGAATTGTCTAGGGAAACTAATGAAGTGCCTGGGAAAATATGGAAGCGAACGGGGGCATTTTTATCTTCGCAGCGAGAATTTTGAAGTGCCTGGAGAAAATATTGAAGTGTTTGGGAATTTTTATCATTTATGGGAGAATTTTGAAGTGGCTGAGGCAAATATTGAAGTGCATGGGGCATTTCTATCTTCACTGGGTCAATTTAGAAGTGCATGGGGCAAGTATTGAAGTGCCTGGGGGGGATTTTAAAGTGCTTGGGGAAAATATTGAAGTGCATGGGGAGTTTTTATCATCCTTGGGAGAATTTAGAAGAGCCATTGAAAATATTGAAGTGGTTAGGGAATTTTTATCATCTTTTGGAGAATTTTGAAGTGCTCGAGCGTATTTAAGTGCTTGGGAAGTTTTTCTAGTCACTACATGAATTTAGAAGTGCATGGGGCATTTTTCTCATCATTGGGTGAATTTAGAAGTGCATGGGGTTGTTGTTTATCAATGTATGGATGCTTTTATAATGTTGGGACATTTTAAAACAATGATGGGCAAAGTTATTGCTTGCCGAGACAAATTTGTGTGGATTGAGCCATTTTAATTAGTCACTGACAAATATGCAACTCTCCTACCATTTGAAACCAAAGAGAAGAAAGTTTGGTGAGAAGATTGGTTGGAATATTTGAATTGGTCCAAGAGCTATCTCTCTATATAAAGGAAATGGCCCACTACTAGGATATTCAATTAATTCTATCAATTTGTTGGCCTGCCAAGATTCATGACCCCACATGTCCATTGGACCATTAAGGGACGAGATAACAAGTAGAGTCCCTACTTTCCCCGAATCTAGTTAGTGCAGTCATGTTTCATCAACACCTTCTAGTTGTGAGTGATCAAATACTCCTTGTGAAATATATAAATAAATCCATCCTCTCCTCATTCATACACTTGTTCATTCAAGAGTCTAGGAGTCAAGAGAGTCCATAGTTGAGCTCTGGTGTATGTTCTTATGTTGCACTACCTTAGTAATCTACAGAATCAAAAGCTTGAGTCTTATTGGAAAAATATTCACCAAATTTTTACTATATTTTATAAATCAGTGAAAGATTCGCCAAGTTTTTTACAATTTTTTTTAATTAAGTGAAATATTCACCAAGATTTTACAATATATTATAATTTAGTGAAATATTCGCCAAGATTTTACAACATTATATAATGAAATGAGAGATTCGCCAAAAAATTATATATACATATTTTATTATTGATAAAATCGCCTTCAAATTTTCCTATATATCAGGGAGATTCGCCCATTTTTTATACATATAAATTTTAGGGGGTTCTTAAAATCATCCCTGGTTAGGAAGTTCTAAGTGTCAAGTATAGTTGAAAGTGGACACTAGAAATGTAAAGGAGTCTGTACATGTATGATAACAGGAAGAAGGTGTTAAATTTTGAGCATTAATTCACAATACTCATGGATCTTTATTGAGAGAATAACATATACAGTATATCAATGCATAACAATCACAATAAGCATGAAACGCATCACAAGAATCAAAAGCATGAGAGACAAGAGACACAGAGTTTCCGTGGGGAAAACCCTAAGGTGAAAAACCCCACAACTTCCTCAGAGATAGAGAGAGCAATGGCTCAACCAAAGTACAACCAAAATACACTTGAGATAGTCTCCTAGTAGCAGATGATACTCCTCCTCACTAGTGCACCAATTTCTGAGTGAGAGAAGTGTGTCTTTCCGAATGATCCAAATAGAGATCTCCCGATCTCTATTTATACTTAATCTGTTTTCCCAGTTACACTATGGGGCTGACTTGTCTATCTAGATACATCCACAATATAATATATATTTCAGGGCCGACCCCACACATGTGGTCTAATAACCCATTGGTAAGTACACACACTTGCGACACTTGTTAATCCACATGACGACACTTCCTTATAGAGGAATAACACATCTCTAATAAGGGTACAATAAATATATATGAAATACATAGATGAAATACATTCTGAAGTTACATATACATCAACACTCCCTCTTAACTAGAAAGGTATTTCTCGACATAGATCTGCTAGACAAGTCTTCTTCTCAGGATCATCGTCATCTATGCATCGTCATCATCATCGTCACTGCTGCTGCTATCTCAACCAATCTCTGACTCTACTCGTCATAGGAAGTTCTATAGAGCTAGTCCTTTTTCATACTAGATGTAGGCCCACCACCTGTAGGTCTTCGTCATCACTGGCCATACTGTGGAATCCTCAGGACTTTATTACGTGCATCACAAAACCTCGAAAGAGCATCCCAGGCTGTTACGAGCACACGGCTCTACCTATAGGATCTCCCAGGGCCATATTATATGTGACCTCACCACAAAACCTCGCAAGAGCATCCCAGACTATTACGAGCACACAGCTCTACCTATAGGATCTCCCAGGGAAAGATTATATGTGGTCACCACAAAACCTCGCAAGAGCATACCAGGTTGTTACGAGCACACAACTCTACCTATAGGATCTCCCAGGGACAGATTATATGTGGTCATGGAAAAACCTCGCAAGAGCATCCCAGGACTTATTACGGGCACATAGCCCAACCTATCGGATCTCCCAGGGACATATTGTATGCCATAGGACAAAACCTCGAAAGAGCGTCTGCCAGATATCCCAGGGCCAGATTATATGCCATAGGCAAAACCTCGAAATACTATCTATAGATCTTACAGGGTCAAATTATATGTCCTCCCAGAGAAAAACCTCGAAAGAGCATTTGCCAGATATCCCAGGGCCAAATTATATTCCATAGGAAAAACCTCAAAAGACTATATGCAAATCTTCCAGGGCCAAATTATATGCTCATCTGCACAACCTGATCCACGGCCAAGAGTATCAACCTGATACTCACCATACATCATCCTGATGTACACATGATCATCCTGATCATCATCACTGCAACATCCTGCTGCATGTCATCTGGAACAACATCCTGAATCTTGTCATCCATGATCATCCTGATCATACAATGCATCTACCTGATGCATACCAAGTATCTACCTGATACATATCAACATACATGATCCACCTGATCATACAATGTATCCACCTGATACAAATACAAATACATGATACATATCACCATACATGATCTACCTGATCATACAATGTATCCACATGATACATATATAGATACATGGTCCAAGCATCCAACATGATGCATATAAAAAATACATAAAAATGATCCTACTGATCATATCCAGCATCCAACATGATGTGTACATACATATAAATGATCCAACTGATCATATCCAACATCCAACATGATGCATACATACATACATATAAATGATCCAACTAATCATACAAAGTAGAAACTAGAACATCATCCTGATGATCAACATCCAGCGCTTACATCCACAGCCATGTGAAGGATCCTCCTTCCAACATGCTTGGAATGGCTTCAGCAAATGTGTCCATCACTTCTTCCTCGAAGTGTCATCAATATGAAGAACACCAAGCCTCTCCCTGAAGTAATCGAACTTTACCCTGGCTAGTGGCTTCGTCAGCACATCTGCAATTTGCTCGTCCGTCGCAACGTATAGGAGCTTCACAGCTTCTCTCTGCACCATATCCCTGATATAGTGATATTTGATCTCTATGTGTTTCGACCTGTCATGAAACACTTGGTTCTCGGACAGCTTCACACAACTGTGGTTATCACAGAAGATACCAGTATCATCCAATGGGAGATCAAATAACTCAGACAGTAGGTTCCGTAGCCATACTACCTCACAACTAGCTAAACAGGATGCAACATACTCTGCCTTAGCTGTACTTAGTGCTATGTGGGACTGCTTCCTGCTAAACCAAGAGATCACACCTGATCCCATACTGAAGCAGCACCCAAATGTGCTCTTCCTATCTGCAGCACTGCCAGCCCAATCTGAATCAACATAACCCTGCAGGTTAAACTTTTGATCCGCTTCATACTTGAGCCCATAATCCACTGTACCCTTCAGGTAAATCAGAACATGCTTTACAGCAACCAGATGAACACTCCTCGGATCTGTCAGGAACTGGCTCAATGTGTTCACCTCAAAGCAAATATCTGGTCTCGTGTTAGTCAGGTACATCAAGGACCCAATCATCTAACGATACATAGAGACATCAATCAGCCCAGATGAAGCATCACATAGAAGCTTCAAATTCGATGCCATGGGTGTGGCCAGGGCCTTGCAATCCATCATCCCAAATCTCTTTAGGATATCTACTGTGTACTTCCCTTGACCAAGGAAGATCCCACCTGCACTCTGCCACACCTCTATACCTAGGAAATAATGCATCATTCCCAAAGTTCTTCATATCGAATTCGGCAGCAAGCTTCCTCTTTGTATCACACCAAGTTCTGGGAGCTTGTTATAAGCCATAAAAGGCTTTCTTCAATCTGCACACATGTGACTCCCTGTCAGGTCTTGGGACTGCATCCCAAACATCTTCTTCATGATCAACGGATCATGGCATTCCATTTCTTCATCCCAGATCATGGTAACTTCAATATCTTCAATAGATATCTTTGTTGCTGGAACAAATGTTGTAGTCCTTTTGTAGGTGAAGATATATGGTCTTTCCTACAAAACAAGTTAAATTGCATGATTAGAAACATCTCATAATTTTCAGAACAAATTCTTTACACATAAAGAAATATGTAATGTAGTCATGCAGTTATCTTATCCAATGCTTCAATACAACATTTATCCATGTTCCACAACTTTCTAGATGCCTTCCAGTCTCTACCAGAACATTGTTAAGAGTTTGCACTACTCCCAACATGTCAGCAAAGAGGTTTCATTCTAGATAAGTAGCCCTGGAATGTTGTACAGTTCCATAGGCCACTTACCCATCACATGCATATTAGTAGTATATTGTTCATTAATTCAATCATTCTAATATGCACAATACATCTCCTAAGTCTAGGAACATAAGCATAATATTATTTAAACAAAAATAGGCAAGAAATGATAATTGAAATAATTATCTTTGTTTGTTTGTTGGGTGGACTCCCTCTGAGTCTTTGCTTCCTGGCAGGAGCTATTGAAGTAGCTTCTTCTACACCTTTCTGTTATGGAATGTAGGAAGATGGTCAACTCCCTCTGAAAATCTGCATCCTTGCAGCAGTTGCTGGAGTGTGCTCCCTCTTGATCTTTGCTTCCTGCATTACCTGTTCTTGAACTTATATTCATCCTTGCTGACATCAATCTTCTTAAACCCTGGAAAGTATATTTTGTAAGCCTTTGAGCTTTCACTGTAACCCACAAAGATACCCTTCTTTCCTAAAGGATCTAGTTTAGTCTTCTTTTCCTTTGGGACATGAGTGTATACTGGACAACCAAATATTCTGAGATGGTTGACTTCAGGTTTCTTACCAGAAAATACCTCTTCTGGTGTCTTGTTGTCCAATATCTTGTGGGGTGTTCTATTCTGTACATATACAGCTGTTCTAGCTGCTTCTACCCATAGATGCTTAGGTAGATCTTGGTCATGCAACATTTCCCTTGCTGCTTCCATGATTGTTCTGTTCTTCCTTTCTGCAACTCCATTCTGTTGAGGATTATAAGGAGCGGTCAACTCCCTCTTAATCCCTGAATCACTACAAAGCTTCTTGAAGTCAGCTGAGGTGAATTCTCCACCATTGTCGGATCTGAATGTTTTGATTTTCTTGTCAGTTTGAGTCTCCATCAAGGTTTCGAATTCCTTGAACTTATCAAACACCTCATCTTTGTTCTTCAAGAAGTATACCCAAGTCTTCCTGGAGAAGTCATCAATAAATGAGACATAGTAAACATACCCACTAAGAGAACTGGATGACATAGGACCACATACATCTGAGTGGATGATTTCCAGGATATATTTTGCCTTGCTTTCACTGCTTGGAAATGACTTCTTAATGTTCTTACCTTTTGCACATCCTTTGCAGACACCTTCATGTTTGTTCTTGATTTCAGGAAGACCCTCTACAACCTTCCTTGCAATTGGAAGTGCCCTATAGTGCATATGAGCAAGTCTTCTATTCCAAAGTTCACTTGGCTCCATGGATTCATGCACCATGGCATGTTTAGGTTGTCCCTTCAATTTATACAAACCTCCCTCTTGCTCTCCAATCACTACTGCATCATATATGGTCTTTCCCTTTGGCCACATTAGGACTTGGCCATCCACAAATGCAACCCTCATACCTTTTGCATCCAATGCAGAGATGGAGAGTAAGTTCTTCTTGAGCCCAGGTACATAAAGGACTTCTTTCATCTTCAAAGATTTTCCAGAATCTAGGTTGTAGGAGGCTTCACCACTTCCTTTGATTGGGTATTGATAATCATCCCCAAGTTTCACCTTATGGGGTGATTAATGTTCAGATAGGTTCACAAAATATTCCTTAAACCCAGTCATGTGTTTGGAAGCCCCACTGTCAATTAACCAATCATTACAACCATGGGAGATAGTACCTGTGAGAGTAGAGATCAGAACATACTATTCTTCACTTGATGAGTCATCATTACTATCATCACTTTCTGCCCTAGCCTTCTTCTTGGGTGGTTCATCATCCTCAGAAGCATGAGCATGGAACTTTCTTTTGCTGCCCTTCTTATTCTTGCTAGAGTTGTTGTTATTATCCCTTTTGTTCTTGGGACAATCTGAAGCAAAGTGACCCTTCTCATTGCATGTGAAGCATCTTAGATCCTTCTTATTCTTTTGATAGGATCTCTTGTAGTGAGAGTGCTCCTTCTTGGGCTTGCTTCTTTTGGTGTGAGCTGTAAGAGCTTGATCTTCACCTCCCATCTTTTCTTCATGAGCTACAAGTCTAGCTTCTTCTTGAGAGCATTCTTCCCGCAATCTGTTGAAGGATACCAACTTCTTTCTTGCACAGATTCCTTGAATGAAGGAGTCCCATGACCTAGGTAGGCCATTCAGAGTGGTCATGACAAAGTCACTATTCTCCACCATTTCATCTACTGCTTCCAGTTGTTCCTTAATCTGGGAGACCCTAGAAAAATAAGATTGAATGGTTTCTCCATTCTAAAACTTTACTCCTTTCAATTGGTTCCGCAGGGTCATCTTCCGATTTATGTTCTTCCCTTCAAATAGCTTGGTCAAAGATTCAAACATCTCCTTGGGTTTCTTTAGAGAAGACACATGGGGCATGAGATGGTCTTTAATAGAATCAGCAATGATTCTCTTTGCCTTGACCAAGTTCTTCTTATGCAATACCTTGGCCTCTTCATCCTCTGGGATAGGGATGTCTTCTTTTATATATGAGTCCAACTCATTCTCTTCTAGGATTAACCCAATCCTATACTTCCAAGCTCAGAATTTATCAGCCCCTTCAAGCTTATCCTCAAGCTTGGTGTCATGAGACATCTTAAAGAGTGCTGCAAATGGAAATAGAAAAGATTTAGGTCTTACCACTTGAAATGCTGAAAACTGGAGCTGGTCTCGGATTAGGGTTTGTCGAAAAAACCCTAAAAATTCAAAATGTGAATTTCAACTTTCTGAAAGGATAGAAAGATGCGCCTTGATGAGCTGATCAGCCTGGTGCATTCAAAATTTGAGATTAGCAAAGTTTTACCCTTCAGATTTGCCTTTTTGTCCTCCCGGGTTCACTAGGGAGAGCCCTGAATTAGGGTTTAAGTTTCCCGGACATCTACCCAGCTAAAAATATCAATCCAAAGCTCTAAACTTCGATTTGTGCAAGGAGCTTCCAGCTATGTCTTCAGATTCCAGAAATTCCTATTTTTGTGGAAACCCTAATTTTTAGGGCCAAATCTGAAAATGCTCAGAATTGAATTCTGATTGGACGGATGGATTCGCCTTGATGAGTATAGTCAATCTACTATACTACTTTTCCAAAATCTGTGGAGAGAAACCCAATAAACAAGAAACTCAAGTTTCTGTCACTGCAAAATGTCTTCTTCTTAGGTTAGCTCTGATACCATGTTAAATTTTGAGCATTAATTCACAATACTCATGGATCTTTACTGAGAGAATAACATATACAGTATATCAATGCATAACAATCACAATAAGCATGAAAAGCATCACAAGAATCAAAAGCATGAGAGATAAGAGACACAGAGTTTCCGTGGGGAAAACCCTAAGGTGAAAAACCCCACAACTTCCTCAGAGATAGAGAGAGCAATGGATCAACCAAAGTACAACCAAAATACATTTGAGATAGTCTCCTAGTAGCAGATGATCCTCCTCCTCACTAGTGCACCACTTTCTGAGTGAGAGAAGTGTGTCTTTCCGAATGATCCAAATAGAGATCTCCCGATCTCTATTTATACTTAACTTGTTTGCCCAGTTACAATATGGGGCCGACTTGTCTATCTAGATACATCCACAATATAATATATATTTCAGGGCCAACCCCACACATGGTGGTCTAATAACCCATCGGCAAGTACACACACTTGCGACACTTGTTAATCCACATGACGACACTTCCTTATAGAGGAATAACACATCTCTAATAAGGGTACAATAAATATATATGAAATACATAGATGAAATACATTCCTAAGTTACATATACATCAACAGAAGGTATGATAAGAAGAATGATCCATGCACCGCGCAACACTGTTGAAGCTGTGCAGGAAGGAAAAAAAAAAATAAGAAGAAAAATATATAGAGTGGAAGCCGTGCAATTAGAAATTTTTGGCACTGCAAAGTAGTCATGTAGTTGGAAATTTTTGGCACTACGAAGTAGCCATGCAGTTGGAAATTTTTGGCACTACGAAGTAGCCATGCAGTTGGAAATTTTTGGCACTGCGAAGTAGCCGCGCAGGGTTGCAGATGGCTTGCCGCGTAGTTCGGCGCAACACCCAGAGAAAAATAGCCGTTACATGGCTGTTCAGAAAAATAGCTATTAGATGACCGTTGCAGCAACAACTTCAGCATTTAAAGAAAAGATAGTCATTCTGAGCACGTTGGCGATAGAAAAAACTGAAAGATCCACTCAAATTTGCCAATGGACACAACATTAAATGCTTATTTAGCCATTGAAGGGAGCAGGAGAGGGTCTGCTGCGCCTATAAATAATACCGTTGGGAGACTCGCGGGTGTTACCAAGCACTTAGAATTTTCTTGTGATTAACCTCTCTAAGCAAGTAGCCATCTGTATTCTGTCTGCCTTAGCCACTACCTCATTTGTGAATGTCCGAACCTTCCTTTAGAGAAGAAGATCTGACCCTTGAAGAATCCCTGGGGATTTTTCAGCAAGGAGGGATTCAGCAGTTAATGAAAACCCTAGTTAAGAAGGTCGCCGTAGAACAAGGTGAAGGATCCCGTAGATCACCAAGAATTAATCCCACGATGCAATAAAAACCAAAATATAAGGGAAAAGTTGTAACTGCACCTTGATCCAACATCATAAAGTTGGGATCCTCGGCATAGAAAGCACCAGTCTTTTAGACAGAACCTTTGAAGATGACACCTGAATATATCTCCCCATGGCACTGAATGCCCCTGTGTTTAAATTGTCCAAGAATGCCAGATACGACATCCCGCTGTCGCCTATGTCAAAGCATGTAAACGTTACTAAGAATCTGCTGGGAAAGATAGCAGATTGTAAATGGGAGGATTATGACCTCTTGGGAATGAAGAAAGATGAGCCAGATGTTCCCAAATACCCGGATTTTCAACCAGACCAGTATATGTGCTGGAAAAAGGACGCCAAGGGAACTCTGAACTTGGTAGCTGATAGTTGGTTAGCACCTGTCGTTCAGTCGGGGCTACTGAACTTGTTGAGATTGCCACATTTTGACCGTTCCCCAGAATTGAATGTCGTGGTTCGCACACTCATGGCGCAAATCCACCAAGGTTATCTATGGTTGGATAGGAACATTCACATTAATATTGATTTAATCCACCGCATCACTGGGCTAAGCAAGCATGGTAAGGATCCTAAGCAATTCTTCCAGGGGAAGAGCAAAGAAAAAGAGGTTGTTGAGAAGATGAAGAATACCCACTTGGTGGTGAAGGCCAAAAGAGGATTCCTGACAGAGGATATAGAGGACCGAGCAACAAGATTGATAACGTAGTTGCTCGTAGGCAAGATGCTCAAAATAGCTAGACCTTTGGAGGTGCCTGTGGGTGCAATACTCCTTGGTGCCACAGCGGCCGAAGGCAATAGCTTTAATTGGTGTCAGTTTCTGTTGAATGAGTTCCTTGAAGAACTCAATGACACCTAGGTGAATGCCAGCCAGTTCCATTTCACCTGGCTCATCGTCCTGATTGCTTTGTGTGGATGGAAGGAGCCGTGAGATTATGCGGGCGTCATGATGGACACCAAGGATCCTAGAGGATTTAAGTTCGTTAACCTCTGGGAAAACACAAATGCAGAGAGCTAGCATGCAACAACATAAGTATTTTACCAATACTATATCCAGCTGTGCGACGCAATCACGAAGACACCCCGTATTACAAAGAAGGTCACGGTGAAGTATATCTGCATCATCGACTTTGAGGCGGATATGAAATGTATATTCATATCACCGAAAGCACAAACGAGGAAACCAGAGTGGTTCCCAGGAAAGTACATCATGTATGAGCAGGATATTGAGGACCTCATGAAAGATTGGCCAGTAGAGTTTCGTGTAGAGGTCATGGACGTGCAGACAGATTCAGCAGAAGATGAGCTGATCCCGCTCTCATGCCCAATTATTGAAGAAACGAGGAAGAGAAAAGAAGCTGAGACTTCGGAGAAGCCAAAGTCGAGGAAAAGGGTGAAGGCTACAAAGATTCAATCGGAGGCAGTCCTCAATGATGACAACTACGAGATGATAGCCGAAACAGTCTCAGAGTAGATGAAGGAACTTATGGTGGCTAAGGAAAACAAGGACAAGGTCATCCACGATGACCTGCACCAGACGAGGCTCGCAATGCAAGGCCTAATGAAGAAAATGGACGATGTCCATAAAAGCCTTATTGTGCCAAAAGAAGCAGGGGCTGAAAGGAGGACAGTAGGAACCTCGCAGCAAGGAAGCCAACATCTAGCAATAATGTTTCCGTCGAAGACTCGGATTGTCCATGTGGACCCATTGGCTATTGTGTTGCCAATGGCAGAGCAAGTGGTTTTGGACACGAAGGGAGTCAAGAGGGTAGAGATCAACTTAGCTAAAATACCGTTACCAGGATTGCACTTCATCCACATGTAGATCATCGAGGAGATGCATGAACGCATGGTTGAAGCGATGAAGTTACAGGAAAAACTCACCGCAGTAAACAAACAAATTCAGCAGAAGGAAGAAGTACAGCTATGCAACGAACAGGACTGCCGACAAAATTTGGAGACCACCATATCCAATGTGGCGAAGGATATCAAAGGAATAGAAATACAGGATGATCCTGCGGACATAGTTCTGAGGATTGGAGATAAGGTGAGATCCTTGCAGACGGAGATGCAGGATAAAGAGATTTATTATGAGGCCGATATTGCTACATTGAAGGATAAGCTAAATAAGCAGGCGCCATTAACCGAATAGCAAGTCAGAGAGAAAGCAGTGAGCACTGCCTCGAAAAGCATCACCAGTGAGATGGCTAAGTGCCAATCTGTCCTAGATAAGGTTTCACAGGAAATCGTGACCCTTGAAGAGGATCAAGGGTTGCTGCAGGTCAAGACCGCGGTACAAGAAAAATAGACTGCGCTAGACAAGTTGAACGCAGAGGTGAAAGCTCTGCCACCCAGAGAAAGGCTGCCGAGATACAAGGAGATATCCAGCTTAAAGAAAGAAGTACAGGAATTATGACAAAAAGAGACTGATATGGATAATCAGCCGCAACAGCTCCTGGAGAATGCCATGGCAGTATAACAGTAGATTGAAGATAAGTTAGTAGAACTGCGTGATAACCAGGAACAGGTGCAAGATCAAATTGGACAAGAAATAACTCCAACACTGCTTGAGACAATTAAATAGGTTGAGGAGGATACAAGAGAAGCAATGGTGCAGTTGTGCAGTACATATGATGAGTTCGCGGCCAAGTTCGTTCCACCGGTCGAGATGCAGAGTGAGACAACTGAAACAATTAGTGGCTCGGGGACAAGCCACATGTAAGTGTTAGGGGCATGTTGGGCCTAGGTTGAGTTAAAGTTTTGGAAGCACCTTTTCGAGGAAAGTAGGGAAAGTTGAGTTGAGCGCAGCTCAGAAACACAATTTTGTCCAAGTATTGAGGATGCTGCGAAGTTGCACGCATTATCCAACTTTTGACAAGATTGCGGAGTTGCGCGCAACATCGAAGTTTTGGCCGTGATGCGAAGACCAGTACTGTGCAGAAGTAGTGCTGTGGAGTTAGGAGGCCACATGGAGCCAGCAAAGCAGTGTGCTGGACAAGTATCAAGTGTACCTACCAGCTCGACCGGTAGCAGCCATTTTTGGAAAGATATTTCAGGATTTCCATGCGGCAGACGTAGGCAAAACAGGAAGGTGGCCACGCGTGGGTTGTTAAGGAAAGCGATGTTTGGCACGCTTAGAAGGAAAAACCATTAGAGAGAAACGGTTCGGCAGAAGCAGCCTGTAGGCATGCATGCATTAGGAAGGCTGATAACAATAGAATGGGGACGTGGAGATCCGCCATGATCAAGTAGACGCTACCAGGAGCCAGCAAGCCGGTTTGGAAAACCGGCACAGTTTTGGAAACCCTTAGGGTTTTGGGTTTTAGGTCTTCGGCATTGTATAGACATGACCTTCGAGCATGATCTATTTAAGAAGACATTTTGTATGGGATGGGGGTTCGGGTTTGGTTCTCTATGTTGTTCTTTTTGGGTTTTTGTTCTTTTGCTGTTGCCGAGAATTTAAGAAGATAACCTTTTTGTATTGTAAAATCTCTCCGAGCTGAGAATATTGTAAAGGCTCTACAGCTGTGTGTGCAGAGACCTAACCGAGAGAAAAGAGAGTCTACAGCTGAGTGCACAGACTAAGAAAGGTTGCCCCATCCCTTTTGAAAGAAATATATTACCAATCGTTCTTGTGGACGTAGCTTTCCATCTGGGGAAGTGAACCATGTTAAACCCTGTGTTATGAGATGATGTTTATGAATGAATGATTGTCTGTATTTTCTGTAGAATGAATGCTTGAATGTTTCCTTGCATGCTGTAACATGAGAACTTTGATATGCATTTACCAATAGGAGAAGTTTGGGAATGATATGCTAGGTTCCACATAAGCAGATGAATGGTATACATTTCAATTCTATGATTAATATTGTGAATCAGTCATTTAAGTATAATTACTTTCTTAAGCATAGTGAAGGAATGCAGCACAGTTAATCATGTTTATCACTTCAGTTAACGTTGTAATAATCCGAGTTCTAGAATGCACGCCAGAAAGATAACCAGCAAGTGCCTGAATGAATAGATGAGTGATATTCATTTCAGTGCCTTAACGTTTCCGAGATCTTCCAAGTAGAGGATAAGTGTGGATAGTTCGTAGTTTGAGTAGAATATTCGCAATAGTAAGAAACCCTTGGTGCGTCCCGTAGTGTTGCCTCCACCACGCAGTACTGCTCGCAGCATAGATCCTGCTGCGCACTGGATCACCTTGCCCCGTAATGCACTCCCTCTGTCCTGCGCTGCGCAGCTTGTTCAGATAAACAACTCATCATTTACTATGGAAACCTGATTCCGCAGTACCCCATAAAGATACACCTCGGGTGAGACCTCAACCTGCTCGCAAGTTGTTGCCGAAAGGGATGGTGCGAAGGGGTTTTGTTGGTAAAAGGGAGAACCGCAAAGAACCTGGGTCTAATTGAAAACATCTGGGTCAGTTTAAGCCAACAACCATGTATTTGATCATGAATCCATCGATTCCGATTGATTTGGAACCCCGTGTTTTAGCTAGGGAACCCCTCCACACCATGCCTCGAAGTCTCAGAAACGATGTTATTGTGCCATTTCAGTAACTAGGGTTTTGCTTAGTGAAGGCCATGCCAATCTTGCTCATGGGGTTCATTTATGATCCGAAGACTCCCGAGCATGGATGGCCATATTGAACACATCCACAATGGCCACATGCACGTACATGAGCTGACAAAACCCTGTTCCGTTCGCCGGCTTGGGTTCTGTGACCCCCAAGAAAATCCTCAAAGTATCCCTAAATGGCCATGAGGTGCCTGACCAAAATGCCCCTAGAACCAAAACCGTGACTCTGATCATGAATCCCTTGATTCTAATGGATTCAAAACCCTATGTTTTAGCTAAAGGATCCCCCCACACCATGCCTCGAATTCTCATAAATGGTGTTATTGTGCCATCTTGATAACTGGGGTTTTGCTCAGTGAAGGCCATGCCAATCTTGTTCAAGGGGGTCATTTATGATCTAAAGGCTCCCAGGTGTGTGTGGCTATATTGAACAAATCCAAAATGGCCACATGCACATGTAGGAGCTGACAGAACTCTGTTCTGCTTGCCAGTTTGGGTTCCTTGACCCTAGAGCAATTCCTCAAAGTGTTCCTGAATGGCCATGGGGTGCTTGAAAAAAATTCCTATAGCACCAAAACCGTGACTCCGATTGAGAATCCATTGATTTCGATGGATTCAAAACACCGGGTTTCAGCTAGGGGACACCCCACAACATGCCTTGAAGTCTCAGAAATGGTGATATTGTGCCATCTCAGTAACTAGGGTTTCACTTAGTGAAGGCCATGCCAATCTTTCTCAAGAGGGTAATTTGCAATCTGAAAAATCCTGGGCATGCATGGCCATATTGAACACATCCACAATGGCCACGTGCATGTGCGAGAGTTAACAGAACTCTGTTCCGCTCAGCGGTTTGGGTTCCATTCCCCAGAGCAAATCTTCAAAGTGTCTGTGAATGGCCACGGGGTTCCTAATCAAAATTCCTGTAGCACCAAAACCGTGACTACGATCATGAATATGTCGATTCTGATGGATTCAGAACACCGGGTTTCATCTAGAGCCCCCCACACCATGCCTCGAAGTCTTGGAAATGGTGCGATTATTCCATCTTAGTAACTAGGGTTTTGCTGAGTGAAGGCCATGCCAATCTTGCTCAAGGGGGTCATTTATGATCCGAAGGCTCCTAGGCATGCATGGCCATATTGAACACATCCAAAATGGCCACATGAACATGCGGGAGCTAACGGAACCCAAATCTGCTTGTCAGTTTGGGTTTCGTGACCCCAGAGAAAATCCTCAAAGTGTCCTTGAATGGCCATAGGGTTCTTGACAAAAATTACCGTAGCACCAAAACCGTGACTCTGATCATGAATCCATCAACTCCATTGGATTCAGAAGCCCTTGTTTCAGCTAGGCCCCCCCCACAGCGTGCCTTGAAGTCTCGAAAATGGTGTTATTGTTCCATCTCAGTAACTAGGGTTTTGCTGAGTGAAGACCATGCCAATCTTGCTCAAGGGGGTAATTTACGATCTAGAGACACCTGGGCATGCGTGGCCATATTAAACACATCCACAATGGACATGTTCATGTGCGAGAGCTGATAGAACCCCGTTCCACTCTCCGTTTTGGGTTCCATGCCCCAGGAGCAAATCCTCAAAGTGTCCCTGAATGGCCACGGGGTACCTGATCACAATTCCTATAGCACCAAAACTGTGACTCTGATCGCGAATCCTTCTGACCGTGAATCCTTCGATTTTGATTTATTTGAAAAAATGGTTTTCAGCTAGCCCACCCCCCGCAAATCGTTCCTCGAAGTCTCAAAAATGGTGTTAATGTGCAATCTTAGTAACTAGGTTTTTGCTCAGTGAAGGCCATGCCAATCTTTCCCAAGGGGGTAATTTATGATTTGAATGCTCCCAGGAATGCATGACCATATTGAACAAATATACAATGGCCACATGCACATGCGGGAGTTGATGGAACCCAAGTCCGCTCACCAGTTTGGGTTCCATGACCCCATAGAAAATCCTGAAAGTGTCCCCGAATGACAACTAGGTGACTGACCAAAATTACCGTAGCACCAAAACCATGACTTCGATTGTGAATACGTCGATTCCGATGGATTTTGAACACTTTTTTTGAGCTAGGTGACCCCCCACACCGTGCCTAAAATTCTCGGAAACGATGTTATTGTGCCATCTCACTAACTAGGGTTTTGCTTAGTGAAGGCCATGCCAATCTTGCTCAAGAGGGTAATTTATGATTTGAAGGCTCCCAGGAATGTGTGGCTATCATGAACACATCTACAATGGACATGTGCACATGTGGGAGCTGACGAAACCCAAGTTCACTCACTGGTTTGGGTTCTGTGCCCCCGTAGTAATTCGTCAAAGTGTTTCTGAATGGCCATGGGGTGCCTGGCGAAAATATGTGTAGCAACAAAATTGTGACTCTGATCGTGAATCCGTCGATTCTTATGGATCCTGGATGCCGGGTTTTAGCTAGCCCCCCCCCAAAAAATGTGCCTCCAATGCCTGGAAACAGCTCTACGGGCATGCTGGTTAGGCACCCCATGGTCATTCAGGGACACTTTGAGGATTTGCCTTGGGGGAACAGAACCCAAACTGGTGAGCGGAATTGGGTTTTATCAGCTCCCACATGTGCACGTGGAAATTTTGGATGTGTTCACGATGGCCACGCATTCTTGGGAGCCTTCGGATGAGAAATGACCCCCTTGAGAAAAATTGGAATGGCCTTCACTGAGAAAAACCCTAGCTCTGGAGATGGCACAATAGCACCGTTTCTGAGCATTGGAGGCACGTTGTGGGGGGGCTTGGGGGCTATCTAAAACCTAGCATCCCAGATCCATCAGAATTGACAGATTCATGATCGGAGTCATGGTTTTGGTGCTATGGTCATTTTCGTCAGGCACCCCGTGGCCTTTCAGGGACACTTTGAGGATTTGCTTCGGGGGCATGGAACCCAAACCGGCAAGTGGATTTGAGTTCCATTAGCTCCGACATGTGCACATGGCCATTTTGTATGTGTTCATGATGTCCACACATGATTGGGAGCCTTCATATTGTAAATGACCCCCCTTGAGAAATATTGGCATGGCCTTCACTAAGCAAAACCCTAGCTCCGGAGATGGAAAAATAGCACTAATTTCGAGCGTTCAAGGGACATTGTGGGGGGGGGGGGCTAAATAAAACCTAGCATCTCGGATCAATCAAAATCGATGGATTCATGATCGATTTCATGGTTTTCGTGCTACGGGAATTTTCGTCAGGCACCTTGTGGCCATTCAAGGACACTTTGAGGATTTGCTCCGGGGACACGGAACCCAAACTGGCGAGCGGAATTTTGTTCCGTTAGCTCCTGCACGTGCATGTGGCCATTGTGGATGTGTTAAATATGGATACACACTCCCAGGAGCCTTCGAATCATAAATGATCCCCTTGAGAAATATTGACATGGCCTTCATTGAGAAAAACCCTAGTTACTGAGATGGCACAATAGCACCATTTCCGAGACTTTGAGGCATGGTGTGGAGGAGGCCCTAGTCGGAACCCGGTGTTCCGAATCCATCGGAATTGATGGATTTGCGATTGGAGTCATGGTTTTGGTGCTACAAGAATTTTTTGTTAGGATATTCCTATACTCCATCCTAGTCCTACCAGTATTATCATTGTTTTGCATTTCATTCATGCATCCAAGTCATCAGTATGGTGTCTCCCAGCACCTACTGCTTGGTTTACTAGCCCCGGGAGCCTGTTTCCACTCAGTTCCATCCCTCCTAGTCCATCATGTGCCCTCTTTTCACCTACCACATGTGAAAGGCGCCCTCTCTCACCTACCACCAATGACACTTCATTTGGTGGCTTGTTTTGTGGATCTTTCCTTGATTTAAGGACTGATTGACTACTTAACTCACTGAAACACTCCGATGGAACTCTAGAGAGACATGGTTGACTATTCTGACTACAGTTAGATCCTCATGCACCCTCCATGCATCAATTACACCTACATTAGTGCTCCATGCATCAGTTACACCTACATTGGTGCTCCATGCATCAATTACACCTACTACATTCAGTTAGACTCAGTTTGACACATGGTTGATGGTTACTTGTGCATTGATGACACTCTACTGATCTAATGATGAATTCATGCAAGCTAATTCAAATTGCCACCTTGGAATTCGAATCCTCTCCATTCTATTATTTATTGTTGATATTATGATTAATGAACTAGTGTGATGTTATTCTGCTTCTATCTGAGTTCTACTGTATCATAATTCTGCTGTTATTTTACACTGCATTGTCCACTCTTCTATTTTCCTGCTTAATCTTTCTTGTGAGGTATACATCAGCTCTTAGATATGCTGTGAGGATTTTCACATGGTATCAGAGCATGTTGAGAGTATATAGTCTACCTCCATTCTTGAGTTTTTTTTCTTCAGGTTATTACCAAGATTTCGAGTGTAGTAGCAGTTTTTTGCAATTTTGCAGCAGTAGCAGTTGCATATATTCTCTATTGTTTTTGCAGTTCTTCTGCAACAATTTCCATGAATCTATAATGAATTCCTCCTCTCTCTCCATTCAACTATGATGAGTGGAAACCAAAGAGGATAGCATATTTGAAGAGACATGGTATTTTTTATTATTGTCTTGAAAGATGGTTTGAATCCTTTGAAGAGGAGAATGATTGGTTAAATGAAGGTGACAAAGCCTATGGAGAAATGTTGACTGCTATGTCTCATTGTATGTTAATCCACTTCCATGATTCTACCGAATCTCCAAAAGAGCTATTGGCCCATCTGGATGAAAGATTTGGAAAATAGAATGAAGGGATTGGTGCAAACTATTTGGAGAGCAAGCCTAGCGATGAATTCGCCCTCCTTGATGGTCTCTCTGATAATGATTCAGTATCAAACATATCTCATAATGAAGTTGTCCAAAAACAAGAAGAACTTGCAAATTCAACACTCATGTTCTCAATGTCTTCTATTTCGAATTCTGATCCAGCTCATACTCTAGAAACTGAAGAGGTTCTTAAATACTCTCTTGCACAAGAGTCTATTGGTTTGCATAATGATGATCTATTGAATGTTTCATAGGTTAAATCAGCAATTGGAGGTGATGCATTCTCTCTCCTTGATCAATTATCTCTTATGTACTACTATATGATCATTTGTACATGCTCTCAGAAGTTCATTGAAGATGTAGGGAATTACCATTTGCTTGGGATCATTTCTCATGCATATCATGGTTTATTTGGTTTTGATCTCACCCCTTTTGGTTCAAAGGAGATCTCAAGAAACCATTTATCAAGCCTTGGGGCTGATTTGAAGTCCAAGGAAACACTATCATGTGATGGCTCTTTTGGGCATGATCTCATCTATGATGGTTCAAAGGAGGTAACAAAAGACTATCTACACATTCATGGATTTGATCCTACCTTAGCTTATTCGAATCACAGGTTCTAGGATCATCCTCATACCTTTGGATTTGTTCTCATCACATCCGGTCTAAAGAGCAAGTACAAGCACATGTCTCCATATTCGCTTGCATCCACTGAAGGAGAACACAAGCACATGTTTTTGGATCATGAACCACTTCTTCCCAAGAAGAAGATACCTCCATACATATGACCAAGCATCACACCTGCTTGAGTTTGGAGCATTTATTTTTTGGTGTGCCTTACAGTCTCTTTTGAGGGGTGGTATTTTTCCCATGAGGTTTTTCTCTTTTCCTTGTTTCATGGACTGTTCTTTATTATTCATTGTATTGGGTGACCTTTGGTCTCAGTTACCAGGGCCCAGAATGGATTAAGGGGGGGTGTTAGGATATTCCTATACTCCATCCTAGTCCTACCAGCATTATCATTTTATTTTATTTCAGTCATGCATGCAGGCATGCAATTGCATGCATCCCAGTCATCAGTATGGTGTCTCCCAACACCTAGTGCTTGGTTTACTAACCTCGGGTGCTTGTTTCCACTAAGTTCCAGCCCTCCTAGTCCATCATGCGACCTCTTTTCACCTACCACATGTGAAAGGTTCCCTCTCTCACCTACCACTAGTGACACTTCAGTTAGTTGCTTGATTTGTGGATCTTTCCTTGATTTAAGGACTGATTGACTAGTTAACTCACTCAAACACTTTGATGGACCTCCAGAGATACTTGGTTGACTATTCTGACTGCAATTAGATCCTATTATTCCTCATGTTCCCTACATGCATCAGTTACACCTACATTAGTGCTCCATGCATCAGTTACACCTACTACATTCAGTTAGACTCGGTTTGACACATGGTTGATGGTTACTTGTGCATTGATGACACTCTACTGATATGATGATGAGTTCATGCATGCTAATTCAAATTTCCACCTTGGCATTCGAATCCTCTCCATTGTATTATTTATTGTTCATATTATGATTATTGAATTAGTGTGATGTTATTATGCTTCTATCTGAGTTCTACTGTATCATAATTCTGTTGTTCTTTTACACTGCATTGTCCATTTTCACATTTTGGTCAGGCACCCCATGGCCATTCAGGGATACTTTAAGGATTTTCTCAGGGGGAACGTAACCTAAACCAATGAGCGGAACGGGGTTCTGTCAACTCCCACATTTGCACATGGCCATTGTGGATGTGTTCAATATGGCCACACATGCTCGGGTGTCTTTAGATCGTAAATGACCCCCTTGAACAAGATTGGCATGGCCTTCACTGAGAAAAACCCTAGCTCCAGAGATGGCACAATAACACCATTTCTGGGCATTGGAGGCACGTTGTGTGGGGTCTCCTAGCTGAAACCCAGCGTCTCGGATCCATAGGAATTGACGTACTTGCAATCGGATTCACGGTTTTGTTGTTATGGGAATTTTGGTCAGGCACCTAGTGGCTATTCAGGGACACTTTGAGGAATTGCTCTGGGGGCACGGAATCCAAACCGGCGAGCAGAATTGGGATCCGTCAACTCCCAAATTTTCACATGGACATTATGGATGTGTTCACGATAGCCATGCATGCCCAAAGCCTTTGGATGAGAAATGGCCCCCTTGAGAAAAATTTGAATGGCCTTCACTGAGAAATTCCCTAGCTCCGGAGATGGCACAATAGCACCGTTTTTTAGCGTTCGAGGCATGTTGTGACGGGGCCCATAGCTGAAAATTGACGTCTCGGATCTAATGGAATCTACAGATTCACAATCGGAGTCACGGTTTTTTTTCTATGGGAATTTTTCGTCAGGGACCCCGTGACTATTCAGGGACACTTTGACGAATCGCTCCAAGGGAACCTAACTCAAACTGGCGAGTGGACTTGGGTTCCGTCAGCTCCCACACATGCACGTGGCCATTTTGGATGTGTTCACGATGGCCATGCATGCTCAGGAGCCTTTAGATCGTAAATGACCCCCTTGAGCAAGATTGGCATGGCCTTCACTAAGTAAAACCCTAGCTTTGGAGATGGCACAATAGCACCGTTTCTGGGCATTGGAGGCACGTTGTGGGGGGGAGGTAGCTGAAAACCGACGTCCTAGATCCATTGAAATTGATGGATTTGCGATCGGAGTAAGGGTTTTGGTGCTATGGGAATTTTTTCCAGGCACCCTGTGGCCATTCAGGGACACTTTGAGGATTTGCTCCGAGGTTACGGAACCCAAACCAGTGAGCGGACTTGGGTTTAGTCAGCTCCCACACTTTCATAAAGGAGATTTAAAACTACCATATAAGACATGTCTTAGGGTTCTCTTGCTCCCAAGTTTTGATACATATTTCATTAAGAGAGCATGTATGCAACTAGATTACCTTCAAGTCCTTTTGCTTTAGATTTGGCTTTGCTAAGGTACGACATACGATCATGGCTTTTGCAAGGAGGCATAAATCACATTCATCATTTGATTTTATTTACTTTATAGTACTTTGACTCTTTTCACTTTGATTTAGGTACCACACATAGGAATAATATGCATATACTTTAGAACATGACACATGATTAGATTATTGCAAAAGGGGGACATGATGAAATTGGGTGAAATGGCTAGTGAAATGACATATGAAAAATTGCTATGTAAATGTCGCTAATGAGATGGAATGATTCCATACTTTATTGAGTATTTTGACATTAATCTGTGCTTACCATCCACATAATATATCGAAAAAGTATTTTTTTTTTTGTTTTAAAATGAAATCTACTAATCGTAAAGAATAATGTTAGTTGGAATTTTTAGTTATTCTAGATCTACTTGACATATGAGATTCTTCCATCTTGATCCACCCCTTTTTGTATTTACTATTAGTCTATTTGGAATTTTCCAATGCCCAGTGGCATTCCAATATCTCTGTAATACATTTTGATTTTGATGACTTAATGAGAAATATGGTTCTGACATCTTGAGTTATTTCCCAATGCCTATAAAATTTAAATGCATCTATGTGTCTCATTGTGATTTGTGAATGACAAATGTGTACTCATTAATGTGTATTGATTCTAATTTCTATTGAATATTATGAAATGTTATAATATAAGATGAGTTTTCAATCTTGTTTATGCATGTAAATTTTTCCTAAAGGGATGGAAACTTGAATTGGAGTGGTTGGTGTAAAACATCAATGTATTGTAATAGTAACATAATCATAACTCAAACATCAAATAAACGATATAAGATAACGATATGAAATAAACTATCTAACATGAATAACATTAGACATGCATGAATAAACAATCACATGACTATACTATCTACCTCAATCAATTAGGCCTTCTAGATCCTCTCGATTTTTTATTGTCTCAGAAACCTCTCGTTCTCTGCATGAGGTAGTAAGTAGCTTTCCTTGTTTGATGACTTTGTTGACATTGTTTGTAGTTGGATGTCTATACCAACGATCAAGTGTGTAAAGTGATACACCCATGAACCTGGTCTATAATCTGCTTATGTGTATCCATTGCTCTTTGGTCCCTTTCCATCTACTGTAAGATATTCCCCTTGAACAACCATCTAGCCAGTTAGAAAGGTAATTCCTTCACTATCGGTTAATGATGCGAGGATGGTTTGCTTCCCTTGGATGCATCAATCCAACCAATAATTCATGCCAATTGCACTATCTATTGGGGATAAAATTGCATAGATACGTCCTACAAAAATGCATTTTATGGTCATATTCCAACAAGTAGCGGTTTGATAACTTGGATAATTACAAAAACAAGGAGGGAACCAGGATATGCATGCAAAAATGTTTACTTGGCTATACAAGATCATATATATGATCATATTCATTCGAAATAGAGGACTGGCCTTCCTCTAACTAGATTGTTTCAACAACTGCACATGGTTCCACTGCAAGTGATACATGATCCCATGCATCAACCCAATCCATTGATTCAAACTGATCCCACTCGCAATTGCTGCAAGGCCCACAAGAGCAAGCAAGTTTCTACGTCCATATTTCAAATAAGGGTTTTTTTGAGATTAGAACTGAATGAAATCCACGAGAGCCTTGTACAATACTGCAACTATAAGAACATGATCGATCTATATCAACCATATGCCAAAAATTTCTTACAACATGTCCTCTACTTGTTGGCCTATGTTGCTCCGTGGTTCGATCTGACACTTTTGCAGAGCACCATTGAACTATGGATTCTGCATCCCGAATGTGAGGGTTTGTCATGCACCTCATCTCCTCCCTTCATATGGTATTTTTGAGACATGCTCCAACCCCTTCATGCTCTCTCTTTCCATGCCTGGTCTCAAAATAGTTCGATATATGAAGCACATCATAAGTCTTGTACAAAATACTCAACCACTGGAATACACGTGCATTTTTGAACTTGCCTGCACAACCATCTGACCATATCCAATGTTGATACATCTGTATACCTCTCTCCTTCAACTGATCATAGAAAATTCTGAAGCAATGTTGCACATAATGCAGGTCGTGGCACCTTCGTCACTGATGTAGAAGTCGGTCTCTTTCAATATTATCCTCATTTCATTGCTTCTCTCTAGCGCGTGCATGTACGTGATATGGACCATTATGCTAAATTGGTCTGAATAGTAGTATTGACTTTGAATATCATTCTGTGGCTGCAGGGTGTAGTTTTTGGCAAAGTCCACAACCGGAAATATTGTTCCACTGGGAAAGGTGTCCCTGCACTGTATGTACTGTTCATCCTTCCATCATGCTACATGGACATGTTGTACATACTGCTCAGTCTTCTGGTAGAATTCCTTCATGAAATCGCAAATTTGTACCTGGTGCAAAAAAACAAAGGGAATTAATACAACGCAACATTTGCAATCTGGATATATATGTATAAATTCAACATGTACAGTATGAAAGTATGCAAACTTAGATTACCTGTGACTTCACCAATGCAATTTTTCTTCTTTCCTTCACACTATCTACTTGATATGTTATGTACTTGAAGTTCTGCATTTCTACTGACATCCTCCCAAGTTCATGCTCCTCAATTTCATGGATGTAGCGGCTCAATAATTCAAATCCATTGCACTTGGAACATGTCCCATATAAACATGATCTTTTATAATATTTTTGTCCTTCAGGTCTTGGACACATTATGCTATGTATACATTCTTTGGATGCATTCGGTGGTTGTAACGATGGGCAGTCCTCCACAATGTTAGTACACAAATCACAAAATATATGTCTATATGTAACATAATAGTACTCAAATTCTACATGGTATCTACGGCAACATGTGTTACAATCAATGCAAATTATAACATATATGGTTTGCATTTTTCAAAGCACCTTTAGCCCAAGTTCAATTGTGTGTGCTCATTCTTGAACCTCTCATAGAGTTTTGTTTGTGTTGTGTCAAGGAAGTGCTTGACATGGGGTTCACACCTCTTAACACCTTTTCTGAACTTTAACACATCTGTTTGATTCGATGACGGTCTAGTGTTATCATGCCAAAACTTTTGTACTAGTTCTTTAATAGCTTCAATAAGCTTCATGTCTGAATGAGGTAACCTACCAACAAAGGCCCAACAATATTTTTGGCTTGGGGTCTCAAGTTTTTCTCTAATAGAAGAATACTTTTGAAGAGT
The DNA here is from genome assembly GCA_027924585.1 of Larix kaempferi. Taxonomy (NCBI): domain Eukaryota; kingdom Viridiplantae; phylum Streptophyta; class Pinopsida; order Pinales; family Pinaceae; genus Larix; species Larix kaempferi. The sequence continues at coordinate 235,802 of BSBM01001009.1, read as the reverse complement.
CTTTCTATCTACTTTAAAGATTTTACATGTGTGTGATTGCAGGCGACGTTGCCTTGTGGATTTGTCTACAATCGATTTCGACAGTACATGACGGGCAGCATTAAAATATTTTGTACGAGAATTTTTTCCAATAAAATTAAATGAAGACTATAGATTTCTAAAAAAAATATTGTTGGCATCTAAACTTTTAACTACCTTTAGGCCCAAAATTCTCCTGACATGACCTAGACAATGTGATTTTAACAAAGCCAAAAACAATTGACATTTTGTTGCATCAGTTTTGGATTCAAAAAATTCTTTGATTATTCTGTTACAATGGAAATCAATAGTATGTTTGGGAAACTTACCTTAACATTCTGAAAAATGAACTTTCATCCACATGAATACATCTGGGATTTCTTCATCATCTGTTTGAAGTCGAGGCAAGGGAGTCAGAAAGGAAGTATGAGTCTCGTCACTAGTTTGTTGTGGCCATTCGTTCACAATTTGGTCCTGCAAGGGAGTGTGTTCGACATGTGTGTTCTCTTCGTGGGGAGGTTTCCAATTAACAACTTGTTCAACATCCATCCCTTCATACTCGGCATCAACAAAGATTTCATTGATTTCAACCACTTCATCATTGTTTGTTGATGGATCTAAGGCACTAACATTTTGATGTCTACGGTTTTCCATGTACAACCTGGTCTTTTCTCTTATCTCATGGGCCTTTTCAGGGGGTGTCCTTCCTTTTAGACTTTCTTTTATTATTACGTCTATTTCCCATATTCAATATGTTTTTCAAAAAAACAAAAATATCACCCCTGCAAGAATAAATAAAAAATAAGATATTAAAACTCGATGTGCATGTTTTTTAAAACTCAATGTAGCAATTGATTATGTACAACAACATCTAGTGAGAATGTTTTCATATAATCTTAAAATCTATTGAAAATTCCCTAGATATAACAACAACATCACCTCTAGGAACTCAATTGGATGGTATTGGAAGGTGGTATGGGATGTTAGTAGGAGCACATTCCCTACAAAAGGAGAAGATCCTAATCACGTCATTTTCATGTTTTGGATGAGGTAAAATAGCCCCAAAAGATTAAGAGTTTTATTCTTTAGGTGTTTGTCTGAGTTGTTGTAGTGAAATCATGAGGAATTCAACAAATGTTTGTGTACCAAACAGAGTTATGTGATTATGAAAGGTTATTGGTGGTGGTGCAAGTAATTTTTTTTTATTATTTTCATGAAAGGTTGAAAGCATTCCTTGGTGCATGTTGTAGTTTTTTTGTGGTAAGATGTTTTTATTGTCTATGTTGAATATTAAGAAGACTAAAATACATTTATCATACAATTCATGAAGAAAAAACTAAAATAGATACAATTCAAACAAAGTGAATGAAGACTAAAATATATTTAACGATATAAAATTGTCACCATACCTCAAGGATTATGATTTCTCTTTTCTTCGAAAGTAAAATGCTCTTTTGATGTATCCACTATATGTAGGAACAATTCAAGTGTGTCCAAGCAGCATGAGAATTCAATCCAAGGAGCCAAATAGAGTCCAATTGTTGTGTATTCAATCAAACAAGCCAAATAGAGCCCAACTGGTTTGTATTCAATCCAAAGAACCAAATAGAGTCCAACTAGTGTGTATTCTATCCAAATTGTCAAAGAAACACCAAATGGCGTGTCAATTCAATACAAAATGCAAATCGTTGTCGGACTATGTGCGAAAACAACGAACAATATGCGAGGAAAGAGAGAAAAAATGCGGGAGAAGAGCGCGGGTTATTTTCCAAATTTTATGTTCAGGAGAGGCGCACACAAGCTAGGAATGTGTGCGCTATAGAAGAGCACGCGCGTTCCTAGCACATGCGCTCTACTTCTAAACGTTGCATAGTTCGGTGGGTAACATTTACTTCATTTATTTCCCAATAAATCTACACGTGTTGGTTTATTCCTAGAGCTTGTCCCCCATAAAGGCCTTTAGGCCCTCTTCTAAACCATAATCCCTAAGTGCATAAGTGCTTCTAAGTGTTTAGGGGTTTTGGGGTTAGGGTTATGAGGATTGTAGGTTAAGAATTAAAGGTTATGGGGATTGTAGGTAAGTTATGGGGTTAAATGTTATATAAAAATAAAAATCTACCAATATTAAAATGTGAATTATGATTGGTTAAAATTATACGAGCTATGAAAAATTGAATGTACAAATTATCATGGAAATTTAAAACATAAAGATGATGATGATGATGAAGGCAATGAAGATGATGCTAATGACCATGATGATGATGAAGATAATGATGAGGAAGAGGGTGATGGTGATGATGAAGAGAATGACAAGGAAGAGGGTGATGACGATGATGATGATGATGATGATGATGATGATGAATATGGTGATGATGATGGATGATGATGATGATGAAGATGATGATGATGATGATGCTTATGCCGAAGATGATGATGATGGTGATGATGATGATGATGATGACGACAATGATGGTTATGACGATGATGATGATGATGAAGAAAATGAAGATGACAATGACAACGATGATGATGAAGATGATGATGATGATGATGATGGTGATGATGATGATGAATATGATGATGAAGATGTTGATGAGGAAGAGGGAGATGACGATTATGATGATGATGATGATGGTGAAGATGGTGATGAGGATGATGATGATGATGAAGATGATGATGAAGATGACGATGATGATGATGAAGATGAAGATGAAGATGATGGTGATGAAGATGATGATGATGATGACGATGATGATGAAAATGATGATGATGATGATGACGATGATGATGACGATGTTGATGATGATGATGATGATGATGATGATGATGATGATGATGAAGATGATGATGATGATGATGATGATGATGGTGGTAGTGGTGATGACAACGACAACGATGATGATTATGATGATGATGAAGATGGTGATAACGATGATGATGATTATGATGATGAATATGATGAAGATGATGATGATGATGATCACCACATGATGGGACTTGGTTGAGAAAAAATTATTATCCTTTGATGGCTAGAATACTTCTTCCCTGGAAAACCATTTCCAAGGCCCTAAGACATGTAGATACTAACTTCAAAACTATATAATGGCACTTCCATCCTCAATCACAAGACAATGATACCTCAAGAGGCCATGTGTAGTTTGTGGAGGTAACCTTCTTAGCCCTAGATGGATATAAGATTCCTTTAAGGCCCGAGTCTTAGGTCTCCTCCCTTGACCATGTCCAATGCCCTAAGTCCCAAAGGCTTGGATATAGCACAATGGATACCCCTGTAAAGTCTTGTTTGGTGCTTTTAGACATTGTTCATGGCCTTGGATGTCTAAATGGTTTCTTTATGGTCAAAGGAACAATATTCTTCCATAAAACATCATTCCAAAATCCTTGATTAGGAACATACATATTGCTCAAAACCACTTCATGGTATTGACATCCTTAATCATAGGCCAATGATACAATTAAGAGGTCATGTGTGGTTAGTGGAGGAAATCATCATAGCTCCTTCTGGATAGAATATTCCTTTAGGGACCAAGGTTCAGGTCTCTCTCTCTATCACTATCTCTCTAAACTAGCTATGGGTTATAGGTTTTAAGGTTTGGGTGTTTGATGATAGAGTTTAGGGTTGATGAGAATTAGAGGTTATAAGGGTTATGGGTTAATTTTTATTTGATTGGACACTTTAGAGGTTAGGATTACGTGGTTAGGATTATAGGGGTTAATGGATATATATCATTATGTGTTAGTATTTAGTCATTTTAGGGGCTATACTAGTTTTTAGGGGCTATACTAGTTTAGGGTTATAGTGGGCCAAGAATTATGATGGTTAGTTGTATTGAGGACTAGGGATCGTAGTGGCTACGGCGTAATGGTCAAAGCTTTGGGGATTGATATATGGGGGTCATCGATTTATGGTTACAAGGATGAAGATTTATATGTACATGAGGATAATGAGAGTTAGTGATTTTGTGTAATAATATATATCATAACCCTTGTGGTGAATGCTAGAAGAGAGGGGTGAGTGAGGGATGATGGATTGGGTAGAGTGGAAGAGGGGGCGGGGGTGAGATTGGGTGGATAGGAAGAGAAGGGGGGTGGGGTTATAGAGAGGGGGGGGGGTAGGGAGAGATAGATAAAAATTAAGGTGTAAAACACAACATGTGCACGCAACTACATGTGTGCACACATCAATGTGTGCGTGCAACTACATGTGCGCACACAGCAACGCGTGCGTGCAACTACATGTGCGCACACAGCAATGCGTGCGCACCTTTGTGCCTGCATGCTTCTGCACATGTGTGCATTTTCGCGCATGCGTGTCTGGATTCAAATTGTTTTTGGAGCCCTTGCAGATTTGGTATTAGCTTCGCATTGCCAAACCTTGAGGCTCGGTCTGATTTATGGCAGAAAACACCAATTTATGTAGCTTCATGTTTTTCACTCTTAGTTCTGCATATGCTCCACTTGTGCACTATAGATGAAATTGCACACTCTTATCGAGATTTGTCTGTTGATTCTAATTATATATTTTTTCAATAGATATGTTATTTTTTTATATTTTTAATTCATTTTTAACTGCAATCATGTAAAATTTGTAAAAAACATAGGTCATTTATTTGGCCTATAACTTTTGATTGGCTTACCTATTTCGAGAACGAAAAATAACCCACACAAGAGTGCAAGAATACCTACAAGCTAATTTTTTTTTTTAATATGTTTAGACCATGATATGGTGGACCAACACTCAACCATGTCCTTTTCAGGATTCACTGAATTTCGTAATTTAAAAATAATATAAAATTAACTTTTAAAATTTTGGAAAAATAGCCTTGCACAAGATTCGTTTGTTGCCTATGCCTCTACATATTTTTTTCCTCATAACTTGACAATTTACATAACAAACTGCTGGACCAACACAAACACATGCATTATGTTTTAGAGAAACAATAACGTACCAATATTAAAATAATGAAATTTTTGGGTGGTTATACCACTTTTACATGAATAAAAGTTATATATTTCGGAAGGTGGTCCGTTTTTTTACGTTTCATATTTTTACACCTAATTCTAAAAACTTTTGTAGGTACCTCTAATAATTCATTTTAATGATAAGATTTATGTTTTTCCAACATTCCATTGCAACTAATGTGTCATAAGTGGGTATCATTACCTTGCACCAACCCCCAATGCATTTCTAACTATGTCAGTAATTGGTGATTGTAACCACCAACTTCTATACTTAGGAAAAAGTTAGTAGTTTCCACTCCTCATAGTCCAAATCTGCAAAAGGGACAAGTGTATAATGTGAAATCGAAGCACAAAAGATCTAACTGAACAAGAAAATCAATTACAACATATCCATAAAGAATAATATGTGTAAACTGTGCAAGAGAATTGTAGCAATGCTCTATTGAACTTGGAAGATACAATGTGCAGTCACAATGACTGAATAATTTGAATTAACCAAGGAGGTCATTCGAATAGCCTACATGTAATAGCTTGGCTCCACCAGGAGTCCTCATCATCAGATCAGTGAAGTCATCAATGCACTAGTAACGTTCAACCATGTGTCAAACTAATTCTAACTAAGTGTGGTAAGTGTAACTGGCACATGGAAGCACTAATGTAGGGAAGGAGGCTCAGTGGAGGGCACATGGGGTCATGACTGGAGTCAAAATAGGCAATCTAGTCTCACTGGGGGTCCAACGGAGTGTTTCAATCAGTTAAGAGTTAATCAATCCTCAAATAAGGACAGATCCACAGAGAACTCAACTAACTGAAGTGTAACTCAGTGGAAGGTGAAGAAGGGCGCCTTTCACAAGCGGTAGGTGAAAGGTGGGCACATCACTGACTAGGAGGGATAAAAATGAGTGGAAATAAGCTCATAGGGCTAGAAAACTGGGGACTGGGTGCTGGAGGACACCTCACTGATGACTGGGAGGCATGCAAAATTGCATGATATGCATGATATGCATGACTTCATGATATGCATGATATGTATGCCTGCATGATATGCATGATATGCATGACTGCATGACAACATGATGAGAATATCCTAACACCCCCCCTCAAGCTATACTATGTAGTAAAAAATAAAATATATGGCCGTGGTAACTAGACCAAAGGTCACCCCAATACAGAAAATAATCCAAAATGCTAGATAAAAAAATATAAGTGAGGAAAGAGGAAAAACCCAATGGGAAGAAAGCCACCCCTCAAGCTGAACATAAAATGGATCTAATCTGTCTCCACCATGATGGAACTCACCCCCAACAGTGAACGGAGGTAAGATAACTTCTTCTTAGTGAAGCTCTTGGTGAAGATGTCTGCAATTTGCTCGTTGGTAGGGCAATAATGCAAAACAATGGTTCTGTAATGCACAAGCTCTCGGATGTAGTGCATGTGGATCTCGATTTGCTTGGTCCTCTATCTCTGAATTGGATCTATCAATATCTTAATAGCACTTTGATTGTCACAAAAGGTGACATTCGAAGTGGTGCTACAAAATGTTGATGTAATTGTAACTTCGGAATGTATTTCACCTATGTATATTGTACTCCTATAGAGATGTTATTATTCCTCTATACGGAAGTGTCGTCATTTGTATTGACAAGTGTCACAAGTGTCGCAACTTGCATATGATGGGTTATTAGACCACCAAGTGTGGGGTCAGCTTTGATTAGTATTACCATGGGTTATTAGACTATGTTAGACAAGTCGACCCTGCTAGTTTATTAGGCAGGTAAGGTCATGTATAAATAGAGTGTGGGAGGCACTCTATTTGCTCATCTCATTATTCACTTCTACACTCATCAGGAAAGTGGCGCACAAGTGAGGAAGGAGGAGTAGCTGCTAGGAGGACTATCTCTTGTACTTGGGTTGTATCATTGCTCTTTCTATCTCTGAGGAAGTTGTGGGGTTTTTCACCTTTATGGTTTTCCCCAGTGAAACTCTGTGTGTCTATTGTCTCATATGATTGATATGCTGTACATGTTATTCTCTCAATAAAGATCCTAGAGTATATTGAATTAATGCTAAAAAATTAACATGGTATCAGAGCTAACCTCAGAAGAAGACACTGTGCAGTTGTGGAAGCTAGGGATTCTTGTTTATTGGGTTTCCCTCCATATATCTTGAAAGGAATTAGGGTATTTTGACTCTCCTTAGCAAGGCACATATTTCTGTCCAATCAGAATTCAATTCTGGGCACTTTCATGTCTGGCCCTACAAATTAGGGTTTCCACAGAAATAGGAATTTCTGAATTCTGATACCATAGCTGGAAGCTCCTTGGAAACATCAAAGTTTAGAGCTTTGGATCAAACTTTTGGGTCGGGTGAAGCTTTGGGAAACTCAAACCCTAATTCAGGGTCTTTCCTAGTGAATCCGGGAGACTAAAAGGCATTTATGAAGGTTGAAACTTTACATATTTCAAATTCTGAATATAACAAGCTAATCAGAACATCAAGGCGCATCTTTCTATACTTTCAGAAGTTTGAAATTCACACTTTGAATTTTTAGGGTTTCTCTGACAAACCCTAATCCAGCACCAGATCCATATTTATGCAAATCAAGTGTTAAGACCTAAACCTTTTCTATTTCCATTTGAAGTACTCTTTAAGATATCTCACCACACCAAGCTTGAGGATAAGCTTGAAGGGGCTGATAACTTCCGAGCATGGAAGTATAGGATTGGGTTAATCCTGGAAGAAAATGAATTGGACACTTACATAAGTGAAGAGGTCCCTGTCCCAGAGGGAGAAGAGGCTAAGGCCTTACATAAGAAGAAATTGGTCAAGGAAAAGAGAATCATTGTTGATTCCATAAAATATCATCTCATACCACATGTGTCATCTCTAAAGACGCCCAAGGATATGTTTAATTCCCTGACCAAGCTATTTGAAGGGAAGAACATAAATCGGAAGATGACTTTGCAGAACCAATTGAAAGGGGTAAAGCTTCAGAATGGAGAGACCATTCAATCTTATTTTTCTAAGGTCTCTTAGATCAAGGAACAACTTGAAGCTGTGGATGAAGTAGTGAACAATGGTGAAGTTGTCATGACCACATTGAATGGCCTACCTAGGTCATGGGACTCCTTCATCCAAAGAATTTGTGCAAGAAGAAAATTGATCTCCTTCAGTAGGTTGTGAGAAGAATGCTCTCAAGAAGAAGCTAGGCTTGTGGCCCGAGAAGAAAAGACGGGGAATGAAGATCAAGCTCTCACAGCACATGCCAAGAAAGACAAATTCAAGAAGGAGAAATCTCATAGGAAATATTCTCACCATACACATAGGGAGAACTCTAAGAATTCCTCCCATGGTAGATGTTTCACATGTAATGAGAAGGGAAACTTTGCCCGAGATTTTCCAAAGAACAAAAGAGGTTCCAACATCAATAAGAACAAGGGAAACAAGAAAAGATGTCATTCTCATGCTGCTGAGGATGATGAACCTCATCAAGTGAGGATGAAAATGTTCTAATCTCTACTCTCACAAGTACTATCTCTCATGGATGTAATGATTGGCTTATTGATAGCGGGGCTTCCAAACACATGACTGGGTTTAAAGAATCCTTTGTAAATCTATCTGAACATGAGTCACCCCATAAAGTGAGACTTGGGGATGGATATCAATATCCTATTAAGGGAAGTGGTGAAGCCTCATACAACCTAGAATCTGGGAAGTCCTTGAAAATGAAAGATGTTCTATATGTACCTGGGCTCAAGAAGAACTTACTCTACATATCTACATTGGATGCAAAAGGCATGAGGGTTGCATTTGTAGATGGCCAAGTCTTGATGTGGCCAAAAGGTAAAACTATGGATGATGCAATAGTGATTGGAGAGTAAGAGGGAGGATTATACAAATTGAAGGGACAACCTCAACATGCCATGGTACAAGAATCCATGGAGCCAAGTGAACTTTGGCATAGAATACTTGCACATGTGCAGTATAGGGCACTACCAATTGCAAGTAAAGCTGTAGAGGGTCTTCCTAAAATCAAGACGAAGCATGAAGGTGTTTGCAAAGGATGTGCAAAAGGAAAGAACATTAAGAAGGAATTCCCAAGCAATGAAAGCAAAGCAAAAGGGATCTTGGAAATTATCCACTCCAATGTATGCGGTCCGATGTCATCTAGTTCTTTGAGTGGGTATGTATACTATGTCTCTTTCCTTGATGATTTTTCTAGGAAGACTTGGGTTTATTTCTTAAAGAACAAAGATGAAGTGTTTGATAAGTTCAAGAAATTCAAAGCCTTGGTGGAAAATCAAAATGATAAGAAGATCAAGACATTCAGATTCGACAATGGCTGAGAATTCACTTCAGGTGAGTTCAAGAAGTTATGCAGTGATTCAGGGATTAAGAGGGAGTTAACTGCTCCCTATAATCCATACCATAATGGGGTTGCAGAAAGAAAGAATAGAACAATCATGGAAGCAGCATGGGAAATGATGGATGACCAGGATCTCCCTATGCATCTTTGGGAAGAAGCAGTTAGGACAGTTGTATATGTGCAGAACAGAACACCTCACAAGATATTGGACAACAACACACCAGAAGAGGTCTTCTCTGGTAAGAAACTTGAAGTCAGCCATCTCAGAATATTTGGTTGTCTAGTGTATACACATGTTCCAAAGGAAAAGAGGACAAAGCTAGATCCTTTAGGAAAGAAGGGCATCTTTGTGGGGTACAGTGAAAGCTCGAAGGCTTGCAGAATATACTTTCTAGGGTTCAAGAAGATTGATGTCAGCAGGGATGTAACATTCAATGAGGATTCAGCTTACATCAAATCAAAGAAGGCACCTATTGAAGATCATGAAGAACCAAAGGAAAATAGATTCCAAGACACCACCATGACTGAAACAATTCTAGAAGTAGATCATGAAGTTGAAGATCAGCAAGAACATGTAGATCCACCTCGTGAGAAGAACTCTCACAAGAGAAAACCTGCATGGGCTAGAGAGCTCATTCAAGATGCATAAAGATATGGGATTCCAAAAGAAGAACACAGAGAAAGGAAGAGGACTAGATCACATACTAGTTATGTTTCCCTACTCTATGATATTATGAACAAAGAACCTTCCAATTACGAATAAGCAATGGAAAAGAAAGAATGGAAGGATGCCATGGTCGAGGAATACCAATCGATCATGAAGAATGATGTTTGGGATGTAGTCCCAAGACCTGCAGGGAATTCTGTTGTGACTTCCAAGTGGATCTACAAGATCAAGCATGCTGCAAATGGAAGCATAGAAAATTACAAAGCGAGATTTGTAGCTCGTGGCTTCTCCCAGAAAGAGGGAATAGACTATGAAGAAAATTTTCCTCCTGTAGCCAGGTACACTTCCATCATATCAGTACTTTCCCTGTTTGCAGTGATGAAATGGAAGATACACCAGATGGATGTCAAGACAGCTTTCTTGAATGGTGTAGTCGAGGAGGAAGTGTATGTGGAGCAGCCACTTGGTTTTGAGACACATGACAGGGAGTCATATGCATGCAAGTTGAAGAAAGCCTTGTATGGCTTGAAGCAATCTCCCAGGACTTGGTATGGTAGGATAGAAAACTTTCGATCCTGTTTGGGCTTTACCAAGAGTAAAGTGGATTCCAACCTTTACTACAAGGTTGAGGAAGGAAATCCTATGATACTACTTCTATATGTGGATGACCTGTTTGTTACAGGTGAGGATAGATTGATTGCCGATACCAAGAGGAAGCTTGCTGCCGATTTTGAGATGAAGGACTTGGGGATGATGCACTATTTTCTAGGCATGGAGGTGTGGAAGAGTGCAGATCTAATCTTCCTTGGACAAGGGAAGTATGTAGTAGAGATCTTGAAGAGGTTCCAGATGATGGACTGTAAGGCCATGGCCACACCTATGGGATTGAACCTGAAGCTTCTGTGTGATGCTTCATCTGAGCTGGTTGATGTCACGGTGTATCGTCAGATGATTGGCTCCTTGATGTACCTGACGAACACGAGACCAGATATTTTCTTTGTGGTGAACACATTGAGCTAGTTCCTCATGGATCCCAGAGGTGTTCACCTGGTTGCTGTAAATCATATTCTGAGGTACCTGAAGGGTACAATTGATTATGGGCCCAAGTATGATGCGAATCAAAAGTTTAACCTACAGGGTTATGTTGATTTGAACTGGGAAGGAAGTGTTGTAGATAGGAAGAGCACTTCTGGGTGCTGCTTCAGTATGGGATCAGGTGTGATCTCTTGGTTTAGCAGGAAGCAGTCCTGCATAGCACTGAGTACAGCTGAAGCAGAGTATGTTGCAGCTTCTTTGGCTAGTTGTGAGGCAGTATGGCTCCGGAAGCTACAATCTGAGTTATTTGATCTCCCACTGGAGGCTACTGGTATCTTTTGTGATAACCAAAGTTGTGTGAAGCTATCTAAGAATCCATTGTTCCATGAAAGGTCGAAGTGCACTGAGATCAAATATAACTATATCAGGGATATGGTGCAGAGAGGAGCAATAAATCTCCTGTATGTTGTGACAGATGAGCAGGTTGTGGATGTGTTGACAAAACCACTAGCCAGAGTGAAGTTTGAGTACTTCAAAGAGAGGCTTGGTGTTCTTCAGATTAATGACACTTCAAGGAAGAAGTGATGGACACATTTGTAGGGGCCATTCCAAGCATGGTGAGAGGAGGATCCTTCCCATGGCTATGGATGTAAGCGTTGGATTATGAGCATCAGGACGATGCTCTAGTTACTGCTCTATGCATCATTTTGGATGCTAGATATGATCAATTGGATCATGTATATGTATATGCATCATGTTGGATGCTAAATATGATCAGTTGGATCATGTATATGTATATGTATCAGGTGAATACATTGTATGATCAGTTGGTTCATGTATTTGTATATGTATCAGGTGGATCATGTATGATGATATGTATCAGGTGGATACGTTGTATGATCAGGTGGATCATGTATGATGATATGTATCAGGTGGATACATTGTATGATCAGGTGGATCATGTATGATGATATGTATCAGGTGGATGCATTGTATGGATCGAGACAATGCTATGATGATGATCAGGATGATCATGTGATGTACATCATGATGATGTATGGTGAGTATCAGGTTGATACTCTACGGTCGTGGACAGGTTGTGTAGATAAGCATATAATAGCACCCTGAGAGATTTGCAGACACTATTGCTAAGTTTTGTCGATGGCATATAATAGCTCCCTGGGAGGTCTAGCAAATGCTCTTGCTAGGTTTTGCTTAGAAGGACATATAATAGTGCCCTAGGAGATTTATAGATACTCTTGCTAGGTTTTTCCGATGGCATATAATAGCTCCCTGGGAGATATGATAAATTCTCTTGCTAGGTTTTGTCCGTGGCATATAATAGCTCCCTGGGAGATCTTGCAGGTTGTGCTGGGAACGTAATCAGTCTTGGGATGCTCTTGCTAGGTTTAGCCGGTTGCATATAATTTCTCCCTAGGAGGTTTGCAAATACTCTTGCTAGGTTTTTCCTATGGCATATAATAGCTCCCTGGGAGATCTGTCAAATGCTCTTGCTAGGTTTTGCTTGGTCACATGTAATAGCTCCCTGGGAGATCTTGCAGGTTGTGCTAAGCACGTAATCAATCCTGAGATGCTCTTGCTAGGTTTTGTTGATGCACATAATAAGTCCTGAGGATCCACAGTATGACCAGTGATGATGAAGACCTACAGGTGGTGGGACTACATCCAACATGAAAAAGGGTTGGCTTTGTAGAACTTTCTATGACGAGTAGTTCAGAGATTGATTGAGATAGCAGTAGATATGACGATGACGATGATTCGATGACGATGATCCAGTGACGATGATCCAGAGAAGAAGACTTGTGCTACAAGATCTGTGTCGAGAAATACCTTCCTAGTTAAGAGGGAGTGTTGATGTAATTGTAACTTCGGAATGTATTTCACCTATGTATATTGTACTCCTATAGAGATGTTATTATTCCTCTATACGGAAGTGTTGTCATTTGTATTGACAAGTGTCGCAAGTGTCGCAACTTGCATATGATGGGTTATTAGACTACCAAGTGTGGGGTCAGCTTTGATTAGTATTACCATGGGTTATTAGACTATGTTAGACAAGTCGACCCTGCTAGTTTATTAGGCAGGTAAGGTCATGTATAAATAGAGTGTGGGAGGCACTCTATTTGCTCATCTCATTATTCACTTATACACTCATCAGGAAAGTGGCGCACAAGTGAGGAAGGAGGAGTAGCTTCTAGGAGGACTATCTCTTGTACTTGGGTTGTATCATTGCTCTTTCTATCTCTGAGGAAGTTGTGGGTTTTTTCACCTTTATGGTTTTCCCCAGTGAAACTCTGTGTGTCTATTGTCTCATATGATTGCTTGGTGTGATTGATATGCTTGATATGCTGTACATGTTATTCTCTTATTAAAGATCCTAGAGTATATTGAATTAATGCTAAAAAATTAACACCAATATCAAACTCTGCCAAAATACCCTGCAACCAAACTGCCTGAATTCAAGCATTGACTGCTCCTCGATACTCTGCCTCTGCTGAAGATAAGGCAATGTTGCCTACTTTTTTCTTGACCAACAAATAGGCCCAGTTCCAATCATGAAAAAATAACTGGAAGTGGACTTCTGATCAATACTATCACCTGCCCAATCTGAATCAGTGTACCCAACCAAATCTAGCTCAGAATCTGCAGCATAGTGTATGCCAAAATCTCTTGTACCCTACACATAGTGCAATACCCTTTTGGCTTCCCTCCAATGGATCTCATGGGGCTGCTGCATATATCTTGATACAACACTCACGGCATAAGATATATCAGGCCTTGAGTGTGTCGGTACAATGTAGAATCTGCAAGCGGTGTAGAATTTCCCTCCTCAAGACTGATTCCTGAGAGGAATGGGAATGGGGCTGCCTTACAATATGACATAATGAATTTGTTTAACAGGTATGAAACATATTTTTTCTGAGATATGGTGATCCCATCAAAATTTTGAGCAATCTCAAGCCCCATAAATTGCTTTAGCAAGCCCAAATTGCTCATGTCAAAAGCTAGATTTAAAGTAGTTTTTAACTTGTCAATTGAAGCAAGAGTGCTTCTAGTTATTAAAAGATAATAAACATAAAGAACTATAATCAGAAAATTACCTTCAGTTTATTGTAGGTACACATTTGTATCTGATTTTCACCTTTCGAAATTCTGTGAAAGAAGGAAGGAGATCATCTTTGTGTACCAAGCTCTTGGGGCCTCTTTTAAGCCATACAATGACTTCTTCAATCTGCACACTAATGTTGGATCTGATATATATCCTTCTGGATGATTCATGTAAATCTTTTCTTTCATATCTCCATGGAGAGATGCACTTTTCACATCCATATGGTGCACTTCCCAGTGCTTGGATGCGGCAATGGCCAAAACTAGATGGATATAATCCATCTTTGCAACCGGTGCAAAGGTCTCAGTGTAGTCCACTCCTTGGACTTGGGAGAAATCTTTTGAAACCAACCGAGATTTGTATTGCTAGTTTGAGCCATCAGCATCAACCTTTGTGCGGTATACCCATTTACATTGGACTAATTTCTTCCCAAGTGGAAGAGAAACTAGCTCCCATGTAGCATTCGTTTGAAGAGAACTGTACTCTTCATCCATGGCGGTTTTCCATCTTGGATCTCGGTGGGCATGATAATATGATTTAGGATCTGAACCTATCATAAAAAAACATTTCTTATATATCAAAGTATTAGAACATGAAAGAGCCATACCTGCTCTTTGAAAGTCTGTTTGAGTTATCCTTGGATCGACAGGATTTCCAATGTTTGAACCAGCAAAATTGAGTGTATTTTGGGCCCACTTTGGAAAGTGTTGGGGCACATTTGGATCAGCTTCTGAACTTGATATTTCATGTTCATCAAATTTTGATAAAATATCAGAAATATCTAAACTAATAACTTTCATCATCTTCTCCAAAATCTTCTTCTTGTAGATGCGGTAAATCAACAGTTTCTTCCTCAACTAGCTCTAGATTTTGAAGCGGTTCTTCAAATCTAACACTTCGCTCAATGAATATATTTTTGGATTTGATATCCATGAGTTTGTAGCCTTTTTATTCATCATCATATCCCAATAGGATGCATTCAACACTTTGCAGATCCAAATATTTTCTCTTTTCAGTCGGAATTCTAGCCCAAGTGGTTGAGCCAAAAACCCTGAGATTGGACACATCAGGTTTGTGACCAGTGTAGGCTTCGAAATGAGTAGTATCCGTCAAAGATGAATGTGGAAATCTATTTTGAATGTATGCAGCAACATTCATGGCCTTAGCCCAAATATTTGCAGCCAAACGTTTTGAATCAATCATACAGGTTGCCATCTCTTTCAGTGATCGGTTCTTCCTTTCCGCTACACCGTTCAGCTGAGGTGTGTATGGAACTGTGTGCTGGATCTGAATGTCAGTTTCAACAAAAAGTTGCAGCAGCTCTTATTTGATATATTCACCTCCATTATGAGATCTTAGAGCTTTGATCTTGCTCTCGGTGGCAGTCTCAACAAAAGCTTTAAAAAACTTGAATTTTTCTAGCACTTTTGACTTGTTTTTGAGAAAGAAGACCCAAGTAAATCTGGAGAAGTCATCGATAAATGTCAAAACATACGTTGAGACATTCATGGAGGTATGTGGCAGCATACCATTGATATCAGAATGTATCAGCCCCAAAATACATGAAGCTCTGCTAGCTTTGCCTCAAACAACTTTGTGCTTGGGGTGCTTCCCAATGATGCAACGTTTGCATATTCCCTTCGAGGATTTGATCATCGGATGGCCATCAACCATGGATTTTTTTTGTATCAGCTGCAAATATTTATAATTTAGGTGTCCAAACCTCTCATGCCATAGACTACTAACCTCATTTCCATGAGTTAGAAGAGCGGTGGGATTGTCATGTGGTAGAAAATGTGAAAATTCATATGCTTTTGAAGCATGATATGCTTTTCTGACCAAAATCATTTTTCCACTTTGAATATTAGAAATTTCAACTTTGTTAGGGAAGAATACAAATTTATTTACTGAACCAGTGTGTGTCATCTGATAAATGGAAAGAAGATTCGAAGCTAAGGAAGGTACATAGAGAACATTGTGAAAACTGCCATGCTCTAAATGAATGGTTCCTTTTCCCTTTGAAGAGATATGAGAGTCATCTACCATGTGGATGGAGATGGTGCTTTTGGGATCAAATGATGATAGAGAATCTTTATTTGCATCCATGTGGTTCGAAGCTCCAGAATCAATGAGTAGTGTAGTGGAATTCAAAACAGTTGCCATGAGTGCATGACCTCTCTTGGGTTGATCATTTTTATCCTTCTTCCTTGCACCGTCAGGAAGGGTTATGTTTTTTTTCCCTAAAATAAGGGGAAGATCTATTTGAACAAGAAAATCAATTACAATAGATGCATAAAAAATAATATATGTAAATTGTGCAAGAGAATTGCAGCAGTGCTCTATTGAACTCAGAAGTAGAATACAATACAATGTGCAGTCACTATGACTAAATAGGCCAAGCCAAGCAATTGAAATTAACCAAGGAGGTCAATCAAATAGCCTGCATGGTGTAGCTTGTCTCCACTAGAAGTCTTCATCATCAGATCAATGGAGGCATCAATTCACAAGTAACAGTAAACCAGGTGTCAAACTGAGTCTACCTAAATTTGGTAGGTGTAACTAGCGCATGGGAGCACTAATGTAGTGAAGGAGGCTTAGTGGAGGGCGCATGGGGAGCTGAATGGAGTCAAAACAGGAAATCTAGTCTCACTAGGGTCCAACGGAGTGTTTTAGTTAGTTAACAAGTCAATCTAGCCTTAAATTAAGGAAAGATCCATAAATTACTCAACTAACTGAAGTGTAACTGAGTGGTAGGTGAAGAAGGGCACCTTTCACATGTGGTAGGTGAAAGGAAGCGCATCACTGACTAGGAGGGCTAAAAATGAATGGAAAGAAGCTCCCGAGGCTAGCAATTTGGGGACTAGGTGCTAGGTGACACCTCACTGATGACTGGGATGCATGCAAATGCATGACTGCATGCAAAATGCATTCAAACATAAAAAGTGATGATGAGATATCCTAACACCCCCCTACAAACTATAATATGATGGTAAAAAATAAAGGATAGGGCCTTGGTAACTGAGAACAAAGGTCACCCCAATATAGAAAATAATCCAAAAAAAGAACAGTCCATGAACCAAGAAAATGGAGAAAACCTCATGGGAAACCCCTGCCCCTCAAAATGGATTGTAACACACCAAAAGATTTAACTGCTCCAAACTCAAGTAGATATGTCTGGAGGCATCTCACTCTTGGGAGTAAATGGATCATGCTCCAAAAACATGTGCTTGAATTCTCCATCAGTGGATGCAAACGAATATGGAGACTTTATGAACTTGTTCTTCATACCGAAAATGGTGAGAACAAATATGAAAATATGAATATGATCCCGGGGCCTGTAATTCGAACCAAGTGAGGTAGCAATAGATCTAATTGGATCAAATAGCTCTTGAAACTTGAAATTCTGATCAATGAAAGTTAAATCAGCTTCAAGAATGGATGGATGGTTTCTTGAGATCTCCTTTGAACCAACAAGGGTGAGATCAAAACCAAAATCAGCAAAAGATGCATGAGACTTGAACTCAAGAAAATGGTAGTGCTCTTCATCTTCATTAAAACACTGAGAACTTGTGCCAATGATCAAAGTGAAGTATGTAGGAATCATGTGATCAGGAAGAGAAAATGCCTCACCTCCAAAATCAGATTTTACCTCCAAAATATCAAGTAGATCATCATTCTGCATACCGACAAACTCATGTGAAAGAGAAGATTCAAGAACTTCTTCGGAATCTAGAGTATGAGCTGGTTTATCTTGCTCATAATTTGAAATAGAAGACAGTGAGAAAATGAGTGTTGAATCTACAGTTTCTTCTTCATCTTGAACAATGGTTGAGGCCGAGACATAATCAGAGAGAACACATAAGGAGGTATCACTAGGCTTGTTCTCCAAATGGCTAGCATAATCTTCTTCTCCCTGCTTTCCAAATTCTCTATTGAGTTGGGCCCATACATCTCTTGGATTTTCAGTAGTAGTACTGAGGTAGCGCGTACAAGGAGACATAGCAAGACATATTGTCCCAACAGCTCTGTCACAATCATTAAGCCAATCATTCTCCTCTTCATCGGAATCAAAATATCTTGTAATACCAATGCACACATCAAAAAGACATTGTCTCTTCAAACATACAATCATATTTGGTTTCCATTCATCATAGTTGAATGGAGAAAGAAGATTTTGTGAAGAAGAAGCTTCCATCTTTGCAATAGTGAATGCAAATGGAGGAAGTAGAAACCTTCAAATCACAAACAAACAAGAACCATTTCGGAGCAATAGCAGCAAGTGCAGAAAGTGTTGCAAGTGCTAAAAACTACTGCAAAGTGAGCAAAAATTGCTCAATCTTCATGAATAATCCCTACGGAAAAGAAGTCTTGTCCCTGCCATGGCTCTGATACCATGTGAAATTGAAGCACAACAGATCTAATTGAACAAGAAAATCAATTACAACACATGCATCAAGAATAATATGTGTAAACTGTGCAAGAGAATTGCAATAGTGCTCTATTGAACTCAAAAGTAGAATACAGTACAATGTGCAGTCACAATGACTGAATAATTTGAATTAACCAAGGAGGTCATTCAAATAGCCTGCATGGAATATCTTGGCTCCACTAGGAGCCCTCACCATCAGATCAGTGAAGTCATCAATGCACTAGTAACAGTCAACCAGGTGTCAAACTGAGTCTAACTGAGTGTGGTAAGTGTAACTAGCATGTGGAAGCACTAATGTAGGGAAGGAGGCTTAGTGGAGGGCGCATGGGGAGATGAGTGGAGTCAAAATAGGAAATCTAGTCTCATTGGGGGTCCAACGGATTGTTTCAGTTAGTTAACAGTCAATCAATCCTCAAATCAAGGAGAGATCCACAGATAACTCAACTAACTAAAGTGTAACTGAATGGTAAGTGAAGAAGGGTGCCTTTCACAAGTGGTAGGTTAAAGTTAGGCGCATCACCGACTAGGAGGGATAAAAATGAGTGGAAAGAAGCTCTGAGGGCTAGCAAATTGGGGACTGGGTGATGGAGGACACCTCACTGATGACTGGCAGGCATGCAAAATTGCATGGTATGCATGATATGCATGACTGCATGATATGCATGCATGCATGATATGCATGCATGCATGATATGCATGCATGCATGATATGCATGCATGCATGATATGCATGACTACATGACTACATGAAAACATGATGAGAATATCCTAACATATAAGAGAGGCTCCAATCCTAGAAAGGGTGTGGATGTCCTTTATATAAGACACATGGTATATCCATATACCCCTCACCTAATAAGGGTCATTGATGCTGCAGTTAGTGCTGCATCTGTAATAGCCACAAGTCATACAAAGGTAACTATTTCAGAAATTACAATGCATAGTATTTAACCATGTTAATATATTGTTTATTCATGCATGTCTAACTATTTCCCCATTTGGTGATTGTATCCATTAGCAATAGCAGTGCCCGGCCCCTCTGTTCAATCCATGGTTGTGACCGGATCTCCTCTTGTGGTGAGATGTTCATTAATGACCAAGTCTTTTTATTCAATTTACCCAAACATGTTGATCAATGTTGAATTTTTGAATTAATTGAGATATGATATTTTATTTACAGAGCACAACTATAGAGAGGCCTTACATGAGCACACTGCATAAATCTATACACCGAATGGATTTGGTGAGTGTTTGTCAGAAATAATTTGGACATAAGTTATTTTTTTAAGTTTGTTAATGGTAGGGTATTAGTGCAGTTATTTGATAAAAATAATGATCTTTTTTTTGCAGACTCCTGAGATGCAGAGCGATCCTCGGGAGATGGTCGATAGAGGAAAGCCGGGGAAAAACTGTAAAATTAGTCACAACATATCTATTGAACAAGTAAATCAATCACAATGATGTAAAACAAATTGGAGTAAAAACTGTGCAAGAGAGATGCATCAGTGCTCTATAACTCATAATAGTGACAATACATTACAATACTGTCACATTGAATGTGAAATTTGAATTAACCAAGAAGGTCATTCGAATCTACTGCATGGAATATCTTAGCTCCAACTAGGAGTCTCATCATCAGATCAGTGGAGTCATCAATGCACAAGTAACGGTCAACCAGGTGTCAAACTGAGTCTAACTGAGTGTGGTAAGTGTAATTGGCACATGTGGGCACTAACTGAATGAAGGAGGATCAGTGGAGGGCGCATGAGGAGCTAATTGGAGTCAGAATAGGCAGTCTAGTTTAACTGGAGGTCCATCGGAGTGATAATAGCAGTTAGGAGTCAATCTAGCCTTAAATCAAGGAAAGATAGCTAGCTAACTGAAGTGAACTAGAGTGGTAGGTGAGAAAAGGCGCCCTTCTCAAGTGGAAGGTGAGAAGTGGGAGCCTCCCTAGCTAGGAGGGATAAAACTAGATGGAAATAAGCTCCTAGGTGCTAGCTGTTAAGTTAGACACAACAGATCTAATAAACAAGTAAATCAATCACAATAGATGAAACTCAGAAAAATGGTGTAAAACTATGCAAAGCATGCATCAGTGCTCAATATCCCAATGAGGGTGAATAATTACAATACAATACAGTAACAATGACTGAGCAATTCGAATTGACTAAGGAGGTCATTCGAATTACTGAATGGTGTTTCTTGGATCCAACTAGGAGTCCTCATCATCAATCGGTGGTGGTCATCAATGCACAATAACCAGTCATCTAGGTGTCAATCTGAGTCTAACTGAGTGTAACAAGTGTAACTGAAGTGTGTATCATTGATTAATGGAAGGAGGCTCAGTGGAGGGCACATGGGAGGCTTAACTGAAGTCAGAACAAGTCATCTAGTCAATATGGAGGTCCAACAGAGTGAAACCGTCAGTTGGGAGTGAAACTAGCCTCAAATCAAGGAGAATCAGAGCTAACTGAGTGTAACTGAAGTGGTAGGTGAAGAAGTGTGCCCTTCTCTGGCAGTAGGTGAGAAGTGGGCACCTTCCTGAATAGGAGGGCTAAAGAACTGATGTAAGAAGCTCCTGGGTGCTAGAATAAGGTGGCTAAGGTGCTGGAGGCATCAACTTGGTGACTGGGATGCATGCAAAATTCATGCAAACCCTATAATTTGCATGAAAACCCTAATTGCATGCAAGGTCCTGAAAAAGATGATGTGGATATCCGAACACCCCCCCTCAAGCAAGACTATGATGTGCAAAAAATAATGTGGGGCCCTGGTAACTAAGACCAAAGGTCACCCCAATACAATAATCCAAAAAAAAAATGCTGAAAATAAACTAAGTGAGGAAAGAGGGAAAACCTAGTGGGAAGAAATCCCCCCCTCAAGCTAAGAGCATAATAATAGATCAATCGGTCTCCTCCATGATGGAACTCACCCCCAACAGTGAATGGAGGTAAGAGAACTTCTTCTCAGTGAAGCTCTTGGTGAAGATGTCTGCAATTTGCTCATTGGTAGGGCAATATTGGAGAATGATGGTGCGATCATGCACCAACTGTCGAATGTAGTGCATTTGAATCTCAATGTGTTTGGTCCTCTGCCGCTGAACTGGATCTATGGAGATCTTGATAGCACTTTGATTGTCACAAAAGATGACAGTCGAAGTAGTGCCACCAAAACCAAACTCGGAAAGAATACCCTACAACCAAACTGCCTGAATGCAGGCATTGACTGCCCCTCGATACTTTGCCTCTCCTGAAGAAAGTGCAATGGATGCATACTTTTTGTTGGACCAGCAAATAGGGCCATGACCAATCATGAAAACATAACCAGAAGTGGACTTCTGATCAATGCTATCACCTTCCCAATCTGAATAAGTAAAACCAATGAAATCAAGCTCAGAATCTGCAGCATAATGTATGCCAAAATGTTTCGTACCTTGCACATACTGCAAGATCCGCTTGGCTACCCGCCAATGAAGCTCATGGGGCTGCTGCATATATCTTGACATGGCACTCATAGCATATGAAATGTCAAGTCTTGAGTGTGTCAAGTAAATTAGTGAACCAATCAACTGTCGATACATAGAACAATCTGCAAGCGGTGTAGAATTTCCCTCCTCAAGACTGATTCCTGAGAGGAATGGGAATGGGGCTGCCTTACATTTAGCCATATTAAAATTCAATAACAAGTTGGAATCATATTTTTTCTGAGATATAGTGATCCCATCAAAATTTTGAGCTATCTCCAAGCCCAAAAAGTGACTCAGCAAGCCCAAATCGCTCATGTCAAAAGCTAGATTTAAGGCAGTTTTTAGCTTGTTTATTGAAGTAAGAGTGCTACCAGTAATGAGAAGATCATCAATATAAAGTACAATAACCAAAAAATTACCTTTAACTTGCTGAAGATACACATTCGGATCTGATTTGCATCTTTTGAATTTCTGAGAAAGAAGAAAGGAGTCCATCTTTGCATACCAAGCTCTTGGGGCCTGTTTTAATCCATACAAAGATTTCTTCAATCTGCGAACTAATGATGGATCTGATGTGTAGCCTTCTAGCTATTGCATATATACCTCTTCAGCAAGGTCTCCATGTAGAAAATCACTCTTCACATCCATGTGGTGCACTTCCCAGTGCTTGGATGCGGAAATTGCCAAAATAAGGCGAATGGAATCCATCTTTGCAATGGTGCAAAGGTCTCAGTGTAGTCCACTCCTTGGACTTGGGAGAAACCTTTTGCCACCAAAATTGATTTGTATTTGCTTATAGATCCATCAGCAGCAACTTTCGTGCAGTAGACCCATTTACATTTGACTAATTTTCTTCCAGGTGGAAGAGAAACTAGGTCCCATGTATTGTTCTTTTGAAGAGAACTGTACTCTTCATCCATGGCACTTTACCATCTCGGATCTCAGTGCGCATGATAGTATGTTGTGGGATATGAACCAGTCATCAAATAACAAGTCTCAGGAAGTAATGTATTAGAAATAGAAAGAGCCATACCTGCTCTTTGAAATTCTGCTCTTGTTCGTCTTGGATCAGCAGGATTTCCAATGTCCGAACCAACATATTGAAGAGTGTTTTGGGACCACTTTGGTAACGGAGGAGGATCATAATGGTAAGATTCCAAACCTGATATGTCATGATCATCATGTGCTGCTAAAATATCAGAAATATCAGAACTCATACATTCATTATTGCTGCACGGATCTTCTTCTGGTGAAGGTGGTGAAACGGCAATTTCTTCCTCGACTAGTTGCAATTGTTGAAGCGGTTCTTCAAATTGCACACTGTGCTCTATGAATATCTTTTTAGATCTGATATCCATGAGTTTATATGCTTTTTATTCTTCCCCATATCCTATCAGTATGCACTCAATACTTTGTGGATCCAAAGCTCGTCTCTTCTTGGAAGGAATTCTAGCCCATGCAGTAGAGCCAAAAACTCTCAAATTTGACACATCCGGTTTGTGACCAAAGAATGCTTCGAAAGGAGTCATACCTTTCACAGATGAATGTGGAACTTGGTTCTGAATGTATGCAGTAACATTGATTTCTTTAGCCCAAATATTTGCAGCCAAACCTTTTGATTCAATCATGCAAGTAGCCATCTCTTTCAGTGACCGATTTTTCCTTTCCGTTACACTGTTCTGCTGGGGTGTGTAGGGAACTGTATGTTGGATATGAATTCCGCTTTGGGCACAAAGTTGCAGCAACTCGGACTTGATATATTCTCCACCATTATCATATCTAAGAGCTTTGATCTTGCTCTCAGTGGTGGTCTCAACGGAAGCCTTAAAATCCTTGAATTTTCCAAGCACTTCTGACTTGTTTTTGAGAAAAAATACCCATGTAAAGCGGGAAAAATCATCAATAAATGTCAAAACATACCTTGAACCATTTAATGACATATGGGGCAGCGAACCACTGATATCGGAATGTATCAGCCCCAAAACTGTAGAAGCTCTGCTAGCTTTGCCGTGGTCAAACCTGTGCTCGGGGTGCTTCCCAATAATGCAACCGGTGCATATTCCCTTCGAGGAACAGAGTAGTGGAAGACCATCTACCATGGATTTGTTTGATAACAGCAGCAAATACTTATAATTAATATGTCCAAATCTCTCATTCCAAAGCCTACTAACCTCATTACCATATGTGCAAAGAGCAGTGGGCTTTGCAAGCGGAATCAAGTGTGAAAACTCATAGCATTTTGTAGTGTGGTTTGCCTTTCCGACTGCAACAAGTCTTCCACTTTTGATATCAGAAATTTCAACTGCATTAGGGATGAATGTAACTTACTTCGGTTCACCGGTGTGTGTCATTTGATACACAGAAAGAAGATTTGAAGCCAAGGAAGGCACATAGAGAACATTCTGAAAGCTTCCATGATCTACATGGATTGTACCTTTTCCCTTTGAAGAAATTTTTGAGTCATCTCCCAAATGGATGGGGATGGAGCTGTTTGGATCAAATGAAGAAAAAGAATCAATATTTGCAGCCATATGATTCGAAGCACCCAAATCTATCAAAAGAGTAGTGGGCTTCGAAACAGTTGCCATGAGTGCTTGTCCTCTTTCATGATCATCATTCCTATCCTTCTTCCTTGCACCGTCAGGAAGAGTTATGTTGTTCTTTTCCAAAAGGAGAGCCATTTGATCTATAGTATTCTTCATGCATGAAATTTCAGGATGAAAGCCATGGTTGCAATAAGTACATTTAGATTTTTCCTTACCCTCTTTGCCCTTTTGCTTGAACTTCGAACTGGATGGTGCATCCGTCTCCTTGCCTTTCTCTCTTTGCTTGTGAGGTTCGAATTTGGGATTCTCTTTCTTTTGCTTTCCTTTACCATTCGAATTCTTGAGTCCTTGAACAAATAGGGTTGAATCTTTGGATTTTATGGACCACATTTGAATCAACTTATCATGCTCTTTTGTGACGGACTCAATGAAGGCATTCAAGGTAGGCATCTTCCAATTCAGGGTAGTTAGCCGACCGGAATTGAAAGTAGAGACAAATACCGAATAGTCTTTACCAAGCTTGGTGAGAATAGAAAGGATCAATTGCTTATCCTCTTTGATAACTCCACTATTCTTCAACTACAATGTCAAGTGCCTGAATTTTGTGAAAAACTCATTGATGGTCTCGAAATTCTCAGGACTAAGAGCAATCAATTCATTCTCTAATTGAAAAGCCCTAAGCTCATCCTGCTTGCCAAAAAGTGTTTCAAGTTGCTACCATATAGCTTTTGGAGTCTTCAATCCACTGAGATGGAAGTGAAGATCTTTGGAAATAGAGAGGCAAAGAAGACCATAAGTTTCATCAAGCTTGTTGTAGTGTTTTGTTCTTTCTGACAATGTGCTTGGCTCCAATTCGAGGCCAAGAGTGACTCTATAGTATCCTTTTGAACG
Organism: Larix kaempferi; assembly: GCA_027924585.1. Taxonomy (NCBI): domain Eukaryota; kingdom Viridiplantae; phylum Streptophyta; class Pinopsida; order Pinales; family Pinaceae; genus Larix; species Larix kaempferi. The sequence continues at coordinate 210,274 of BSBM01001009.1, read as the reverse complement.
TAACATGATCTCCATATCTTCTTTCCAATCAAAATAATTGAAAGGGGTGAGGATAGGCTTTGAAGAAGAGTATTCCATTGCTAGGAGCGAGTGCACTTTGATGTAAAAAGACTTGCCAAAGCAAGGTAGCGAATGCAATTGGAGGAGACAATAACTTGCAAATCACAATCAATACAAGAACAGTGAGATCGAACAATCCACCCTTTTAGAGTTGCATCACACCTGGGATTGGAGATCAAGCAATGTTGAATGGGTCCAATGTATCAATTCCAGGATTTATGTGGAAACTCAAGCTTCTGGAGTGGTATTGGAAGTATTTTCAAGCTTTGCATGCATAGGAGCGAATGCCCTTGAGATCTTTCATGCCAAACTTTTTGCAATTTTGAGCAAATTCACTCAAAAATCCTTGTAGAACACTTGTAGAAAAGAAATCTTGTCCCTATAATGGATTTGATACCATGTAAAATTAGTCACAGTAGATCTAATGAACAAGTAAATCAATCACAATAGATGAAACTCAGAAAAATGGTGTAAAACTGTGCAAAGCATGCATCAGTGCTCAATATCCCAATGAGGGTGAATAATTACAATACAATACAGTAACAATGACTGAGCAATTCGAATTGACTAAGGAGGTCATTCGAATTACTGAATGGTGTTGCTTGGCTCCAACTAGGAGTCCTCATCATCAATCGGTGGTGGTCATCAATGCACAAGAACGAGTCATCCAGGTGTCAATCTAAGTCTAACTGAGTGTAACAAGTGTAACTGAAGTGTGTAGCACTATTAAGGGAAGGAGGCTTAGTGGAGGGTGCATGGGAGGCTTAACTGAAGTCAGAACAAGTCATCTAGTCAATCTGGAGGTCCAACGAAGTGAAATCGTCAGTCGGGAGTGAAACTAGCCTCAAATCAAGGAGAATCGGAGCTAACTGAGTGTAACTGAAGTGGTAGGTGAAGAAGTGCGCCCTTCTCTGGAAGTAGGTGAGAAGTGGGCGCCTTCCTGACTAGGAGGGCTAAAGAATTGATGTAAGAAGCTCCCGGGTGCTAGAATAAGGTGGCTAAGGTGCTGGAGGCATCAACCTGGTGACCGAGATGCATGCAAACCCTAGAATTTGCATGCAAACCCTAATTGCATGCAAGGTCCTGAAAAAGATGATGTGGATATCCGAACACTGGTAGACTGGAGACTAGGTGCTGGAGGCATCAAACTGGTGACTCGGATGCATGCGGATGCATGCATGCAAAGTACATAACTTAATGATGATATATCCTAACACCCCCCCTCAAGCTATACTATGATGTAAAAAATAATAACTGAATAGGGTCCTGGTTACTAAGACCAAAGGTCACCCCAATACAATAATCCAAAAATGCTAGAAATAAATCTAAGTGAGGAAAGAAGGGAAAACCCAATGGGAAGAAATACCCCCCCTCAAACTAAACATAGAAGGATCTAATATGTCTCCACCATGATGGAACTCACCCCCAACAGTGAACGGAGGTAAGAGAACTTCTTCTCAGTGAAGCTCTTGGTGAATATGTCTGCAATTTGCTCATCGGTAGGGCAATATTGCAGAACAATGGTGCAATCATGCACAAGCTCTCGGATGTAGTGCATGTGAATATCAATGTGCTTGGTCCTCTACTGCTGAAATGGATCTGTGGAGATCTTGATAGCACTTTGATTGTCACAAAAGATAACAGTGAAAGTAGTGCTACAAAAATCAAACTCGAAAAGAATACCATGCAACCAAACTGCCTGAATGCAGGCATTGACTACCCCACGATACTCTACCTCTGCTGAAGAAAGTGCAATGGCTTCCTGCTTTTTGCTTGACCAGCAAATAGGGCCATGATAATCATGAAAAAATATTTGGAAGTGGAATTTCGATCAATTCTATCACCCTCCCAATCTGAATCAGTAAAACCAATGAAATCTAGCTCGGAATCTGCAACATAGTGTATGCCAAAATGTCTCATACCTTTCACATATTACAAGATACTTTTAGCTGCCCGCCAATGAAGCTCATGGGGCTGCTGCATATACCTTGATACAACACTCACGGCATAAGAAATATCATGCCTTGAGTGTGTCAAGTATAGTAGTGAACCAATCAACTGTCGATACATAGTGCAATCTGCAAGCGGTGTAGAATTTCCCTCCTCAAGACTGATTCCTGAGAGGAATGGGAATGGAGCTTCCTTACATTCTGCCATATTAAATTTTAATAGCAGGTCTAAAGCATACTTTTTCTAAGATAATGTGATCCCATCAAAATTTTGAGCTATCTCCAAGCCCTAAAATTTATTTAGCAAGCCCAAATCGTTCATGTCAAAAGCTAGATTTAAGGTAATTTTTATCTTGTTGATTGTAAGGAGAGTGCTACCAGTAATGATAAGATCATCAACACAAAGAAAAATAATCATAAAATTACCTTTAAATTGCTATAGATACACATTTGGATCATGTTTGCATCTTTTGAAATTCTGAAAAAGAAGTAAGGAGTCCATCTTTGCATACCAAGCTCTTGGGGCCTGTTTCAATCCATACAAAGATTTCTTCAATCTGCAAACTAATGATGGATATGATATGTATCCTTATGGCTGCTTCATATATATTTCTTCATTTAAATCTCCATGTAGAAAATCACTCTTCACATCCATATGGTGCACTTCCCAGTGCTTAGATGCGGAAATAGCAAAAACTACGCAGATGGAATCCATCTTTGCAACAGGTGTAAAAGTCTCAGTGTAGTCCACTCCTTGGACTTGGGAGAAACCTTTTTCCACTAGCCTAGCTTTTTATTTGCTAATAGATCCATCAGCAGCAACCTTCATGTGGTAGACCCACTTACATTGGACTAATTTTCTTCTAGGTGGAAGAGAAACTAGCTCCCATGTATTGTTCTTTTGAAGAGAACTGTACTCTTCATCCATGGCGCTTTTCCATCTCAGATCTAGATGGGAATGATAATATGATTTAGGATATGAGCCTATCATCAAAAATCATTTCTCATATAGCAAAGTATCGGGGAAAGAAAGAGCCATACCTGCTCTTTGAAAGTCTGCTCGAGTCCTCCTTGGATTTGCAGGATTTCCAATGTTTGGACTAGCAGAATTGAGTGTATTTTGGGCCCACTTTGGCAAGTGTGGAGGCACAACTGGATCATATTTTGAACCTGATATATCATTTCCATCAAATTTTGATAAAGTATCAGAAATATCATAACCAATACTTTCATCATCTTCTTCAAATTCTTCTTCTGGTGGGGGCGGTGAATCGGCAGTTTCTTTCTCGACTAGCTCTAGATTTTGAAGCAGCTCTTCAAACTTGACACTTCGCTCAATGAATATATTTTTGGATATGATATCCATGAGTTTGCATCCCTTTTATTCTTCATCATATCCCAATAGGATTCATTCAACACTTTGTGGATCCAAATATCTTCGCTTTTTAGACGAAATTCTAGCCAAGGCGGTTGAGCCAAAAACCCTGAAATTTGACACATCAGGTTTGTGACCTGTGTAAGCTTCGAAAGGTGTAACATCAGTAAAAGATGAATGTGGAACCCTATTTTGAATGTATGCAGCAACATTCATGGCCTCATCCCAAAGGTTTTCAGCCAAACCTTTTGATTCAATCATACAGGTTGCCATCTCTTGCAGTGCTTTGTTCTTCCTTTCCGCTACACCGTTCATCTAAGGTGTGCAGGGAACTGTGTGATGGATCTTAACGCCGCTTTCAGCACAAAGTTGCAGAATCTCTGATTTGATATACTCACCTCCATTATCATATCTAAGAGCTTTGATATTCCTTTCAGTAATAGTCTCAATAGAAGCCTTAAAAAACTTGTATTTTTCTAGTACTTTCGACTTGCTTTTGAGGAAGAAAACCCATAAATCTGGAGAAGTCGTCGATGAATGTCAGAACATACCTTGATCCATTCATGGATGTATGTGGAAGAATACCACTGATATCAAAATGTATCAGCCCCAAAATAGTAAAACCTCTGCTAGCTTTGCCTCGATCAAATTTGTGCTCGGGGTGCTTCCCAATGATGCAACCTTTGTATATTCCCTTTGAGGATTTGATCGTCAGAAGGACATCAACCATGCAATTTTTCTGTAATAGCTGCAAATATTTATAATTTGGGTGTCCAAACCTCTCATGACAAAGCCTACTGACCTCATTTCCATGTGTGAGAAGAGCACTGGGCTTGTGTTGTGGCAGAAAGTGAGAAAACTCATAAGCTTTTGTGGCGTGATTTCCTTTTCCAACCGCAATAAGTTTTCCACTTTGAATATCAGAAATTTCAACTTTGTTCGGGAAGAATACAACTTTCTTTGGTGTACTGGTGTAACATCCCGAAATTACCAAATAAAAAATAATAAATTATAGTATCCAAAAATTATCAATTTCATTTAATGCGGAATAAAACAAAATGAAATGAAATCTTAACTAAGGTAATTAATGACGATGTCCTGTCATAAATCCCAATATTTAAGATGTAAAAGAAAAAGCTGCTTAAACTAAGTGGATGTTAAACACTTTAATAAAAGACTCTTTTGATTAAGCAGATGAGTACAATTTTTTTGTTTTGTTTAAATTCTAGAAGTTGTATATAGCTTATACCAAAATGAAATACTTGAAAGAGTACTGACAGTTTGTTTGCATGTTTGATGAAGGGGTCCTACGAGACACCCTGGAGCTTCTTAGCTGCATTTAGCTAAGGCTTTTGAATCTTGTTTTCGTGTGCAGACCGCAAGTAAGATATCCTTCAAGACAACGTAAAATAAAATAAAAGTACTTGTTTTCTTTAAATTTGTCGTCAATGTAAATGAATTGAGTGTTAAGTACTTTCTTGCGACACCCTGGAAAAGTCGGAGGTATGGATACTTAGTCCTAATCTAGTTTGTATGATGGCTTCCGATACTCTTCCAAGTTATGTTTTTGCATACTGCAATTAATGATCGTATAATCATTGCCATTAAAGTTCAAGTAGTAGTTCCAAAAGTACTGATAAGGCTATAGACTTAGCATTATTTTTTTATTTCGAAACCTATAAAAAAAATACTAAAAGATGGAGTATAGAAATCCTAAGTTACTATTCATTTATATAATGCAATACTATGTAAAACAATATTAATGTACCTAGCCATTTGGACTATATGTTTTACACACATACATTATAATGTTATGATTTTCAAATTGCAATAATATATATATAATTTTTATTTGAAATAATGAAATATTTTCATAACAATGAATTATTTTCATAACAATACGAACATTACAAAATGCAATATATTAAGTGGAATATATAACATGCAATATAATTCTACCTATTTAATCGCTAGCACTATACTAAATACATGATATAGTCGAAATATGAAACTAATGTGAAAGCATAGTTAGACTATACTATAGCTCCAAATCTCTTATCTACGTTAATGACATATATGATATAGTATTCGAAACACTTATGAAAAAGTTGACAGTATTAACTCTAATGTTGGCAGGGTTGTTAGAGTCCGGTTGATATTCAATGCTCCAACCACACTCCAAAGTAGAATGTATAGTTTTCGAGCCACTCCATACTTCCACGTGATCTTGGGTTGACGAAATGAGAGATCAGTCCTAGCTGCCATGTATAGCAGGTCGATACTCCTCCTAGCTGTACGTTGTAATACCTTCAATCAAGAGTTGCTGGCTCTGGTATGGATGGTGTAATTAATATGTTATTAATACAAGCTTGACCGGTTTTCGACAAGGCATTGTTGGCACTTTACTATCCGTTGATATTGGTAACTGTCAGTCGTTGATTCCTTAACCCTAACGTCGTGGTGTGTAAAAGATCTGCATTGTTTTCTTGGTATTCATTGTTGAGCTAAACGGGGCCGACAGGCTGCCCAAATGTAGGTTGAAGAAAATTCTCCTCCGGGGTTTCGATCCTGTACCTATAGGTTGTTGATTTTCTTAATAGTTATAGGATTACGCCCTCTATATACGGTCCTTCATTCATTGAGGTAGTGTTAGAGTCTCTCCAGTCCATGTAATGCAAGTGCATTCGGCGAGGGTTTGAATCTCCGATAGATGAGAAACCTTCTGCGTTAAAATACAATGGTTGTTGTCTCATGACAAGAGCTTCATCGTTTGTCATGGGGTGTAGAATAGCATTGTTTTCATCTTTCAAAAGGTAAATACTAACTTGCTAGGGTTACAATGCTGTATTGTTTGTTTTGCATTACTTGTAAACTTGTTTTAAACTCTTTGTTGTATACTTTTGCAAGTACCCACTTCTAGATTAGCTTTGGTGCATTCACAGAGAATGGATAGCTCTTTTATTTCTCCGGTAAGCTCCGGTGGTTCTTGCAAGATCTCGTAGATGCCTTGATGTTGCCTCGTATGACACTAGGTTTTGGAAAAACTCCGAAAGTTTCAAAGTTTGGCCGAATTGAAGTTTCTAGGTTTTGGTTTTTGGTTTTTAAGACCAGCTGTCCAACGAAGATAATGGATAAATTTCTCAGTCTTTTCGTTCCTTTTGGCTCTTGATGTCTGGCTAAAAAGTCGATAAGGTTTTTCGGACTTTCGTTAGACTGTTAGATAATTTTAAGTTAAAAACCCTGTGTAAAGTTTTGATACTCCACGACTCTAGTTTTGAGTTTTTGATGTGGGAAAGGAACATGTCCTGTACAATGAAAACTTGATGTTTTGTCAAGAAAGAATTCTCTGAAATGAAAAGTTAAAAAGAACTGACGCTGAGGTTTTTCGTACACTCGTCTTTGTGGTTGTTTTTGGCAATGGAAGTTATTTTTTTAAAAGAAATAAATGTTGAGATGATTGTAAAAAGAAATGTAAACTTGTACAATGTGCTTGCTATGGTTATAAACATTTCGGAACATGAAACGAATATGGTTTAACTGTTAAGTGGTTTCATTTTGTTTCAAAATTCAAATGTTTTATGAAAGAAAAACCCTACCTACGTTTTTTCGGAATACTGTTTGGTTTTTATACTGCGTTTTTCCATAGGTATTTGAAGGATTTGGATAAATAAAACACATGAGAATCTAACTAGGATTTAAAAAAAAATGAAAACATTAGGGTTTGGTAAATAAATTTGAACTGTAACAAATTAGGAATAACAAAACCTGGTCAATTGTAGATAAACAAACAGCCCAAGGAGCCTAGTCCACCCAACTAATTCCTGAAGCCATCCTAGTTACTTGCCTTAGGACCCCTGAGCCTATTCACTGAACCACCAGGAGGAAGAAACTTAGAAACACAGAATCTCCACTTGTAGTGTAATAGTTATCCAGTCATGAGATTTAGTAGTCAAGGGACCTACACCAGCACCTCTGGTTCTCCTTCTCAAAAATATTTTGCAGAGTTACAGTTGCACTTACACCTATCCTCCCTATTTGAATCTCTCAGTGATCACCTGATTCACTTGAGGAATATTTCTGCAGAAAATATTGGGTAAGAGTTGCCTGCTCAATTCGAATTTGCATTATGTAGGCTGCCTAGGCCTTTTAGTTGTTAACTAGTCATTAAATGAGCTTCCTGCTCACTCCCTCCACTTGGGGGATAATGCCACATTTGTAGGGGTAGTTGTCCCATAACCAACAACTAGTGGTGAAGTGCAATTGCTGCCATCTATCCCATGCTTTCTAACAACTTCCATTCCTCCTAGTGGGTTAGTGAACACTCATTTAACAGTTCCCTTGGGTGTTTGTCTCCTACTTTAATTTATTAAATAATAATAATTCAATAATTACATTCATCCTTGACCAAACTTGGTCATAATTACAAAACTTTGTAATTATAATTTAACATAAAGTATTTTTCCAATAAAATAATAATTTCAGAAATTGGGTAGGTGACATACACCCCCCCTTAAGTCTCAACATCATCCTCGATGTTGATCAATTACTCTCTGAGTGTACCTGAAACAGAGTTGGGTATGCTGCCTGCATACTACTCTCCAACTCCCAGGTTGCCTCTTCTGGGCTAAGGTGCTTCCATTGCACCTTTACTTCCCCAATGGTGCGATTCCGGAGCAGAGTTTCCTTCCTTTCGAGGATATAGTCTGGTTCCGCCTGAAAATCTCCGTCTTGTCCCACCTGTACATCATTCCAGTTTACAACATGTGTAGCATCATGTACATACTTCTTTAAAAATGATATATGAAAAACATTATGTATTTTTAAATTTGGTGGCAAGGCTAGTTGGTATGCCACTGGTCCAACCTTGGACAATATTTCGAAAGGACCACAATACCTGGGTGCCAACTTGGCATAGATTCCCAATTTTAATGAACTCTTTTTCGGTCTTACCTTGAGGAATACATGTTCACCAACCTAGAACTCTTTATGAGTCCTTTTTAAATCTGCTTGACTCTTTTGCCTATCTTGGGCAGCTTTTAAATTTCCTTGTACATATTTCACAATTAGTTCTAACTCTTGCAACAATTCAAGTCCTAAAACAACTCTATTTACTGGGTCATTCCAAGAAATAGGTGTATCAAATTTCCTACCATAAAGAATTTCAAATCGGCTAAGTTTGGATTATGCATGATAATGGTTATTATATGCAAATTCTGCTAAGCGTAAGTAGTCTTCCCACTTACCAGGCTGATCCTTAACATACATTCTCAGTAAGTCTTCCAAAACTTGATTCACCCTTTCTGTCTCTCCATCCATTTGTGGATGAAATGTGGTGTTGAATTTTAAGGTTGTATTCAACCCTTTGAATAATGACCTCCAAAATTTTCCAGTAAACTTAGAGTCACGATCTGAAATTATCACTTTTGGTATCCCATGTAGTCGAAAAATCTGCTTCATGAAGATTTCTGCAATGTCTGGAGCTTTATGAGTAGTCTTCACAGGTATAAAGTGTGTTGCGTTGCTGAGTTTGTCCACTACCACCATGATAGAGTCATTTTGTTTTTGATTTTTGGGTAATCCAGTAATAAAATCTATGCTTATCACTTCCCATTTCCAATTCGGTATAGGTAATGGTTGCAACAATCCAGCAGGATGTTAGTGTTCAACTTTAACTTTTTGACAATCCAAACATTTATCTATGTACTCTGCTACCTCATCCTTCATCCTGGGCCAATAATACTCCTTCCTTAACATATGTTGATGTATATGTAACTTCGGAATGTATTTCATCAGTGTATTATATATATATTTATTGTACCCTTATAAGAGATGTGTTATTCCTCTATAAGGAAGTGTCGTCATGTGGATTGACAAGTGTCGCAAGTGTGTGTACTTGCCGATGGGTTATTAGACCACCTTATGGGGTCGGCCCTATTTAATATATAATATAATGTGGATGTACTCAAGTAGACAAGTCGGCCCCAGTAGGTCACTGGGCAAAAAGGTGAGTATAAATAGAGATAGGAGATCTCTATTTTACTCACTCGGAAAAGTATCTATCTCTCTCTCTGAAAAGTGGCGCACTAGTGAGGAGGAGGAGGATCATCTGCTAGGAGACTATCTCTGTATTATTTGGTTGTATTTTGGTTGAGCCATTGCTCTCTCTATCTCTGAGGAAGTTGTGGGGTTTTTCACCTTAGGGTTTTCCCCACGGAAACTCTGTGTCTCTTGTCTCTATGCTTTTGATTCTTGTGATGCTTGTGATGCTTGTCATATTATGATTGTCATGCATTGATATACTATAGATGTTATTCTCTCAGCAAAGATCCTATAGTATTGTGATTTAATACTAAAAATTTAACATGGTATCAGAGCTTAACTGAGAAGAAGACATTTTGCAGTGACGGAAGCTTGTATTCCTTGTTTATTGGGTTTCTCTCCACATATTTTTGAAATTCAGTATAGTAGATTGGATCTACTCATCAAGGCGCATCTTTCTGTCCAATCAGATTTCAGTTCCGAGCATTTTCAGTTTTGGCCCTAAAAATTAGGGTTTCCACAAAAATAGGAATTTCTAAAAACTGAAGGTACAGCTGGAAGCTCCTTGCAAAAATCGAAGGTTTGAGCTTTGGATCGAGATTTTTGGCTGGGTAGATCTCCGGGAAACTCAAACCCTAATTCAGGGCTCTCCCAAGTGAACCCGGGAGGACAAAAAGGCAATTCTGAAGGGCAAGACTTTGCTGATCTCAAATTCTGAATGTACTAGGCTGATCAGCTCTCCAAGGCGCATCTTTCTATCCTTTCGAAATTTTGAAATTCACATTTTGAATTTTTAGGGTTTCTCTGACAAACCCTAACCCCGGACCAGATCCAGTTTTCAGCACTTCAAGTGGTAAGTTCTAAATCTTTTCTATTTCCATTTGAAGTACTCTTAAAGATGTCTCTTCACACCAAGCTTGAGGATAAGCTTGAAGGGGCTGATAACTTCCGAGCCTGGAAGTATAGGATTGGGCTAATCCTGGAAGAGAATGAGTTGGACTCATATGTGAAAGAAGACATCCCTATCCCAGAGGATGAAGAGGCCAAGGTATTGCACAAGAAGAACTTGGTCAAGTCAAAGAGAATCATTGCTGATTCTATCAAAGATCATCTCATTCCCCATGTGTCTTCTCTCAAGACACCCAAAGAGATGTTTGAATCTTTGACCAAGCTATTTGAAGGAAAGAACATAAATCGGAAGATGACCCTGCGGAACCAATTGAAAGTAGTGAAGTTTCAGAATGGAGAAACCATTCAATCTTACTTTTCAAGGGTCTCTCAGATCAAGGAACAATTAGAAGCAGTAGATGAAATGGTGGAGAATGGTGAGGTGGTGATGACCACTCTAAATGGACTACCTAGGTCATGGGATTCCTTTATTCAAGGAATTTGTGCAAGGAAGAAGTTGATCTCTTTCAGTAGGCTTCGGGAAGAATGTTCTCAAGAAGAAGCTAGACTTATAGCTCGTGAGGAAAAGATGGGAGGTGAAGATCAAGCTCTTGCAGCTCACACCAAAAGAAGTAAATCCAAGAAGGAATCATCTCATAATAGAAGATTCTCTCACCATCATCATTATCATAAAGATAAGAAAGATCTCAGATGCTTCACTTGCAATGAGAAGGGACATTTTGCTTCAGATTGTCCCAAGAAGAAGAAAGACAACAACAACAACTTCAGTAAGAAGAAGAAGGGCAGCAAAAGAAGATTTCATGCTCATGCTGCCGAAGATGATGAACCCCCAAAGAAGAAGGCTAAGGCAGAAAGCAGTAGTGATGATGACTCATCAAGTGAAGAAGAGTATGTTTTAATCTCTGCACTCACTGGTACCATCTCCCATGGTTGTAATGATTGGTTGATTGATAGTGGGGCTTCCAAACACATGACTGGGTTCAAGGAATCTTTTATGAACCTTTCTGAACATGAATCACCCCATAAGGTGAAACTTGGGGATGATTATCAATATCCAATCAAAGGAAGTGGTGAAGCTTCTTACAACCTAGATTCTAGAAAATCTCTGAAGATGAAGGAAGTCCTCTATGTACCTGGACTCAAGAAGAACTTACTCTCCATCTCTGCTTTAGATGCAAAAGGTATGAGGGTTGCATTTGTTGATGGCCAAGTACTAATGTGGCCAAAGGGAAAGACCATGGATGATGCAGTAGTGATTGGAGAGCAAGAGGGAGGCTTGTATAAACTAAAGGGTCAACCTGAACATGCCATGATACATGAATCCATGGAGCCAAGTGAACTTTGGCATAGGAGACTTGCTCACATGCACTATAGAGCACTTCCAATTGCAAGCAAGGCTGTAGCAGGTCTTCCTGAAATCAAGACCAAACATGAAGGTGTTTGCAAAGGATGTGCAAAAGGTAAGAACATTAAGAAGGCTTTCCCAAGCAGTGAAAGCAAGGCAAAAGACATCCTGGAAATCATCCACTCAGATGTATGTGGCCCCATGTCATCCAGTTCCCTAAGTGGGTATGTTTACTATGTGTCATTTATTGATGACTTCTCCAGGAAGACTTGGGTATACTTCTTGAAGGGAAAAGATGAGGTGCTTGATAAATTCAAGGAATTCAAAACCTTAATGGAGAATCAAACTGACAAGAAAATCAAGACATTCAGATCTGACAATGGTGGAGAATTCACCTCAAATGACTTCAAGAAGCTTTGCAGTGATTCAGGGATTAAGAGGGAGTTGAATGCTCCTTATAATCCTCAACAGAATGGAGTTGCAGAAAGGAAGAACAGAACTATCATGGAAGCAGCAAGGGCAATGTTGCATGACCAGGATCTTCCTATGCATCTATGGGTAGAAGCAGCTAGAACAGCTGTATATGTGCAGAACAGAACACCCCACAAGATATTGGACAACAAGACACCAGAAGAAGTCTTTTCTGGTAAGAAACCTGAAGTCAGCCATCTCAGAATATTTGGTTGTCCAGTATACACTCATGTCCCAAAGGAGAAGAGGACTAAACTAGATCCTTCAGGAAAGAAGGGTATCTTTGTGGGTTATAGTGAAAGCTCGAAGGCTTACAAAATATATTTTCCAGGGTTCAAGAAGATTGATGTCAGCAGGGATGTAACATTTGATGAGAATTCAACATTCATCAAATCAAGAAAGGCACCTACCGAAGTTTATGAAGAACCTAAGGAAACAAGATTTCAGGACACTACCATGACTGAAGCAGTTCCAGAAACTGCTCGTGAGTTTGAAGATCCACAAGAACCTGTAGATCCACCCCGTGAGGATAACTCTCACAAGAGGAAACCTGTATGGGCTAGAGAGCTCATTCATGATGCAGAAAGATTTGGCATTCCAGAAGAAGAACACAGAGCAAAGAAGAGAACCAGATCACACACCAGTTATGTTGCTTTACTCTGTGACATCATGAACAAAGAGCCTTCCAGTTATGAAGAGGCAGCAGAAAAGAAAGAATGGAAGGATGCTATGGTTGAGGAATACCAATCAATTATGAAGAATGATGTTTGGGATGTTGTCCCAAGACCTAAAGGGAAGTCTGTTGTTACTTCCAAGTGGATCTACAAAATCAAGCATGCTGCAGATGGCAGTGTGGAAAAATATAAAGCAAGATTCGTAGCTCGTGGTTTCTCTCAGAAGGAAGGAATAGACTATGAAGAAACCTTTGCACCTGTAGCCAGATATACTTCCATCAGAACAGTACTTGCCCTGGCTGCAGCAATGAAATGGAAGATACACCAGATGGATGTCAAGACTGCTTTCCTGAACGGTGTAGTAGAAGAGGAAGTATATGTGGAACAGCCACTCGGCTTTGAATTACATGACAGGGAATCTTATGTATGCAGATTGAAGAAAGCCTTGTATGGCTTGAAGCAATCTCCTAGAACCTGGTATGGTAGGATGGACAGTTTCCTATCTAGTTTGGGCTTTACCAAGAGTAAAGCGGATTCCAACCTTTACTACAAGGTTGAGGAAGGGAATCCTGTGATTCTACTACTATATGTGGATGACCTATTTGTGACAGGAGATGACAGAATGATTGCAGATACCAAGAGGAAGCTTGCAGCTGAATTCGATATGAAAGATTTGGGAATGATGCACTATTTCCTAGGTATGGAGGTGTGGCAGAATGCAGGTGGGATCTTCCTTGGTCAAGGGAAGTACATAGTAGATATCCTGAAGAGATTTGGGATGATGGATTGCAAATCCATGGCCACACCTATGGCATCGAATCTGAAGCTTCTTTGTGATGCTTCATCTGAGCCAGTTGATGTTTCTATGTATCGTCAGATTATTGGGTCCTTGATGTACCTGACGAACACGAGACCAGATATTTGCTTTGCTGTGAACACATTGAGCCAGTTCCTGACGGATCCGAGGAGTGTTCACCTGGTTGCTGTAAAGCATGTTTTGAGGTACCTGAAGGGTACAGTGGATTATGGGCTCAGATATGAGGCAAATCAAAAGTTTAACTTGCAGGGTTATGTTGATTCAGATTGGGCTGGCAGTGCTGCAGATAGGAAGAGCACATCTGGGTGTTGCTTCAGTATGGGATCAGGTGTGATCTCTTGGTTTAGCAGGAAGCAGTCCTGTGTAGCACTGAGTACAGCTGAGGCAGAGTATGTTGCAGCCTGTTCAGCTAGTTGTGAGGCAGTATGGCTACGGAAGCTACTGTCTGAGTTATTTGATCTTCCGTTGGAGGCTACTGGTATTTTCTGTGATAACCAGAGTTGTGTGAAGCTGTCCGAGAACCCAGTGTTTCATGACAGGTCGAAACACATAGAGATCAAATATCACTATATCAGGGATATGGTGCAAAGAGGAGCTGTGAAGCTCCTGTATGTTGCGACGGACGAGCAGATTGCAGATGTGTTGACGAAGCCACTAGCCAGGGTGAAGTTCGAGTACTTCAGAGAGAGGCTTGGCGTTCTTCAGATCGAGGACACTTCGAGGAAGAAGTGATGGACACATTTGCTGAAGCCATTCCAAGCATGTTGGAAGGAGGATCCTTCACATGGCTGTGGATGTAAGCGCTGGATGATGAGCATCAGGATGATGTTCTGGTTTCTGCTGGATATGATCAGGTGGATCATTTTTGTATGTATGTACGCATCATGTTGGATGCTGGATATGATCAGTTGGATCATTTTTGTATGTATGCATCATGTAGATGTTGGATATGATCAGTTGGATCATGTGTATGTATTTTGTATATGCATCATGTTGGATGCTTGGACCATGTATCTGTATATGTATCAGGTGGGTACATTGTATGATCAGGTGGATCATGTATGGTGATATGTATCATGTATCTGTATATGTATCAGGTGGGTACATTGTATGATCAGGTGGATCATGTATGGTGATATGTATCATGTATTTGTATTTGTATCAGGTGGATACATTGATGATCAGGAGGATCATGTATGATGATATGTATCAGGTAGATACTTGGTATGCATCAGGTAGATGCATTGATGATCAGGAGGATCATGTATGATGATATGTATCAGGTAGATACTTGGTATGCATCAGGTAGATGCATTGATGATCAGGATGATCATAGATGACGAGCTTCAGGATGTTGCTCCAGATGACATGCAGCAGGATGTTGCAGTGATGATGATCAGGATGATCATGGATACATCAGGATGATGTATGGTGAGTATTAGTTTGATATTCTGTGGCTGTGGATCAGGTTGTGCAGATAAGCATGTAATTTGTGCCCTGGGAGATTTGCAGATGGTCTTTCGAGGTTTTGCCTATGGCATGTAATTTGTGCCCTGGGACATCTGGCAAATGCTCTTTCGAGGTTTTGCTTGGGAGGACATATAATTTGTGCCCTGGGAGATCTGCAGATAGTCTTTCAAGGTTTTGCCTATGGCATGTAATTTGTGCCCTAGGATATCTGGCAGATGCTCTTTCGAGGTTTTGTCCTATGGCATGTAATTTGTGCCCTGGGAGATCCGATAGGTTGAGCTGTGTGCTCGTAATCAGTCCTGGGATGCTCTTGCGAGGTTTTGCCATGACCACATGTAATTTGTGCCCTGGGAGATCCGATAGGTTGAGCTGTGTGCTCGTAATCAGTCCTGGGATGCTCTTGCGAGGTTTTGTGGTGACCACATGTAATTTGTGCCCTGGGAGATCCGATAGGTTGAGCCGTGTGCTCGTAATCAGTCCTGGGATTCTCTTTCGAGGTTTTGTGGTGAGGTCACATATAATTTGTGCCCTGGGAGATTTGCAGATGGTCTTTCGAGGTTTTGCCTATGGCATGTAATCTGTGCCCTGGGACATCTGGCAAATGCTCTTTCGAGGTTTTGTGATGCACGTAAAAGTCCTGAGGATTCCACAGTATGGCCAGTGATGACGAAGACCTGCAGGTGGTGGGCCTACATCCAGTATGAAAAAGGACTGGCTCTGTAGAACTTCCTATGACGAGTAGAGACAGAGATTGGATGAGATAGCAGCAGAAGTGACGATGATGATGACGATGCATCGATGACGATGATCCAGAGAAGAAGACTTGTCTAGCAGATCTGTGTCGAGAAATACCTTCCTAGTTAAGAGGGAGTGTTGATGTATATGTAACTTCGGAATGTATTTCATCAGTGTATTATATATATATTTATTGTACCCTTATAAGAGATGTGTTATTCCTCTATAAGGAAGTGTCGTCATGTGGATTGACAAGTGTCGCAAGTGTGTGTACTTGCCGATGGGTTATTAGACCACCTTATGGGGTCGGCCCTATTTAATATATAATATAATGTGGATGTACTCAAGTAGACAAGTCGGCCCCAGTAGGTCACTGGGCAAAAAGATGAGTATAAATAGAGATAGGAGATCTCTATTTTACTCACTCGGAAAAGTATCTATCTCTCTCTCTGAAAAGTGGCGCACTAGTGAGGAGGAGGAGGATCATCTGCTAGGAGACTATCTCTGTATTATTTGGTTGTATTTTGGTTGAGCCATTGCTCTCTCTATCTCTGAGGAAGTTGTGGGGTTTTTCACCTTAGGGTTTTCCCCACGGAAACTCTGTGTCTCTTGTCTCTATGCTTTTGATTCTTGTGATGCTTGTGATGCTTGTCATATTATGATTGTCATGCATTGATATACTGTAGATGTTATTCTCTCAGCAAAGATCCTATAGTATTGTGATTTAATACTAAAAATTTAACAACATAGTAATGGTCTTTTGATAACCTGGATGGCCAGAGTAATGACTTTTGTGCATCTCGTTTAAAATCAGAATTTTTACTTCTGGTATGGTAGGTACATACAATCTGTTTTTGTATAGAAATAATCCATTTTCTTTCATTCTGTAATCTGCTATAAAAATTTTAGGACTGTTGTTTGCTTTCTTTTCCTTTAATTTTCTGTATTCTTCATCCATTTCACTCTTTTCAAGAATCTTATTTTCTAAATCTGTTGAGTAAGTACTAATGGCTGAAATAAAATTTAGTTTTGCTTTACGACTCAAAGCATCTGCAACCTTGTTCTCCTTCCCTTTAATATGTTGAATTTCAAAATCATACTCACTTAAGAAAGTCAACCATCTAGCTTGTCTAGCGTTCATATTTGTCTGATCTAATAAATATTTCAGACCCATATTATCTATCAATAAGGTGAATTTTCTACCAATAAGGTGACGACGCCACATTTTTAAGGCATGAATTACTACCAATAACTCTAAATCATAAGTAGAGTAGTTCTTCTCATGTATTTTCAACTTTCTAGATTCGTATGCCACAACATGCCCTTCTTGTGTTAGGAATCCACCGAGTCCGTCATTACAAGCATATGTGCAAACTATGAAATCTTTATTAGGATCTACTATCCTAGGTGCTATAGTCAACAATTCCTTTAACTTCTTAAAACTGTCAGAACATTTCTAATCCCATACAAATTTCTTCCCTTTCTTCTGCAAGGAAGTTATAGGGTTGGCAATCCTCGAAAAACCCTCTATAAATTTTCTGTAATATCTAGTAATGCCCATAAATGATCTTGCATCCGACACATCGTTTGGAACCGTTCAGTCATTAATGGATTTTATCTTGTCGAGGTCAACTGAGATTCCTTCTTTAGAAATTATGTGTCCTAAATACTAAATTTTTTCCTTGTGGAAATCGCACTTACTAAACTTAGCGTAGAGTTGATGATCTCTCAAAACATGTAAAATAATCCGCAAATGTTCATCATGCTCGTCTTTGCTTTTAGAAAACACTAAAATTTCATCTATAAACACAACAACAAACTTGTCTAAGTATTTGTGCAGAATATTGTTCATCAAACACATAAATACAGCCGGGGCATTAATCAAGCCAAATGGCATGACTACGAACTCATAATGTCCATATCGAGTTCTGAAAGCTTTCTTGAAAATATCTTCATCTTTAACCTGCACTTGATGATATCCTGACCTTAGATCAATCTTTGAAAATATTGTTGCTCCACGCAACTGATCAAATATATCATCTATGCGGGGCAACGGATACCGATTCTTGATTTTCATCTTACTAAGCTGGCGATAATCTATACACAGTCCTAGGGTTCCATCTTTCTTCTTAACAAATATAACAAGTGCTCCCCAAGGAGACACGCTGGGTCTAATGTAATTCTTATCAATCAGTTCCTTCAACTGTGATTTTAATTCGTTTAATTCCAGTATATTCATTCTGTATGGAGCTTTAGAATTTGGTACTGCTCCTGGTATTAACTTGATGGTAAAATCTAAATCTCTTTTAGGAGGTAATCCTAGAATATCCTCAGGAAATACATCCTTAAAATCCTTTAGGACAGGCATGTCTTCTAATTTCAGTTTGTCCTCTTTACAAATAAACTCATCATTTACTACATTTACTGCAAACAACTGACATCCTTTCCTAACTTCCCTCTTAACTTGCATGGCTGAAATCTGTCTAAGGGTTACCTTTCTTGGGATACCTTTTACTTCTACAGTTTTTCCTTATTCATTTAAACATGTAAAATTTTTTTCATAACAGTTCAGAATGACATGATGGGCTTCTAACCAGTCCATCCCGATTATAATATCATAAAATCCTAAAGGTAAAATATTCAACTTGATTTGTGTCTATAATTAATTCATGGATAAAGCACAACTTTCTATAAAGTTTGATACTTTCCTCTTTGTTCCACTTGATAGTCTAACTAACCAATATTTACTAAACTTTTTTGTTTTTAATTTAAGGCTTTCCACTATATCTGGTGATATATAACTTGAGCTAGCACCTGGGTCAATTAAAACAGTAACAGGATGAATTTGTAGCATACCTTTAATCTCTACCATGGAGATTTGATGATCTGCTTGCTTATTGTCGAGTGCTGCATTGATTCTTTGCATCTCCCTCGCCACATCTCCAACAGTAGGTTCAATCTGAATAGAGTTGATGTTGTTAGCTATATGCTTCCTCTTGGGACATTCTGATGCATAGTGAGGACCTTGACACTCAAAACATTTGATGGGTTCCTTTTGTTCATTGGTCTTGGTATTATTGGGAGCATTTCTGGGTGCTGTAAAATTATGCTGTTGATTGTTTCTTGAATTATTCCCTTGATAATTCCAATTCTGAAATTTTTTCTTTTGGAAACCATAATTTCCACTGAACCTGAAATTTTTCTTTTTCAGCTCAAAATTGTCGGGCTTATGACTTTTCCAGTTCGACATTCCTTCTCTTTTCCAATTTGTGTCATAACAGAAAACTGCCTTTCTCATAGCCTCTTCCAAGGTCTTAGGACTATCATACTCGATTCTGTCCTTAATATTGAAAGGTAGGCAGCTCAAGTATCTTTGAATTTTCAGTTTTATTTCTATGAGGTATGGCACATATCTCAGTAAGTTCAGAAATTTACTGTTCATTTCCTTCATATTCATACCTCCCAGCTTCAAATCGTAGTACTCTTTGGATTTTTCTTCATAGTACTATTCAGATAAAAACTTCTTCTTAAAGTATCGTTTAAAAGTACTCCAGTTTACATCTTTATCCTTGATTCCCTTTACTCTTTTGATGTCCTGCCACCAAATATCTGCTTTTCCGATCAAGTTATATATAGCCATTTTTGCTTTCAAGGAATCTGAATAGTTATAAATCTAGAAATATTTCTTCATACCGAATAGCCATTCTTTAGCTGTCTCTCCCTTCTCAGTTTCTCCATTAAAAGTTGGAGGTCGAATCTTTTTGAACTCCCCAGAAATATGTTCATACTCTTTATGGCTTTTCTTTCTGGGTTTGTAATCTCCTTTACTGCTATCGCTTGAATAGTTATGCCTCTTTTTGCGTGCTTCAATAGCACCTCCTGATGATGTCGAACTACTGTTCACATCATCGATTTTCATTTTCTTACATTTGTTACCATGAGGCAAATCCTCAGCCTTGGAGATATCTTAATTATCTCTCTCCTACTCATCAATTGGGAACTGTTCAAATAGCACTTGATTTAACTCTTCTTGCGCCTTCAAGAATTCTTTCATTGTCTCGTTTCACAGATCTAATTTCTGCTTTTAATTCCTGAAATGCTTGTAATAATTCCGACGAATTGTCCTTCACTCCACCATGGCCTTCTTCTACATAATGTTGTCCCGAGCTATGGCTGTTTTGTTGAAATCTATCTTCTACATGTTTAGCTGAGTTCTCCATACCTGTAACTTGAAATAATTTCTGTATAATACCATAGTTAAAATTTTAATTATGAAGATTTTCTGCTGTAATAAAATTTCTGTTGCATGTTCTTGGACCCTTTTCAAGCCTAGAGTTTGAACATAAGCTCTGATACCACATGTAACATCCCGAAATTACCAACAAAAAAAAAAAATTATAGTAGCAAAAAATTATCAATTTCATTTAATGCGGAATAAAACAAAATGAAATGAAATCTTAACTAAGGTAATTAATGACAATGTCTTGTCATAAATCCCAATATTTAAGATATAAAAGAAAAAGCTGCTTAAACTAAGTGGATGTTAAACACTTTAATAAAAGAATCTTTTGATTAAGAAGATGAGTACAATTTTTCTATTTTGTTTAAATTCTAGAAGTTGTATACAGCTTGTACCGAAATGAAATACTTGAAAGACTACTGACACTTTGTTTGCATGTTTGACGAAGGGGTCCTACGAGACACCTTGGAGCTTACTTAGTCGTGTTTAGCTAAGGCTGTTGAATCTTGTTTTCATGTGCAGACCGCAGGTAAGATATCCTACAAGATAACGTAAAATAAAATGAAAGTATTGGTTTTCTTTAAATTCGTCGTCAATGTAAATGAATTGAGTGTTAAGTACTTTTTTGCGATGCCCTAGAAAAGTCGGAGGTATGGATACTTAGTTCTAATCTAGCTTGTATGATGGCTTCTGATACTCTTCCAAGTTATGTTTTTGCATCGTCCAAGAACTCGTTAAAATATTTCAATTAATGATCGTATAATCATCGCCATTAAAGTTCAAGTAGTAGTTCCAAAAGTACTAATAAGGCTATAGACTTAGCATTATTTTTTTATTTCTAAACCTATAAAAAAATACTAAAAGATGGAGTATAGAAATCCTAAGTTACTATTCATTTATATAATGCAATACTATGTAAAACAATATTAATGTACCTAGCCATTTGGACTATATGTTTTACACACATACATTATAATGTTATGATTTTCAAATTGCAATAATATATATATATAATTTTTATTTGAAATAATGAAATATTTTCATAACAATGAATTATTTTCATAACAATACGAACATTACAAAATGCAATATACTAAACGCAATATATAAAATGCAATATAATTCTACCTATTTAACCGTTAGCACTATACTAAATACATGATATAGTCGAAATATGAAACTAATGTGAAAGCATAGTTATACTATACTATAGATCCAAATCTCTTATCCTACGTTAATGACATATATGATATAGTATTCGAAACACTTATGAAAAAGTTGACGGTATTAACTCTGATGTTGGTAGGGTTGTCAGAGTCCGATTGATATTCAATGCTCCAACCACACTTCAAAGTGGAATGTATAGCTGTCGAGCCACTCCATACTTCCACGTGATCTTGGGTTGACGAAATGAGAGGTAAGTCTTGGCTGTCATGTATAGCAGGTCGATACTTCTCCTAGCTGTATGCTGTAATACCTCTGATCAAGCGTTGTTGGCTCTAGTATGGATGGTGTAATTAATATGTTATTAATGCAAGCTTGCCCAGTTTTCGACGATGCATCGTTGGCACTCTACTATCCGTTGATATTGGTAACTCTCGGTCATTGATTCCTTAGCCCTAACGTCATGGTGTGTAAAAGATCTGCACTGTTTTCTCGGTATTCATTGTTGAGCTAAATGGGGCTGACAGGCTGCCCAAATGTAGGTTGAATAAAATGCGCTTCCGAGGTTTCGATCCTATACCTGTAGGTTGTTGATTTTCATAATAGTTACAGGCTTATGACCTCTATCTACAGTCCTTCAATCGTTGAGGTAGTGTTAGAGTCTCCCTAGTCCATGCAATGCAAGTGCATTCAGCGAGGGTTTGAATCTCTGGCAGATGAGAAACCTTCTGCATTAAAATACAATGGTTGCTATCTCGTGACAAGAGCTTCGTCGTTTGTCTTGGGGTGTAGAATAGCACTGTTTTGAGCTTTCAAAAGGTAAATACTAACTTGCTAAGGTTCTAATGCTGTATCGTTTGTTCTGTATTACTTGTAAACTTGTTTTAAACTCTTTGCTGTATACTTTTGCAGGTACCCACTTCCAGGTTAGCTTTGGTGCATTCACAGAGAATGGATAGCTCTTTTATTTCTCCGGTAAGCTCTGATGGTTCCTGCAAGATCTCGTAGATGACTTGATGTTACCTCGTACGACACTAGTTTTTGGAAAAACTCCGAAAGTTTCAAAGTTTGGCCAAATTGAAGTTTTTAGGTATTGGTTTTTTGTTTTTAAGACCAACTTTACAGCGAAGATAATGGATAAATTTCTCAATCTTTTCGTTTCCTTTTGGCTCTTGATGTCTGGCTAAAAAGTCGATAAGGTTTTTCGGACTTTCGTTAGACTATTAGATAATTTTAAGGTAAAAACCCTGTGTAAAGTTTTGATACTCCACGACTCTGGTTTTGAGTTTTTGATGTGGGAAAGGAACATGTCCTGTACAATGAAAACTTGATGTTTTTGTCAAGAAAGAATTCTCTGAAATGAAAAGTTAAAAAGAACTAAAGCTGAGGGTTTTCGTACACTTGTCTTTGTGGTTGTTTTTGGCAATGGAAGTTATTTTTTTAAAAGAAATAAATGTTGAGATGACTATAAAAAGAAATGTAAACTTGTACAATGTGCTTGCTATGGTTATAAACATTTCGGAACATGAAACGAATATGGTTTAACTGTTAAGTGGTTTCGTTTTGTTTCAAACTTCAAATGTTTTATGAAAGAAAAACCCTACCTACATTTTTTCGGAATACTGTTTGGTTTTTATAATGCATTTTTGCATAAGTATTTGAAGGATTTGGATAAATAAAACACATGAGAATCTGACTAGGTTTTAAAAAAAAATGAAAACATTAGGGTTCGGTAAATAAATTTGATATATATAAAAAAAACATAAGTCATGTAGAAATATATATAAATAATTATTTTAAAAATGCTACGAAACTGAATATGGAAAAATAGAGGTAGTAATATCATAATGCTATGAGACTTTAGGATAAAAATAGAATATATTTGCTTGAAATAAAAAATTGTTTGAAAATCAATTGCGACTGTTATATATTTTTGCAAAATATTGGCATAAAAGAAAATATGAAATATTTGATTTTGATTTCAAATGTTTTCTATCTGGATAGAATAGAGATAAGAGAAATATTTTATGACTGTACTGAAAATAACTATGATTCTTTCAAGTATTAACAGAGAATCTTATATTGCTCAATATGCCATACAGTAAAATTTTTTTATATAAATAATTTAGAATGTTAAATAGGACACTTATTGTAAATGTTTATCTATTCAACGGCAGACTGCCCATCTCTCATCTACTACTTAATTTACTCCTCTATACTAGAGTACTATGCAAAGAAAAACATGGGAAAAATATAGAGAAGATTATCTAATCAATAAATTCTAATTATTTATCATTCAAGATTATACATATATCATAAAATAAATGATTTTACTAGACATAACATTTGAACTATAACAAATTAGGAATAACAAAACCTGGTTAAATGTAGAGAAACAAACAGCCCAAGAAGCCTGTTCCACCCAACCAATTCCTGAAGACAGCCTAGTTACTTGCCTTAGGACCCCCAAGCCTGTTCACTAAACCACCATGAGGAAGAAACTTAGAAACCCATAATCTCCACTTGCAGTGTAATAGTTATCCAATCATGAGATTCAACAGTCAAAGGACCTGCAGTAGCACCTCTGGTTCTCCTTAAAAATATTTTGCAGACTCACAGTTGCACTTACACCTAACCTCCCTATTCGAATCTCTCAGTGATCACCTGATTCACTTGAGGAATATTTATACAGAAAATATTGGGTAAGAGTTGCATGCTTAATCGAATTTGCCTTATGTAGGCTACCTAGGCCTTTCAGTTGTTAGCTGGTCATTAAATGAGCTTCCTGCTCACTCCCTCCACTTGGGGGATAATGCCACATTTCTAGGGGCAGTTGTCCCATAACCAACAGCTAGTGGTGAAGTGCAATTGCTGCCATCTATCCCATGCTTTCTAACAGCTTCCATTCCTCCTAGTGGGTCAGTGAACACTCATTTAACAGTTCCCTTGGGTGTTTGTCTCCTACTTTAATTTATTAAATAATAATAATTCAGTAATTACATTCATCCTTGACAAAACTTGGTCATAATTACAAAACTTTGTAGTTATAATTTAACATAAAGTATTTTGCCAATAAAATAATAATTTCAGAAATTGGGTAGGTGACAACCGGTGTGAGTCATCTGATAAACGGAAAGAAGATTCGAAGCTAAGGAAGGCACATAGAGAACATTATGAAAACTGCCATGCTCTAAATGAATGGTACCTTTTCCCTTTGATGAAATTTGAGAGTCATCTCCCATGTGGATGGGAATGGTGCTTGATGGATCATAATCTGATAGAGAATATTTATTTTCAGCCATGTGGTTTGAAGCTCCAGAATCAATGAGGAGAGTGGAGGAATTCGAAACTGTTGCCATGAGTGCATGACCTCTTTTGGGATGATCATTTTTGTCCTTCTTCCTTGCACTGCCGGGAAGGGTTATGTTGTTTTTCTGCAAGAGAAGTGCCATTTGATCTATTGTCTTCTTCATGCGTGATATTTTAGGATGATAGCCTCTGCTTCAATAAGAACATTTTGACTTCTCTTTGGTCTCTTTTCCTTTTTGCTTGTTTCTTGAATCAGATGGCTCATTCTCTTTCTTGTTTTTCTCTCTTTGCTTGGACGGTTCAAACTTTGGATTCTCTTTATTTTGATTCCCTTTTCCATTTGTAGATTTGGATCCTCCAACAAATAATGCTTGTTCTTTGGAGCATATGGTCCCCATTTGAATGAGTTTATCATTCTCCTTCGTCCTGGATTCAATGAAGGCCCTTAAGGTAGGCATTTTCCAATCGAAATTGTGAGCTTTCCGGAATTGAATGTAGAGACAAATACCAAGTAATATTTTCCATGTTTTGAAAGAATAGAAAGAATCAATTGTTTATCATCTTTTAGAACTCCACTTTGCTTCAGTAGCAATACCAAGTGCTTGAATTTGGGGAAGAAATCATTGATGGTCTCGAAATTTTCCGGATTCAAGGCAATCAATTCATTTTCCAATTGAAAAGACCGCATGTCATCTTGCTTTCCAAAAATATTTTCGAGTTGCTCCCATACTACCTTTGGAGTAGTCAATCCACTGAGGTGAAAGTGAAGATCCTTGGAAATATTGAGGCAAAGAAGACCATATTCTTCATCCAATTTGTTGAAGTGCTTGGATTTCTCAATGAGTGTATTTGGATCAACATCGAGGCCCATGGTGACTCTGTAGTACCGTTTTGAGCGCAACATAATCTCCATGTCATTCTTCCCTTCAAAATAATTGAAGGGAGTGAGAAGCTTTGAAGAAGAAGAATCCATCTAAATGATAGCGAATGCTAATGGAGGAGTTGACAAAACCTGCAAATCACAAGAAAACAAGAACAATAAGGTCGAACAATCCACCCGTTTTAGAGTTGCATCACACCTGGCATAAGAGATCAAGCAAGATTGAAGATCCAATGATTCATATCCAGGATTTCTGTGGAAAACACATGGCTTCTGGAGTGGATTCAAGAGTAATTTCATTCTTGCATGCACATGAGCGAATGCACATGAGATTTTGCATGCCATTGCTGAAATATTTTTGTGAGAAATTCACTCAATCTTCATGTAGAACACCTGCAGAAGAGAAATCTTATCCCTACCATGGATCTAAAACCATGTAAAATTAGTCATAACAGATCTATTGAACAAGTAAATCAATCACAATGATGTAAAACAAATTGGAGAAAAAAATGTGCAAGAGAGAAGCATCAGTTCTCTATAACTCAGAATAGTAAGAATACAATAAAATACTGTCACAATGAATGAGCAATTCGAATTAACCAAGAAGGTCATTCGAATCTACTGCATGGAATAGCTTGGCTCCAACTAGGAGTCTCATCATCAGATCAATGGAGTCATCAATGCACAAGTAATGGTCAACCAGGTGTCAAACTGAGTCTAACTGAGTGTGGTAGGTGTAACTGGCACATGTGGGCACTAACTGAATGAAGGAGGTTCAGTGGAGGGCGCATGAGGAGCTAACTGGAGTCAGAATAGGTAGTCTAGTCTCACTGGAGGTCCATCGTAGTGATAACAGCAGTTAGGAGTCAATCTAGCCATAAATCAAGGAAAGACAACTAGCTAAACTAAGTGAACTGGAGTGGTAGGTGAGAAAAGGTGCCCTTCTCAAGTGGAAGGTGAGAAGTGGGCGCCTCCCTGGCTAGGAGGGTTAAAATTGAATGGAAATAAGCTCTTGAGTGCTGGCAGACTGGGGACTAGGTGCTGGAGGCATCAAATTGGTGACTGGAATGCATGTAGATGCATGTATGCATGCAAAGTACATAACTAAATGATGAGATATCCTAACAAAAACAAGCGAAAGATTGATTTTTGATGTTGCATAGTCCTGTATATATGTATTTCGACATACATGTACACATTGTTGTACTTAGGGATACATGCACATTGACATGCCATTTAAGGGCCGACTAATTTGCCATATTTTGTATTACAAACATTAGGCTAGCAATGCATGATACAATATATTCCATATTTTCTCTTGAGTTTCCACTTGTGCTTGTGATGATTTATCTCTTCCACAAATTGATGAATTATGCTATTGAAATTTATATAATTACATTTCAAGCAACATTTATTCTCTTACATTTATTGCATTGATCAAGTAACATCTCACCATTGTGTCATGAAAAAATTATCTTAATGGAAAAAACGAATAATATCTTTAAACAATTCAGTGAACTTAGTACATGCATGCTAATTTGATATCTAATTTAAAATTGTGGTTTTTTTCAACTCCAAGGGTTCATACCCATTGATCAGGATTATGGTTGCAAGGAAAAAACAAAAGTTAACAAAATAAGTCAAAATATGTTTGGATAAACTCTGTCATTTAAAACATGCTACGCATATAATCAATGTAATCCTATGAAATTTTCACAAACTAAGAGGAATTCTAATAGATGCTACACATTTCATCAATGCTACCATTTTTCATCAAATGATACGTACATGAGCATCTATGAAGTCTGGTTAAGTGTGCATACTCTATCATGCTAAAAACAAGGGAAAAGTATCAAGTACAATGGCAAGTAATGCATAAATAAAGTGTAATAAAATTCATTGGGCCTTCATGTACATATGGTCAAATATATGTAACAAATATACCCTAGTTTGTTAAAATATGCTAACCAATAGCTGGTCATGAATTCACTCTCATAAAATCGTCGACGATATAAACCCTATCCTTACTAAACCCTAGTATGTAAGACCCTGGTTTGTGCTTTACCTCTTTCATATGTCCATTTTCCACTTGTCATAATGCAAAAGTAATCATACAGAAACCATGGAAAATGAAATACCTGACTAGTTTAATGATCTTCCTTGATTTGATGAAGGAAAATAAGATATTCATGGTCCTATGTTTATAAAAAGGATGGATTATCCTTATATGAAAATGTATTTAAAATTGAATGTGCTTGATTGATACAAATGATGATATAATGGTTGTTCATTGTGATTTGGAAAGTATTCCCCCATAACTTGATGGAAAAGGTTCATGGTGACTTTGATATAACAAAGCTAGCAAGGATCAGAGGGATATCATCGATGAAACATCGCCTCCATTTTGTAAAATTAGTCATAGCAGATCTAATGAACAAGTAAATCAATCACAACAGATGAACATAAAAAATATGGTGTAAAACTGTGCAAAACATGCATCAGTGCTCAATATCCCAATAAGGGTGAATAATTATAATACAATCATGTGTTAATAAGTGAGCAATTCGAATTTCCTAAGGAGGTCATTCGAATCACTGAATGGAGTAGCTTGACTCCAACTAGGAGTCCTCATCATCAATCAGTGGTGGTCATCAATGCACAAGAACCAGTCATCCAGGTGTCAATCTGAGTCTAACTGAGTGTAACATGTGTAACTGAAGTGTGTAGCACTGATATAGGGAAGTGGGATCAGTGGGGGGCACATGGGAGGCTAACTGAAGTCAGAAAAGTCATCTAGTCAATCTGGAGGTCCAACGGAAGTGAAACAGTCAGTCGGGAGTGAAACTAGCCTCAAATCAGGGAGAATCGGAGCTAACTGAGTGTAACTGAAGTGGAATTGTAGTGGTAGGTGAAGAAGTGCACCCTTCTCTGGCAGTAGGTGAGAAGTGGGCGCCTTCGTGACTAGGAGGGCTAAAACTCTGAAGTAAGTGGCTCCCGGGTGCTAGAATAAGGTGGCTAAGGTGCTGGAGGCATCAACCTGGTGACTGGGATGCATGCAAAGTGCATGCAAACCCTAGAATTTGCATGCAAACCCTAATTGCATGCAAGATCCTAAAAAAGATGATGTGGATATCCGAACACATTTTTTATTTGGAACTTCGAATTCTTAAAAATGACATTAATTACTCAAAATGCAAATATAGTGGAACACTGAGGAGTTGTTAAATGATGTGGCACACTAAGGACATAGAAATATACCAAGGGTGCAGTGTGGTAGGTTTTATTGTCACTCTTTGAATCTCTAGTTCTAGAATCAAAATAAAAAAAATTTCAAATTTGATCCCCATGTGCAAAACTGTACACTCCCTTACTGAGCAAAACCCTAGTTTCGAAAATTGACCTAAAGTTGACACCTAGGCCATGGGACCAGAGGAGAGGGGCACCCCTAGCACTACCCCGATGTACTGAATCCAACGGAGTCGACGGTTTGTCGATCCGATCCACGATCATCATTCTATGGCTCATTCCAACTTGCATCCCAAAGGCCTTTAGGGACACCAGTTGGATACCTACCGGGGGCATAGAATTCCAACCACGCAACAAAACTGGGTTCCAAGAAGTCCTACAAGTGTTTCTAGGAAGGTTCTAGCTGGGAATGCTATCTGTAAGTCCCGGTCGATGATTTTGCAAAGTTGACCCCCATGTGCAAAAATTGCACACTCCCTTACTTAGCAAAACCCTAGTTTCCAAAATGGACCTAAATGATGAAACTTGAGCCATGGGCCCAGAGGATAGAGGCACCCCTAGAGCTATATAGATGTCCTAAATCCAATGGATTTGACGATTTGTCAATATGAGCCATGGTCCTCATTCTATGGTTCGTTCCAACTCACATCCCAAAGGCCTTCAGGGACACCTGTTGGATACCTACGGTGGCATAGAATTCCAACCGTGCAATAAAAACAGGTTTCGGGAAGTCCTACAAGTGTGTCTAGGAAGGTTCCATCTATGAATGCTATCCATAAGTCCTCGGTCAATGATTTTGCAAAGTTGGCCCCCATGTGCAAAAATTGGACACTCCCTTACTGAGCAAAACCCTAGTTTCCAAAATGGACCTAAAAGATGACACCTAGACATGGGACTGGAGGAGAGGGGAACCCCTAGCACTATCCCGATGTATTGAATCCAACGGATTCTATGTTTTGTCGATTCGAGCCACATTCGTCATTCTATGGCTCGTTCCATCTCGCATCCCAAACGCCTTCAGGGACACCTATTGGATACCTACCAGGGGCATAGCATTCGAACCGTGCAACAAAACCTAGTTTTGGGAAGTCATGTAAGTGTGTCTAGGAAGATTCCATCTGGGAATGCTAGCCATATGTCCCCGGACAATGATTTTTCAAAGTTGAACCCCATGTACAAAAATTGCACACTCCCTTACTAAGCAAAACTTTACTTTTCAAAATGGACCTAAAAGATGACACCTGAGCCATGGGACAAGAGGAGATGGGAACCCCTAGCACTATCCTGATGTCCTAAATAAAACAGATTCGATGGTTTGTCGATCCTAGCCACAGTCGAATTCTATGTCTCGTTCCAACTTGCATCCCAAAGGCCTTCACGAACACCTATTGGATACCTACCGAGGGCATAGAATTCCAGCCGTGCAACAAAACTGGGTTCCATGAAGTCCTGCAAGTGTGTTTGGGAAGGTTCCAACTAGGAACATTGGCCATAATTTCCGGTCGATGATTTTGGAAAGTTGACCCCCATGTGCAAAAATTGCACACTCCCTTACTAAGCAAAACCCTATTTTCCAAAATGGACCTAAAATATGACACTTGGCCCATCAGACCAGAGGAGATGGGAACCACTAGCACTATCCGAATGTCCTGAATCCAACGGATTCGATGGTTTGTTGATCCGAGCCACGGTCGTCATTCTATAGCTCGTTCCATCTCGCATCCCAAAGGCCTTCACAAAAACCTCTTGGATACCTACCGGGGGCATAGAATTCCAACCGTGCAACAAAACTGAGTTCTGGGAAGTCTTGCAAGTGTGTCTAGGAAGGTTCCATCTGGGAACGCTAGCCATAAGTCCCCAGTTGATGATTTTGCAAATTTGACCCCCATGTGCAAAAATTGCACACTCCCTTACTGAGCAAAACCCTAGTTTCCAAAATGGATATAAAAGATGACACCTGGGCCATGGGACCGGAGGAGAGGGAAACCCCTAGGACTATCCAGATGTCTTGAATCCAATGGATTCAATGGTTTGTCGATCCGAACCACGATCATCATTCTATGGCTCATTCCAACATGCATCCCAAAGGCCTTCAGGGACACCTATTGGATAGCTACCGAGGGTATAGAATTCCAAGAGTGCAACAAAACCGGGTTCCTGGAAGTCCTGCAAGTGTGTCTAGGAAGATTCCAATTGGGAACGCTAGCCATAAGTCCCCGGTTGATGAATTTTCAAAGTTGACCCCATGTGCAAAAATTTCACACTCCCTTACTGAGCAAAACCCTAGTTTCCAGAATGGACCTAAAAGTTGACGCCATGGGACTGGAGGAGAGAGGAACCCCTACCACTATCTCGATGTCTTGAATCCAATGGATTCGACGGTTTGTCGATCCGAGCAAAGAATAACATTCCATGGCCCGTTTAAACTCACACCCTAAAGGTTTTCAGGGACACCTATAGATGGCTATACAAGAGAAAATCCAACAAAATAATAATGAGCATGGGGATAGTGATAATGAGCATGGAGATGGTGATGGTGATAGTGAGCATGAAAATGGGCATGAGGATGGAGATATTATGGTTTACTTAGATGGGAGAAAAAAACAAAGAAAACAAATCCATGATGAAACTTGTGCAATTTATCAAGTTGTACCAAGTTTGTGCAATTTATCAATCTATCAAGCTATCAATGTCTGGATAGGATTTCTAGGCCTATTTAAACTCTAGAGAAAATGTGTTTGGCCTCTATGATTGAATAAGGAGGATGGCCCTACTGAAATATATGTATTGCGACTAATGACATGTCCTTTCAATGCAAAATTTTCATTTCCTCCCTCCAATTTCATTTAGGTCAAGTGTCTCAAGGAGAGATAGAAATTTCATCCTTGGGAATAATAACCAAACCAAGAAACAAAATTGAATGTTGTAATTTTTGTAAAGTGTTTTTGGGAGACACCAACATGAGCACATTGTCCATAAACTCTCATGCAAATGTTTTATGAATTTGACCTTTTAATGCAAAATATTCTTTCCCTCTTAATGAGAAAAACCCTAGTTGGATATGGGTTCCAATAAGATGTTTTTTACTCCACATATGGGTAATCATGCCTTAGCCATGATCATGGAAGGGAAACAATAGAATTAGGTCCTTGAGCATAAATAAGTGTTGAGGAATAAACATGGTTTGGGGGAAAATGGATTTAATTCCAAACTTAACATTCTTGAGCTCAAACACCATGACAAAATCCCTCTCATAGGAGTATTTGGAATTCAAGCTGAATATGGACACCATGATCAAGTCTTGGGCATCTTGGATAAGTATCAAGTCCTTAACTCTATTGGGGGATGGAAGCAAGAGCATCAAGTATTAAACCTTCCTTCTCATTCTTGGGGATTCTTTAATGGGTATTAGGTCTTCAGTAGCATGGATGGGTATTGAGCCCTTTACAATAGTAGAGATGGAGACACTATCCTCTTATTCTAAACCTTGCTTCTTAGGATCAAGAACCATGTATGAGCCCTTGAACCACATGTGTATGTAAATTATCCATTGCAAGAGTGATATGGGTACTGGGACTATGTTACTAGTGAACCAAGAGTGGGTCTCTAGGTCTACCAAGGTTAAGGGACGACAACAAGGGTTTTTTTTCCTAAACACTACTTCTCAAATTCAATATCCATGAAACACACCCAGAATCAACATGAAAATCTTTGTCAAAGATGCATTAAGGGGTTTAGAATAAAAATTATGGTTTCTTGGACTCTTATGCATATTTGTAGCACAATGGTTTAGATACAAGTGGATGCACATGAATATATAATTTTTTTTTATCATGCATATATTAGGATTAGGTTGCTATTGTTTTTTTTGCATGCATATATATTAGTATTATGACTACTTTTTTGTCATGGTTTCTAGGTTTCTATTGTTATGGACTAGGTTGCTAAGGTTATATTTGTGTTTCTATGGTAGACTAGATTTCTAAGGCTAGATTAGGTTTCTATGTTTGTGGTTTGGGTTTCTAGGTTTCTAAATTAGGTATCTAATAGTTATATTTGTGTGGATGATTGATGAGATTCTTATGGTGAAAAGGGGGATGGTGATGGTGACAACATGGGTAGGAAGAGCACGGTGGTGATGTTCATGGTGGCATAGTGATGGCGACAATGACCATGGGGATAGTGATAATGAGCATGGATATGGTGATGGTGATAGTGAGCATGAAAATGGGAACGAGGATGTAGATATTATGGTTTAGTTAGATGGGAGAAAAAAAAGAAAACAAATCCATGACAAAACTTGTGCAATTTATCAATTTGTACGAAGTCTATGCAATTTATCAATCTATCAAGCTATCAATGTCTGGGTGCAATAGTCAAAATATTAATGTCAATACTCAATGATACCACAAAAAAAAATCATAGCATACATTTACACCACATATCTATAACATAGTACACAATAAAACATGCAAACCACATACCAGATTACCTACCTATGCTCATTCCACTAGACCATTAGGATCACCTCGAATACCAAGGGTTTCCTTTAAACTCTCATGCTTGGAGTAAGGAAATAAGTATTGTGCCTTTGATGAATTCTTCCTTGGCATTGTTTGCAACTGGAGGTTTGTGCGAATAACTAAGTTTGTATAATGGTATACAATCTCACCTAGTCTATAATCTTCATATGCATACCCGTTTCTATTTGCTGAGTGGGAAACCTGGTTCAAATATTCACCTTTATAACCATTGACCCAATCAAAAAATCATTGGCCTTAGAGTCCTGTAATGGGAAATTTAGGGTTTGCTTCCCCTCTAAGAAACATGCCAACCAATAGTCGGTGCGCCATGCATTGCATCTCGGGGAAACCACTGCGTATATGTGCCCTAAATAAAATATAGTTCCAACGTTTCAGTCAAATAATTAGACACAACTGGTTGTCAAAAATATCAAAAATATACACAGCTAATTAGACACAACTAGTTTTCAAAATATCAAAAATATCAAAATATGAATCGAACCTGGTTATACGAGATCTAATATGTGGTCATAGTCTGGTGAAATACTTGATTGGTCTCCCCCAACTGGGATAATTCTTTAGCTATCCGTCGACCAATGGGGAGTGATACACGGTCCTAGATATCAACCCAATCCATGGATTCACATTTGTCCCATTCACCACTACTACATGGAGAACAAAAACATGAGAGTTTCCTTGTCCACATTTCAAGTATAGAATTGTTCAACATTCTAACTGAATGAAATGCATGAGTTCCTTCGATGGTATTGCACTCATATAACTATGATCAATATACATCCACCACCTCCCAAAAATATATATGTACATGTGATTTCCTGGTTGAGTGATCTTCCTTCCTTCTTGCTCCCTCCCCCCATAGCTGAAGCACACCATTCAACGATGGTTTTTTCATCTCAGATGAGTGATACATTTGTGAACTTCATTTCTTTCCTGTGTAATGTAGTCTTGATGCACTCACCTTCTCCATCATGTTCACCTTTTCCATGTCCGGTCTCAAAACAGTTCCAAATATGTGGCACCTTGTGCCTTTTGTGGAGCATACACAACCATTGGAAGACATGACAATTTTTTAATTTCCCTACACAACCATCAGACCAAATCCAATGTTGTTCCATCTGTATACTGTTATCCTTCAAGTGATTTTAGAATATTTGAAAGTTGTGTTGTACAAAATCCAAGTCGTGACACCTGTCGTCACTTATGTAGAAGTGATACTCCTTCAATATAACCCTGTTGTCTTCAATACTATCTTCCCCATGTCTATAGGTGATATGAGCCATTATGTTGACCTGGTCTGAGTGATAGTATTGAATCTGAATCTTATTTTGCGGTTGAAGAGTGTATTTTTCCGCAAAATTGACCACTGACAGGATAGTCCCAATAGGAAATGTATCCTTGCACGTTCTAAACTACTCATCTTGCCAATGAGCCACATGTACATGCTTTACATATTGTTGTGTCTTTTCAAAGAATTCCCCCATGAAGTCACAAACCCGTACCTGTTAGATCAACAATAAAAACATATATCAATATATTGTTACATATGTAATTGCAATCTGAAGAAAAAATAGTATTCAATAACTCATTACCAACCTGGGAAGTGACCAATTGTATCTTTTTTCTTTCGTTCCCTCCATCAATATCATAGATGACATATTTGAATAGCCGCAAGTTCACCTCCTACCTCCCAAGTTCATGCTCATTGGTCACATGTATGCATTTTTCCAATAATGTCAATCCACCACACCCTGGGCATGTCCCATCTATGGAATTGTTTTGATAAAATGTGAAATTGTTTGGCATGCTACACAAAATGCTATGAATAAAGTCTCTAGATGACATCGGTGGTAATGTAGCTGAGCATTCCTGCACAAGAGTGTTATGCAATACATGAAAAATATATGTATATGTGTCATAATAGTAACCATACTCAATGTGGTATCGAAAACAACATGTGTTACGAATTTTGTTTATTTTAACATACCATGGTTTGAATTTTTCAAAGGATCTTTGGCCCAAATTATGTTCATTATGTTCATTCCTAAATCTCTCATATAATTATGTTTGTGTCATATCAAGAAAACATTTAATGTGTGGTTCACAATCCTTTTAACCCCTTATCAATTTTAATACATATTTTTGGTTGGAAGAAGGTCTAGTGTTGTCATGCCAAAAAGATTGCACTAATCCCTTTACCACATCAATGAGATTCATATCAGAGCATGTCAACCTGCCAATGAAGGCCCAAACATCTGTTTGACCGGTTTCAAGTTGTTCTCTTATAACACAGTACCTATGAAGTGTCTTCACATTCAAATTAATAATTTTGGAGGTAGGTTTAAGAAAACGAAATGCCCTAGTGTTTTTGTTCACAATTGATTGTGACAACATACGACGAGCCGCATTGCGATCCTTTGAGCAATATTTCTTTCCAATTTTACTAAATGCATCTACTAAAATTTTAACAATATGAGAACTTGGTTCTAACTTTTTGTTCATATTTATCCTTAACGTTCTTCTAACAACAGCCATAGACCTAGATTTTAACAATGATACAAATAATTTTCACTTGTCCCCATCACATTTAGAATAAAAAATGTTATCAAGTATTTATCAAGTTTGATACGCAATATCATGTTTAGACAACGTACCTTCAAGTGAACTAATGGGAGTTTCATCAACCTGTATAGGTTTCGGAGTTCTTTGGCATGCAGTTTCTAATGGAGGTAAGGGTGTTGGAACTAGAGCATGTACAACATCACTAGGATGCTCCGTTGTTTCAATATGAGCCTCTTGTATTTCATTCTCTTATTGGTAGTTGTTGGAATATTCTCACCATCATTTTTCATATTTGCATGTCTGCATGCATTTTGCATTCATCCAGTCACCTACATGCATTTGCATGCAAATGCATGCATCCAGTCATCATCTTGGTGGTCCTCCCAGCACCTACATCCTATTTTTAGCTCCCTAAAGCCTCTCTTCACCCCCAGTAGCCCTCCTACCTACCTGATGCACCCTATTTGACTCTTTTGCATGACATGTGTGCCTTTGGTCACCTACCACCAGTTATCATTCAGTTAGAGCCCATCATATCACCTACCAGGTGTATGAGAGTCAGTTAGAGCATTGATTGAATAGTTCTTCCACTGATTGCTAATGCTAACTTCCTGTAGCTCCTAGTTAGCTAGTTTTGGAGTGCCACTTGATCTTCTGACATCCTCATGTGTCATCCTTGGAGTCTCCATCCCTTGATTTTTTTTGATGTATTTGTAACTTCGGAAGATATTCACTTGTATATTGTATTTGTACTTTATTGTATCCCCAATGGAGATGTATTATTCCTCTGATTGGAAGTGTTGTCAGTTAAACTTGCAAGTGCCACAAGTTATATTGTAAGTGTCGCAACTTATATTTGATGGGTTATTAGACCACCTTGCTGGGGTCGTTCCTGTATGAGTTGTGTGGGTCAAAGGGTTATTAGACCACCATAGTGGGTTCATCCTATAGTCAGTATTATGTTATGTGGTTAAGTTGGGGCCAACCTAGTTGAGTAAAGGTCAAGTGAAAGTTAGTGTATAAATAGAGAGTGTGTCTCTCTCATTTTACACATTCTATTAGTCACTCACTTCGCAATAGTGAGAGAGAGGGGAGTGCACAAAAGTGAAGGAGGAGCATGCTATTGAAGATATATATCTCTGGGGTTTGATCATGGTGATCCTTGTATTGATGCTTATTCTATCTCTGAGGAAGTTGCGGGGTTTTTCACCTTCTTCGTTTTCCCCAGTGAAATCTTTTGTGTCTCTTGTCTCTTGTCTCTTATGCTTGATATGTTGTACATGTTGTTCTTTCAGTTAAGATCCTAGATCTATTGAATTAAATGATGAAAAACTAACATGGTATCGTAGCTAGCCTCAAGGAAGGAATGATATGGCATTTATGAGACTTGCTGCACTTGTGACAAATTGCAAGCTAGGGCTTGATATAGCAAAAACCAGTCATCATAGCGCTTTCTCTATAAATCCATTTTGGCGAAGTTTCAGGATTAGAAACATTTATAGGTCGTAGATAACATCTCCATGTACCTTTTGTCTGAAGCACAACATCTAATTCATTGTACTTTGTGTTTTATGGTCAGTACAACCTAGGGTTTATGCCTCTGATAGATCTCAGTCATAAACAGATGACCTAGGAAAAAAGGTCACAACTTGGGCTAGGAAGCTCTAAATAAAATTCTGTAAAACGTGAAAGTAAGAGCATGGACTTTGGTTTCCCTAGTAAGTTTTTCAGAGGCCGAAATTGAACCAGTGAGACGTGGTACGCTGTACAAGTTCGCTCTCTTGTTTTATCCCATAAACAGGTCACATTGCGACACTTGGTATAACTCTCTCTCAGATAATCCAATTGAGGTCAGACCTGTGGGGTTGGAAATATGACATGTCAGGATACACAAACCGAAGTTTCTGACCTTGTGGATTCATAATTTTAGAGATACACCAGAAACAATCAGGTGCATATTTCTGTCAAAACAGATTTGGATTCTAAGCACCTTCATTCTTGGCTTGTCACTGTTGCGAGAATTTAGGGCTTTGAAGAAAGTTGGAATTTTTTAAATCTGTGACCATGGCTGGAAGATCCCTAGAAAAAATTGAAGTTTAGAGCACAAGATCGAACCTTTTGGATGGGAAGAAGACCGAACTTTATCAAACCCTAGTTCGGGATCATGTTTAGAAGATCTGGAAGTTTCAAAGGCAATTTTGAGGGGTCAAATTTTGGAGATTTGAAAATTGAAGTATACCAGCTTGATCAACTCCGCAAGGCACATATTTTCATCCAATTATAAGTTTGAAATTCAAAGTTTGAATTTTTAGTGTTTCTCTGACAAACCCTAGTCCAGTTCCAGATCCAATTTTAGCAAATCAAAGTGGATTGGGTTAATCCTAGAAGATAATGAATTGGACACCTGCATAAGTGAAGAAGTTCCAGTTCCAGAGGGAGATGAGGCTAAGGCCTTACATAAGAATGCTACAAGCAATCTCGATAGGCATGACTTGAGGAGATACAGGATGATGTTGTCCGCTAACATGAAAGGAACATCAAGAAAGTTCTAGATCAAGAATATATGACCATAGTGACATGATGACAAAGACTCATGGATCACATAGAAGCTCTACTTACGAGGTATGTATAATTTGGTTCTACAATGGTTAACTTATGAGTTATGCAGGCTACTAAGCACACGTCATTGAAGAGAACAAGAAGACATTATATGGGTATGTTAGACTTAACTAGCAAAGCATGATAATCTAGGTATGTTTTTCCTATATTGAGTTAGAATCCTTGTGTTAGGATCTTATACTTTTGTATGAATGATAATGATTATTCTTGAAGTTAGAAATCAAGCGTTTATGCATATTATGTTTCTTACTTTGATTGATGATATGACTAATCAGAAGAGTCCTATGGTCAAATAAGAATATGCATGAGTAAAAGAAGTTTTCCCTGAATACTAATGCTTATTACCTATGTATGAATGATCATGACCATACATGTTAAGATTATTTAGGATCATAATGTTTTGATAGTATCGAGATTATACTAATGTATGTATGGTTATGTATGAGATATTGAGGATAACACAATGATGACACTAGTGCACACTTAAGCATGCATAGTGGTCCAGGATGGATATAAGTTCAAGGACATGTAATCCAGGAAGCAAAGATCAAGAGGGAGCACACTCCAGTAGTTCCTGCATGGAAGCAAAGATTGAGAGGGAGTCCACCCTAGAACCAAACAAAGATAAGTATTTGAATTGTCATTTCTTATATATATGATTACTTAAATGATGTTGTCCAATTATGTACATACTTATTTTCCTAGGTTTAGGATATGTATTATGCATATTAGAAAAGTTGCATTAATGAACAAGATACTACTAATATGCAAGTAATGGGTAAGTGGCCTATGGTAGTGTACAACATTCCATTGCTACTTATCTAGAATGAAACCTCTTTGCTAACATGTTGGGAGTTGTGCACACTCTTAACAAATGTTTTGGTAGACATGGAAGGAATCTAGAAAGTTACCATGTGAATACAAGATATGGATAAATGTTGTATTGAAGCATTGGCTAAGATAATTGCATGACTATATGACATATATTCTTATGTGTAATATTTTTTCTGAAAACTATGAGAAGTTTCTAATCATGCAATTGAATTTGACTTGTAGGAAAGATCGTGTACAATCACCTACAAAAGAAGGACTACAACATTTGTTCCGGCAACGAAGTTCAAGAAAACTATCTATTGAAGATATTGAAGAATCTGAAGTTCCCAAGATCAGGGATACAGTAATAGAAGGATGCCATGATCAAGGAGTACCAGTTGATCATGAAGAATGATGTTTGGGATGTGGTCCCAAGACCTGAAGGGAAGTCTGTTGTGACTTCCAAGTGGATCTATAAGATCAAGCATGCTGCAGATGGCAGCATAGAGAAACACAAGGCAAGGTTTGTGGCTCGTGGATTCTCCCAGAAAGAAGGGATAGATTATCAAGAGATGTTTGCACTTGTAGCCAGATACACTTCCATCAGAATAGTACTTGCTCTGGCTGTAGTGATGAAGTGGAAGATACACCAGATGGATGTCAATATATCTTTCTTGAATGGTGTAGACGAAGAGGAAGTGTATGTGGAGCAACCACTCAGTTTTGAGACACATGATAGGGAGTCACATGTGTGCAGATTGAAGAAATACTTGTATGGCTTGAAGCAAGCTCCTAGGACATGGTACGACAGGATAGACAACTTCCTGTCCAGTTTAGGATTTACCAAGAGTAAAGCAGATTCCAACCTTTACTACAAGGTTGAGGAATGCAATCCATTGATACTATTATTGTATGTGGATAACCTGTTTGTTACAGGTGAGGATAGATTGATTACCGACATGAAGAGGAAGCTTGCTGCCGAGTTCAATATGAAGGACTTGGGTATGATGCATTACTTTATAGGTATGAAGTTATGGCAGAGTGTAGATGGAATCTTCCTTGGACAAGGGAAGTATGCAGTAGAGATCCTAAAGCGGTTCAGGATGACGGACTGCAAGGCCATGGCCACGCTTATGGCATCAAACCTGAAGCTTCTATGTGATGATTCATATGAGCCGGTTGATGTCATGATGTATCGTCAGATGATTGGGTCCTTGATGTACCTGACGAACAAGAGACTAGATATTTTCTTTGCGGTGAACACATTGAGCCAGTTCCTAACGGATCCTAGAGGTGTTCACCTGGTTGCTGTAAAGCATATTCTGAGGTACCTGAAGGGTATGGTTGATTATGGGCTCAAGTATGATGCGAATCAAAATTTTAACCTGGAGGTTTATGTTGATATGGATTGGGCAGGCAGTGCCATTGATCGGAAGAGAACTTTGGGGTGTTGCTTCAGTATGGGATCTGGTATGATCTCTTGGTTTAGTAGGAAGCAGTCCTGTGTAGAACTGAGTACAACCGAAGCAGAGTATGTTGCAGCTTGTTCGTCTAGTTGTGAGGAATTCTAGCTTAGGAAGCTACTGTCTGAGTTATTTGATCTCCCGTTGATGCTACCTGTATCTTTTGGGACAACCAGAGTTGTGTGAATTTGTCAGAGAACCCAGTGTTCCATGACAGGTTGAAGCACATTAAGATCAAATATCACTATATCAGGGATATGGTTTAGAGAGGAGTAGTGAAGCTCCTATATGTTGCAATGGACGAGCAGATAGCTGATGTGTTGAACAAGCCGTTGGCCAGAGTGAAGTTTGAGTACTTTAGAGAGAGACTTGGTTTACTTCAGATCAAGATTCCTTCCAAGGGGAAGTGATGAGTCCGGAGACACAGATGCACACGAGCCATTCTCACATAGTGGTAGGAAATTCCTCCTATGGTGTAGATGTAAGGGCTAGGGCCATTCTCACATGGTGGTAGGAAAGTCCTCCCATGGTGCAGATGTAAGGGCTGGGCCATTCTCACATGGTGGTAGGAAAGTCCTCCCATGGTGAGCTATAAGGGTTGGGCGTGGCTTTTCTGACATGGTTAGCGAAAAGTCCTTCCATGGTCATTGATTTAATTGACGTGGCTTTTCCGACATGGTTAGAGGAAATTCCTTACATGGTCATTGATGTAATCATCGAGCTTTTCCAACATGGTCAGAGGAAATTCCTTCCATGGTCATTGATGTAATTGTTGTAGTCTTTCCGACATGGTTAGAGGAAAGTCCTTCCATCGTCGTTGATGTAAGTGTTGAGCCTTTCCCAGATGGTTAGAGGAAAGTCCTTCCATGACTGTGAGTGTAAGTGCTATGATATGTGTGTGCATATGGGTTGTGCTTCATGGACTATGATGTGATCTGAAGATGATGATGTGATAGTAGGGTACACAGGTTTTGCAAAGGCATATAATCAGTCCTGAGATTCTCTTGCAGGTTTTACAGAGGCAGTGTAATCAGTCCTAAGAGATCTTGCAGGTTTTGCAGAGGCAGTGTAATCAATCCTGAGGTGTACCTACTTGATGGCTTGCTCGCAGAGACGATGAATACCTACATGGAGGCTAGGCCTACATCTAGCATGAAAAAGGGCTGGCTCTGTAGAAATTCCTATGACGAGTAGATTGGAGATTGATTGAGATAGCAGCAACATTGATGATGATGATGCTTTGTGATCCAGTGACGATGATCTAGGTCTAGAATTGAAGACTTGTGCCTATATGTATTGATGACTTGTGTAAAGAGAATACCTTCCTAGTTAAGAGGGAGTGTCGATGTATTTATAACTTCGGAAGATATTCACTTGTATATTGTATTTGTACTTTATTGTATCCCCAACGAAGATGTATTATTCCTCCGATTGGAAGTGTTGTCAATTGTACTTGCAAGTGTTGCAACTTATATTTGATGGGTTATTAGACCACCTTGCTGGGGTCGGCCCTGTATGAGTTGTGTGGATCAAAGGGTTATTATACAACCCTAGTTGGGTCGGCCCCAAGTCAGTATTATGTTATGTGGTTAAGTTTGGGCCGACCTAGTTGAGTAAAGGTCAAGTGAAAGTTAGTGTATAAATAAAGAGTGTGTCTCTCTCATTTTACACATTCTATTATTCACTCACTTCACATTAGTGAGAGAGAGGAGGAGTGCGCACAAGTGGAGGAGGAGCATGCTACTGAAGATATCTATCTCTTGGGTTTGATCATGGTGATCCTTGTATTGATGCTTATTCTATCTCTAAGGAAGTTGCGGGGTTTTTCACCTTCTTGGTTTTCCCCGGTGAAATGTTTTGTGTCTCTTGTCTCTTGTCTCTTATGCTTGATATGATGTACATGTTCTTTTAGTTAAGATCCTAGATCTATTGAATTAAATGATGAAAAACTAACAGATTCATGCCTAGATGGTTTTGTTAGACTCAGTTAGAGTCACTTGATTGACTATTACCATTTATGACTGATACTACTGACTGGATGATGTCTCCAATGTTAGCCAAGCTAGACTTTGAGCATGATTCGAATGAAATCCTTGGTTAATTCGAATTCTCTACATAGTTATTGTATCATTGTATTCATTATTCACAGTGCCATCTCACAGCTCATGTATGATGTTGCTATTCTCCATTTTCTGTGTTCATGAGTGATTATTGAGTGCATTCTTCTCTTCTCTTTGCAACTTCTTGAGAGTTTGTGTGAGGCTTGTTGCATATATTAGATCCTACTACAGATTATCACATGGTATCAAATCATTCAACAACTATTTGAATTGCAGCCATTGCAGCATTTCTTTGAGCATCTATCTTTCACTGAGCACCAGAAGCCTCTGAGTTTCCACAACAAATCTTGGTGCTATTACCTTGAATTCACTAGAGCAATCCAGTGAGGTTTATCTAGGTGTGAAGGACTTAGTCATATGTGCTCAGGTGTCCTAAGGTAGTGTTCAGTCGAAGTGTATCAAATATCCATCAACAAAACTCTTCTTGTTTTGCAAGTTTATTAACCCATTTGACTTCTTCTTCAATTC
This sequence comes from Larix kaempferi, assembly GCA_027924585.1. Lineage (NCBI taxonomy): Eukaryota > Viridiplantae > Streptophyta > Pinopsida > Pinales > Pinaceae > Larix > Larix kaempferi. The sequence goes on along the minus strand of BSBM01001009.1, from coordinate 167,005 downwards.
GACCTTCACTGCTGAGATGGATCTAAAACTTACTTCTTCCAACTATGTCAAATGGAAAGCTAATATGGATCTCTTCATGAGTTCCAAGAGATTCACCAGGATACTAAATGGAACTATGGTTGAACCATTCAGTGTAGTAGAGAAATACAAGTACTTGTATAGGCTTGATGAAGCAGTAGGCTTACTTCTGTTAAAATTCAATATGCTAAGACAGAAAATAGCAGCATTACATTCCATTTCACAATAATAGCATATACAGGATCACTGAAGAAACAACAAGCATAGCATAAACACAAGAGACAGAGATTTATCCTGGGAAACCCTCATGGGGTAGAAAACCCAGTAAAGCTTCCTCAATATAGATGACCAGCAATATACAAAGATGCAAACCCTGAGCATAAGCTCCTTCTTCTCCATAGCAGACCTCTCCTCCACAAGTGTGCCTTTCTCAAGTGAGTGTGAGTGTATCAAATGAGGAACACACCTCCTCTATTTATACACTTCACTGATATGTATTTTACACAAGTACACGTAGGCTCGTATTTAACCAATGGGTTAAATACCCCACTACAACTAACTGGGTCGACCCCTCTAGGGTGGTCTAATAACCCTTTGACCCACATAACACATTTATGGCCGACCCCCACTAGGGAATTCTAATAACCCGAGTTACCACATTCCGACGGAGGAATAAACATCTCCGGATATACAATAAGATCTTCACGGAGGAATGAATCATCTCCGGAATAATAAAGTACAAATATAATATTCTTTGAAGTTACAATATCTCAACACTCCCCCTTAACGAGAAGGATATTATAACAGCATCTGCCCGAGCAAGGAGTCATCAACATCATACATGATACATCTATAAATCACTGGAAGCTTTCTCAACATCATCAGTAACTCAAGCAGTTACTGGAACATCACTGTCAACATCAATCATCAACATCACGATCTTTAGCATCGTCTTCATACGATCAGCAGCATCGTCATCACACGATCAGCAGCATCGTCATCACACGATTAGCAGCATCGTTATCACACGATCAGCAGCATCGTCATCACACGATCAGCAGCATCGTCATCACACGATCAGCAGCATCGTCATCACACGATCAACAACATCGTCATCACACGATCAGCAGCATCGTCATCACATGATCAGCAGCATCGTCATCACACGATTAGCAGCATCGTCATCACATGATTAGCAGCATCGTCATCGCACAATCAGCAGCATCGTCATCGCACAATCAGCAGCATCGTCATCACACGATCAGCAGCATCGTCATCACACGATCAGCAGTATCGTCATCACATGATTAGCAGCATCGTCATCGCACGATCAGCAACATCGTCATCACACGATCAGCAGCATCATCAAGGAATGATGTAAACCAGTCATGTACCTTTTGAACCGAAGTCCAGGGACGATCCAGTCCTATCTTTATCGAAGACATACGTCTACGGCTCTTCTTTCGGACTTAAGTCCAGGAATGATCCAACCCCTTCATTATCGGAGACATACGTCTACGGCTCTTCTTTCGGACTGAAGTCCAGGAATGATCCCAATCCCTTCTTTATCGGAGACATACGTCTACGGCTCTTCTTTCGGACTGAAGTCCAGGAATGATCCCAATCCCTTCTTTATCGGAGACATACGTCTACGGCTCTTCTTTCGGACCGAAGTCCAGGAATGATCCCAATCCCTTTATTATCGGAGACATACGTCTACGGCTCTTCTTTCGGACCGAAGTCCAGGAATGATCCCAATCCCTTTATTATCGGAGACATACGTCTACGGCTCTTCTTTCGGACCGAAGTCCAGGAATGATCCCAATCCCTTCATTATCGGAGACATACGTCTACGGCTCTTCTTTCGGACCGAAGTCTAGGAATGATCCCAATCCCTTCATTATCGGAGACATACGTCTACGGCTCTTCTTTCGGACTGAAGTCCAGGAATGATCCCAATCCCTTCATTATCGGAGACATACGTCTACGGCTCTTCTTTCGGACTGAAGTCCAGGAATGATCCCAATCCCTTCATTATCGGAGACATACGTCTACGGCTCTTCTTTCAGACCGAAGTCCAGGAATGATCCCAATCCCTTCATTATCGAAGACCTCACGTCTACGGCTCTCTTTAGGACTGAAAGTCCAGGGATGATCCCAATCCCCTCAACTGTCCACTAAGGACTTCATTCTCGGAGACCTTACGTCTACGGCTCTCTTTAGGACTGAAAGTCCAGGGATGATCCCAATCCCCTCAACTGTCCACTAAGGACTTCATTCTCGGAGACCTTATGTCTACGGCTCTCTTTAGGACTGAAAGTCCAGGGATGATCCCAATCCCCTCAACTGTCCACTAAGGACTTCATTCTCGGAGACCTTACGTCTACAGCTCTCTTTAGGACTGAAAGTCCAGGGATGATCCCAATCCCCTCAACTGTCCACTAAGGACTTCATTCTCGGAGACCTTATGTCTACGGCTCTCTTTAGGACTGAAAGTCCAGGGATGATCCCAATCCCCTCAACTGTCCACTAAGGACTTCATTCTCGGAGACCTCACGTCTACGGATCTCTTTAGGACTGAAAGTCCAGGGATGATCCAATCCCCTCAACTGTCCACTAAGGACTTCATTCTCGGAGACCTCACGTCTACGGCTCTCTTTAGGACTGAAAGTCCATGGATGATCCAATCCCCTCAACTGTCCACTAAGGACTTCATTCTCGGAGACCTTACGTCTACGGCTCTCTTTAGGACTTGAAAGTCCAGGGATGATCCAATCCCCTCACATGTTCATCAAGAACATGTATCCTCATCATCATAACATGTATCACCTCAACATGCATCATCAATATCAAAACATGTAAAACCACAACATGTATCATCATCATCAAAACATGTATAACCACAACATGTATCATCAACATCAAAACATATATGACATGTATCATCAACATCAAGACATGTATAACCACAACATGTATCATCATCATCAAAACATGTATAACATGTATCATCAACATCAAAACATGTATAACCACAACATGTATTATCAACATCAAAACATGTATAACATGTATCATCAAAACATGTACAATCACAACATGTATCATCATCATAAAAACATGTATAACATGTATCATCAACATCAAAACATGTATAACCACAACATGTATAAGTAAAGCTAAGTATTCTAAGTATAAGAGTCCTAAATCTAAATAATTCTAAGTAACTGGGTGTAGAGAACATGTTACCTCATCAACGACCTTGTTGTTCGATGAGACAATCTCATCAGTAGTGACTATACTACTCCCCCTTTCGAGGAGGGTCCTTTTAAACTACACCAAGCTTGTCTCGGAAGTATTCAAACTTCACTCGAGACAGAGGTTTGGTTGGTAAGTTCTTCACTTGACGTAGAGGTTTGGTTAGTACAACGGTAACCTGTTACAAATTCAAACTTTTAGAGTTCCTTTCTGCGTCATATCTTGTTAGTTCCCTATGTTCTTTGACTTATCATGGAACACTAGATTCTATGTCATCTTGACACAACTCTAAATATCACATAGGATCTCAGTTGGTTCTATCTCTAAGTCAAACAAACCTAAAGCCAAACTTCTTCACAACTAGCAGAGCAAGCAGCAATATATTCCGCTTGTGCTGAGAGCCACACTAGACTGCTTCCAGCTAAACCACGAGATCATGGCTAATCCCAGACAATAACATCCTCTCGATGTGTTCTTCTTGTCTGATACACTTCCTGCCCAATCAGAATCTGAATAGCCATCTGAAGTCATGATCTTCAAGATAGCATAGATCAAATTCTATCGTGTCCTTTATGTGCCTCATCACATACTTTGCAACTATCAGGTAAACACATCTAGTTTCCACTAGATACTAACTCAAGGTGTTCATAACAAAGCATATATCTAACCTAGTATAAGTTAGATATATCAAAGACCCAATAATTTCACTGTACAGAGTTATATCCACTAACTCTGATGAGTTATCCCCTAACAGCTTCAAGTTGGAATCCATAAGAGTGGCCATTCCAACACCTCAAGTCATATTTCTCATCATACTTTCCCTGGTTGAGAAATATTCCTTCTGAGCCTTGCCATACTTCCAGACCTAGGAAGTAAAGCATCAATTTGAGATCTTTCATTTTTTTTAATTTTTTTTCATTTATGCATTGAATGATCTTCTGCATATCTATCTGTGCCATCTCTCGTTAGATGGGTCTACTGATATGAGCCTCAATATCATTCGAACTCTGTGGTGAGTTCCTTCTTGCATCCATGTCATATGTGTATCATATTCAACCTTGTAGCAAAGGTTGAGATCCACATCACCCATGGTGATCATTAAGCTTATCAAATTATTATCGATCCTAGGTACCTATACAGAACCTGATTCATACTTCTTCTTTAATTACACCATACTTGGAGCAAACATCTTGTCGTGATTCTCTTCCCCTTTCTAAGAGAATCTTCTAGCCATGAGCCTTCTATATTTTGTTTGATTTGAAAATCTTCTTGTTTGAACATCCACCACTTGTACGGTGTCCATCATTCTTCATGACCTTTCCTTCAAATCAAAATTAAGTACATGATTAGTAATACTTCATAATCATCAAAAGATAACCCATTATGCATACATATATCATTTACATAGTGATGCAACTATTTTGACCAATATTTTCGCACAACACTTTCCCATATCCTGTATGCATACAGTGGCTATCTAGATGCCTTCCATCTCTACCAGAACATACTATCGAGAGTGTGCACAACTCTCAGCATGTCAGCAAAGAGGTTTCATTCTAGACAAGCAACAATGGAATGTTTGTCCAAACATATGCACATTAGTTGTATACTGTTCAATGCTCTATGAATGTTTACACTCAGCATTATATATTCTAGGAATACAAATATGCATGCAGGCAATATCATTACTATTTCAAATAGCAACTCAAATACTTATCTTTTATGTTTGTGTGGCTGCCTCCCGCTTGATCTTCTGTATGTCTTTTGAACTTCTATTCATTCTGTACCACTGTGCATGCTCAAGAGTCATCCTCATGATCTCATACACAAACATACACTCATTAGTATATTCTAAATGCTATCAAAACATTGTAGTACTAAATAATCTTGAAAACGTATAGTCATGATTATAGTTAATAAACATTAGTATTCAAGATTTCAGGGAAGTCTTCTTTTACTCATGCATATCATTGATAAAAGATATAATATGCATAATCCCTTGATTACTAACTTTATGAATAAGCATAACCAATCATTCCAAGTATACTTATATAAGGGATCCTAACACAAGGTAAGATTCATGGGAAACATACCTGGATTAGTATACCTACTCGGTTATGTACAACATACCTCGTAAGTAGAACAAAGATTATGGATGAGTCTTTGTCTTCATGTTTTCATGGTCATGGAGCCTGATTTGTCTTTTGTGATGTACCTGTATCTTGTTAGCAGACAACCTCAACCTCACACAACACCATAATGCATTAGTACAATTATAAGTGTCAACACCCTAACCAATGAATATCTTCTATCATGCATTCATAATTTTGTTAAGGCGATACAACAAATCTAAAATCAAGATTTTACTAACTGTAATAACATGAAGACAAACATACCATAAAATTAATCATGAACAAATCTCAAAACATACCTCAATGAGTCATACCTATCGAGATCGCTTGTAATCTCCTTATGTAAAGCCTTAGCCTCATCTCCCTCTGAAACATGAACTCCTTCACTTATGTAGGTGACCAATCCATCTTCTTCTAGGATTAACCCTATCCACTTGATTTGCAAGAACTGGACCTGGAGCTGGATATGGGTTTGTCAGAGAAACCCCAAAAATTCAAACTTTGAATTTCAAACTTCCGAAAGGATATAGATATGCGCCTTGATGAGCTGATCAAACTGATATATTCAGAATTTGAAAACTGCAAAGTTTTACTCCTCAATTTTGCCTTTGAAACTTTCGGATTCACTGGACGTGACCCTGAACTGGGGTTTGATGAAGCCCACTCTTTTGCCCCATCAAAAAGTTTGATCCAAAGCTCTAAGCTTCTATTTTTCTGAGGAGCTTCCAGTCGTGGTCACAGATTTCAAAAATTCCCATTTTTTTTACAGAAGCCCTAATTTTCCGCTTTTCTGATCAAAGTCCCGAACTAGGGTCTAATCAAGCCCGGCCTTCTGCCCAACCAAAAATTCTGATCTTGTTCTCTAAATTTCTATTTTGATGAGTAGCATCCAGCCGTGGTCTCCGATTACAAAAATTCCAACTTTCTTCAAAGCCCTAAATTCCGGAAGCCATGAATGAAGGTACCAAAAAATAATTCTGTTTTGACAGAAATATGTACCTGATTGTTTCTGGTGTAACTCCGAAATTTTTGATCCACAGGGTCTGAAAACGTTTTCTGAGATAGCCTGACCTGTTAGCTTTCCATCCTGACAGGTCTGACCTCAATTGGATGTTCTGAGAGAGAGTTATGCCAAATGTCGCAACGTGACCTGTTTTGGGAAAATACAGGAGAGCGAACTTGTACGGCGTGCCACGTGTCACTGTTTGACCTTCGGCCTCTAAAAATTTTTTCTTAGATAGCTCGGCCTGTTATCTTTCCATCCTGACAGGTCTGACCTCAATTGGATTCTCTGAGAGAGATTTATGCCAAGTGTCGCAACGTGACCTATTTATGAGATAATACAGGAGAGCGAACTTGTACGGCGTGCCACGTGTCACTGTTTGATCTTCGGCCTCTGAAAACGTTTTCTGAGATAGTACAGTCTGTGTACTACCTGTTACTTTTCACGAAATTTAATTTGGAGCTTCCTAGCCCAAGTTATGACCTTTTTCCCAAGGTCACCTGATTTTGACTCAGATCTGGAAGAGGCAGAAACCCTTGTCTTCCTTCAGGTTAGCTCTGATACCATGTTAAAATTCAATATGCTAAGACAGAAAATAGCAGCATTACATTCCATTTCACAATAATAGCATATACAGGATCACTGAAGAAACAACAAGCATAGCATAAACACAAGAGACAGAGATTTATCCTGGGAAACCCTCATGGGGTAGAAAACCCAGTAAAGCTTCCTCAATATAGATGACCAGCAATATACAAAGATGAAAACCCTGAGCATAAGCTCCTTCTTCTCCATAGCAGACCTCTCCTCCACAGGTGCGCCTTTCTCAAGTGAGTGTGAGTGTATCAAATGAGGAACACACCTCCTCTATTTATACACTTCACTGATATGTATTTTACACAAGTACACGTAGGCTCGTATTTAACCAATGGGTTAAATACCCCACTACAACTAACTGGGTCGACCCCTCTAGGGTGGTCTAATAACCCTTTGACCCACATAACACATTTAGGGCCGACCCCCACTAGGGAATTCTAATAACCCGAGTTACCACATTCCGACGGAGGAATAAACATCTCCGGATATACAATAAGATCTTCACGGAGGAATGAATCATCTCCGGAATAATAAAGTACAAATATAATATTCTTTGAAGTTACAATATCTCAACAACTTCTTCTCTCAATTTCTGAAGATCTTCACTTCCATGTCATCAATCTAACATCTCCAAAAGAGGTTTGGGACAAGCTCAAATCCCTCTTTGAACAGAAAGATGATATGAAAGGTCATAAATTGGAGAATGAACTCATCTCTTTGATTCTTGAAAGCTTCGAATCCATCAATGCATTCTTAAACAAGTTCAAAAGCTTGATTTCTTAGTTGAAAAGATGTGAGATAGTGAAAGAAGATAAACAACTCATTCTTTCCATTCTCTCCAAATCGGGGCCAAACTTCTCAATTTTTGTCTCCACATTTCATTCAGCTAAGATGTCCATTCCAAAATGGAAGTTTCCCTCACTTGATGAATTCATCCAATATCTTACACAAGAGGAGGATAAGTTAATCTCCATGGGAATGATCAAAACCAAATATGGATTTGGCCTTTACAACTACTGAGGCCAAGAGAGTGAATGCAAAGGGCAAGCAAAAATTTTCTGAAAAGAGAGCGAATGATACAAAGCCAAAATATGTTCCATATCAGTCAGATGGGGCTTCGAAATCAAAGAAGAACAAGCAATCTCAGAAAGAGAGATCCAAGTGCCCATATTGTCATCGAGGATTTCATCTTGAGAGTTCTTGTATGAATAAGACTATAGACTTGATGGCTTAGTTACTTGAGAAGAACAATCTCTCTATACCTGCATGTGTAAGGAAGAAAGATACTGATACTGAACCTTCTAGATCTGAGGACAAAGGAAGATGCCATGCTCTCATAGAAATTGCATCAATAGATTCTTCATTCATCATAGATTCAAGAACAACAAGACATATGTCTTCCTGCAAAGATCTCTTCTCTAACTTCGAATGCTCAGTTGGCCCTTCCATCATGTTGGGAAATGATTCAGAAGTATCCTCTTAGGGGATTGGAAGAATCAATCTTGACCATGGCTACTTTTCTGATGTGCTTTATGTTCCTTCTCTAATAGCAATATACTTTCAATGTATCAAATGAATCATATTGGAGAGCCCAAAAGAGTGATCTTTTCTCCAAATGAAGTCGAGGTAGAACACATGGTTTCAAGGAAAATCATTACAAAAGGAGTTGCGAATCATAAGACAAAACTTTATGAGTTTTCACATTTCTTACCTTTCTCAAAGCAGTCTACTCTTCACTCTCATGCAAATGAAGGGAATATGCTATCTCATCTAAACTACAAGCATTTGCAAAACTTGAAAGCTGAAAATGTGGTTGATGGTCTTCCAAATGGCAAGTTTTCTCAAGGCATCCTCAAGCGTTGCTTGAAAGGCAAAGTTTCACCAAAGAATATTTGGAAAAAGAGGACTCTTGAAGAAGTGCGAATGCTAGATCCAGATCCACAAGAACCTAAAGATATAGCACCTATTGGTTCAACTCCTATGGAAAAGTGGGCAACCACTACTGCATCCACTAGTGATCTTGTTGGAGATCCATCATCATCATGTTCTAGTTCTATTGATAATGATCTCACCTATGTTGGTTCAAAGGAGACATCAAAGAACTACATGCACATTCTGAAATACTTTCATGATATTCACATTTTTGGATTTGTTCCTCCTTTGAGTGATGATGAGCAAGAGATCACAACTTCTTCACATGATATTTCAGATTCAGAGTTTGGATGTGATGATGATCCAGTTGTACATGCTTCTTCACATGAGATTTCAGATTCAGAGTTTGGATGTGATGATGAGCTAGTTGCACTTGCTTCTTCACATGAGATTTCAGATTCAGAGCTTGGAAGTGATGATGAGCAAGAGAGTAAATCTTCATCATATGAGATTTCAGATTCAGAATTTGAAGATGGAGATGATGATGAGCGAATGCTAGACCCAAATCCACAAGAGCCTGAAGGTCTAGCAAATGATGATGATGATGAGTGAATGCTACACCCAGATCCACAATAACCTGAAGGTCTAGCAATTTATGATGAAGATGAGCGAATGGGAGATCCAGTTACAAAAGAACCTGATGATCTCTCACCTTATGATCCTCCTCTTCCTCGATGGGAATCCATTACACTCTGATCTACCGGTGATTTGGTTGGTGATCCACATGATTAGAGAAGAACCAGATCAAATTTTCAAAATGGAAGGTTTCATTCTTCTCACATTACTGATCCATTTCAAATTGATCAATCCTTCTTCGGAAAAGAAGGACACTTGCCTCCTTCTGGGGTGAGTGAAGATATGCTACATTATCATCCTTGAGTCTGTTCTGAGGGAGGGGTTTCTTCCCACTAGGTTTTCCCTATTTCCTCACTTAGCTTATTTAGATTGATTGTATGGGGTGACCTTTGGTCTTAGTCACTAGGGCCCTATTTTTTAGTTTTTCAGTTACTACCTCATAGTATAGCTTGAGGGAGGGTGTTGGAATATTCTCACCATTATTTTTTAGATTTGCATGTTTGCATGTATTTTGCATGCATCCAGTCATCTGCATGCATTTGCTTGCAAATGCATGCATCTAGTCATCATCTTGGTGGTCCTCCCATCAGCTAGAGCTGGTCTTCAGCCCCCAGTAGCTCTCCTACCTACCTGATGTGCCCTATTTGACTCTTCCGCATGACATGTGTGCCTTTGCTCACCTACCACTAGTTATCATTCAGTTAGACGGCCTCATCTCACCTACTAGGTGTCTGACAATCAGTTAGAGCATTGATCGAGCAGTTTTTCCACTGATTGCTCATGCTAACTTCCTGTAGATCCTAGTTAGCTAGTTATGGAGTGCCACTTGATCTTCTGACATCGTCATGCACCCTCCTTGGAGTCTCCATCCCCTGATTCATGCCTAGATGGTTTTGTTAGACTCACTTGACTGACTATTACCATTTATGAATGATACTACTAACTGGATGATGTCTCCAATGTTATCCAATCTAGACTTTGAGCATGATTCGAATGACCTCCTTGGTTCATTCGAATTCTCTACATAGTTATTGTATCATTTTATTCATTATTCACAGTGCTAGCTCACAGTTGATGTATGATACTGCTATTCTCCATTTTTTGTGTTCATGAGTGATTATTGAGTGCATTCTCCCCTTCTTCTTTGCAACTTCTTGAGAGTTTGTGTGAGGATTGTTACAACTGTTAGATCCTACTGCAGATTATCACAGTAGTTGGATGTGGGAAATTGGACTTTCTCTTGGACGATCTCCATAACATTTGCTTCTTTCATTGTAAATCCTTCATTCTGTTGAATATTCTAACTTCAAAGAATATTATATTTGTACTTTATTATTCCGGAGATGTTTCATTCCTCCGTGAAGATCTTATTGTATATCCGGAGATGTTTATTCCTCCGTCGGAATGTGGTAACTCGGGTTATTAGACTTCCCTAGTAGGGGTCGGCCCTGTATGTGTTATGTGGGTCAAAGGGTTATTAGACCACCCTAGAGGGGTCGGCCCAGTTAGTTGTAGTGGGGTATTTAACCTATTGGTTAAATACGAGCCTACGTGTACTTGTGTAAAATACATATCAGAGTAGTGTATAAATAGAGGAGGTGTGTTCCTCATTATACTCACTCACTCACTTGAGAAAGGCGCATTTGTGGAGGAGAGGTCTGCTATGGAGGAGAAGGAGCTTATGCTCAGGGTTTGCATCTTTGTATATTGCTGGTCATCTATATTGAGGAAGCTTTGCTGGGTTTTCTACCCCATGAGGGTTTCCCAGGATAAATCTCTGTCTCTTGTGTTTATGCTATGCTTGTTGTTTCTTCAGTGATCCTGTATATGCTATTATTGTGAAATGGAATGTAATGCTGCTATTTTCTGTCTTAGCATATTGAATTTTAACATGGTATCAGAGCTGACCTGAAGGAAGACAAGGTATGGCACTAAAGACACTTGCTTTACTTACGACAATTTGAAGGTTAGGGTTTTACATAGCAAAAACCAGTCATCGTAGCACTTTCGCTATAAATCCGTTTTGGCGAAGTTTTCGGATATGAAATTGTTACAGGACGAAGCTAAAATATCCAGGTACCTTGTGTCCAAAGGAAAACCTCTAATTCGTTGTACTTTGTGATTTATGATCTGTACAATATAGGGTTTCTGCCTCTTCCAGATCTGAGTCAAAATCAGGTGACCTTGGGAAAAAGGTCATATATTGGGCTAGGAAGCTCCAAATGAAATTTCGTAAAAATTGACAGGTAGTACATAGTCTTCACTATCTCAGAAAACTTTTTCAGAGGCCGAAGTTGAACCAGTTACACGTGGCACTCCGTACAAGTGCGCTCTCCTGTATTATCCCATAAACAGGTCACGTTGCGACACTTGGCATAACTCTCTCTCAGAAAATCCAATTTAGGTAAAACCTATCAGGATGGAAATATAACAGGCCGAGCTATCTCAGAAAACTTTTTCAGAGGCCGAAGGTCAAACAGTGACACGTGGCACGCCGTACAAGTTCGCTCTCCTGTATTTTCCCAAAAGAGGTCACGTTGCGACATTTGGCATAACTCTCTCTCAGAGAATCCAATTGAGGTCAGACCTGTCAGGATGGAAATATAATAGGTCAGGCTATCTCAGGAAACTTTTTCAGACCCTGTGAATCAAAAATTTCAGAGTTACACCAGAAACAATCAGGTACATATTTCTGTCAAAACAGAATTATTTTTTGGTACCTTCATTCATGACTTCCGGAATTTAGGGCTTTGGAGAAAGTTGGAATTTTTGTAATCGGAGACCACGGCTGGATGCTACTCATCAAAATAGAAATTTAGAGACCTAGATCATAATTTTTGGTTGGGCAGAAGGCCGGGCTTGATTAGACCCTAGTTCGGGACTTTGATCAGAAAAGCGGAAAATTAGGGCTTCTGTAAAAATGGGAATTTTTGAAATCTGTGACCACGGCTGGAAGCTCCTCAGAAAAATAGAAGCTTAGAGCTTTGGATCAAACTTTTTGATGGGGAAAAAGAGTGGGCTTCATCAAACCCCAGTTCAGGGTCACGTCCAGTGAATCCGAAAGTTTCAAAGGCAAAATTGAGGAGTAAAACTTTGCAGTTTTCAAATTCTGAATATATCAGTTTGATCAGCTCATCAAGGCGCATATCTCTATCCTTTCGGAAGTTTGAAATTCAAAGTTTGAATTTTTGGGGTTTCTCTGACAAACCCATATCCAGCTCCAGGTCCAGTTCTTGCAAATCAAGTGGATAGGGTTAATCCTAGAAGAAGATGGATTGGTCACCTACATAAGTGAAGGAGTTCATGTTTCAGAGGGAGATGAGGCTAAGGCTTTACATAAGGAGATTACAAGCGATCTCGATAGGTATGACTCATCGAGGTATGTTTTGAGATTTGTTCATGATTAAGTTTATGGTATGTTTGTCTTCATGTTATTACAGTTAGTACAATCTTGATTTTAGATTTGTTGTATCACCTTAACAAAATTATGAATGCATGATAGAAGATATTCATTGGTTAGGGTGTTGACACTTATGATTGTACTAATGCATTATGGTGTTGTGTGAGGTTGAGGTTGTCTTCTAACAAGATACAGGTACATCACAAAAGACAAATCAGGCTCCATGACCATGAAAACATGAAGACAAAGACTCATCCATAATCTTTGTTCTACTTACGAGGTATGTATGACTTTGTTATATTATGCTTAACCTATGAGACATGCAGGTTCTAGCTCAGGATCTCTAAATCATTGAAGAGATGGTTTAGGTATGTTGTACATAACCAAGTAGGTATACTAATCCAGGTATGTTTCCCATGAATCTTACCTTGTGTTAGGATCCCTTATATAAGTATACTTGGAATGATTGGCTATGCTTATTCATAAAGTTAGTAATCAAGGGATTATGCATATTATATCTTTTATCAATGATATGCATGAGTAAAAGAAGACTTCCCTGAAATCTTGAATACTAATGTTTATTAACTATAATCATGACTATACGTTTTCAAGATTATTTAGTACTACAATGTTTTGATAGCATTTAGAATATACTAATGAGTGTATGTTTGTGTATGAGATCATGAGGATGACTCTTGAGCATGCACAGTGGTACAGAATGAATAGAAGTTCAAAAGACATACAGAAGATCAAGCGGGAGGCAGCCACACAAACATAAAAGATAAGTATTTGAGTTTCTATTTGAAATAGTAATGATATTGCCTGCATGCATATTTGTATTCCTAGAATATATAATGCTGAGTGTAAACATTCATAGAGCATTGAACAGTATACAACTAATGTGCATATGTTTGGACAAACATTCCATTGTTGCTTGTCTAGAATGAAACCTCTTTGCTGACATGCTGAGAGTTGTGCACACCCTCGATAGTATGTTCTAGTAGAGATGGAAGGCATCTAGATAGCCACTGTATGCATACAGGATATGGGAAAGTGTTGTGCGAAAATATTGGTCAAAATAGTTGCATCACTATGTAAATGATATATGTATGCATAATGGGTTATCTTTTGATGATTATGAAGTATTACTAATCATGTACTTAATTTTGATTTGAAGGAAAGGTCATGAAGAATGATGGACACCGTACAAGTGGTGGATGTTCAAACAAGAAGATTTTCAAATCAAACAAAATATAGAAGGCTCATGGCTAGAAGATTCTCTTAGAAAGGGGAAGAGAATCACGACAAGATGTTTGCTCCAAGTATGGTGTAATTAAAGAAGAAGTATGAATCAGGTTCTGTATAGGTACCTAGGATTGATAATAATTTGATAAGCTTAATGATCACCATGGGTGATGTGGATCTCAACCTTTGCTACAAGGTTGAATATGATACACATATGACATGGATGCAAGAAGGAACTCACCACAGAGTTCGAATGATATTGAGGCTCATATCAGTAGACCCATCTAACGAGAGATGGCACAGATAGATATGCAGAAGATCATTCAATGCAGAAATGAAAAAAAATAAAAAAAAAAATGAAAGATCTCAAATTGATGCTTTACTTCCTAGGTCTGGAAGTATGGCAAGGCTCAGAAGGAATATTTCTCAACCAGGGAAAGTATGATGAGAAATATGACTTGAGGTGTTGGAATGGCCACTCTTATGGATTCCAACTTGAAGTTGTTAGGGGATAACTCATCAGAGTTAGTGGATATAACTCTGTACAGTCAAATTATTGGGTTTTTGATATATCTAACATATACTAGGTTAGATATATACTTTGTTATGAACACCTTCAGTTAGTATCTAGTGGAAACTAGATGTGTTTACCTGATAGTTGCAAAGTATGTGATGAGGCACATAAAGGACACGATAGAATTTGATCTATGCTATCTTGAAGATCATGACTTCAGATGGCTATTCAGATTCTGTTTGGGCAGGAAGTGTATCAGACAAGAAGAACACATCGAGAGGATGTTATTGTCTAGGATTAGCCATGATCTCGTGGTTTAGATGGAAGCAGTCTAGTGTGGCTATCAGCACAAGCGGAATATATGGCTGCTTGCTCTGCTAGTGGTGAAGAAGTTTGGCTTTAGGGTTGTTTGACTTAGAGATAGAACCAACTGAGATCCTTTGTGATAATTAGAGTTGTATCAAGATGACATAGAATCTAGTGTTCCATGATAAGTCAAAGAACATAGGGAACTAACAAGATATGATACAGAAAGGAACTCTAAAAGTTTGAATTTGTAACAGGTTACCGTTGTACTAACCAAGCCTCTACGTCAAGTGAAGAAGTTACCAACCAAACCTCTGTCTCGAGTGAAGTTTGAATACTTCCGAGACAAGCTTGGTGTAGTTCAAAAGGACCCTCCTCGAAAGGGGGAGTAGTATAGTCACTACTGATGAGATTGTCTCATCAAACAACAAGGTCGTTGTTGAGGTAACCTGTTCTCTACACCCAGTTACTTAGAAATATTTAGATTTAGGACTCTTATACTTAGAATACTTAGCTTTACTTATACATGCTAGTTGCGATGTATACATGTTTTGATGTTAGATGTATTAGTAAGAATACATGCTAGATGTGATGTATACATGTTTTGATGTATTAGTGAGAATACATGCTAGACGTATACATGCTTTTGATGTTAGATGTATACATGATTTTGATGTTAAATGTATTAGTGAGAATACATGCTAGATGTATACATGCTTTTGATGTTAGATCTATACCTGATTTTGATGTTAGATGTATACATGATTTTGATGATAAATGTATTAGTGAGAATACATGCTAGATGTATACATGCTTTTGATGTTAGACGAATACATGATTTTGATGTTAGATGTATACATGATTTTGATGTATACATGATTTTGATGATAAATGTATTAGTGAGAATACATGCTAGATGTATACATGCTTTTGATGTTAGACATATACATGATTTTGATGATAGATGTATTAGTAAGAATACATGCTTTTGATGACAGATGTATACATGCTTTTAGATGTATTGGTAAGAATACATGCTTTTGATGTATGATGTATACATGCTGCTGATGCTAGATATTGATTATGTACTTGCATGAATGAGGATACTTGTACTTGTATTGATGAGAATACAGATTGAGGGGATTGGATCATCCCTGGACTTCCAGTCCTAAAGAGAGCCGTAGACGTGAAGTCTCCGAGAATGAAGTCCTTAGTGGACAATTGAGGGGATTGGATCATCCCTGGACTTCCAGTCCTAAAGACAGCCGTAGACGTGAAGTCTCCGAGAATGAAGTCCTTAGTGGATAGTTGAGGGGATTGGATCATCCCTGGACTTCCAGTCCTAAAGAGAGCTGTAGACGTGAAGTCTCCGAGAATGAAGTCCTTAGTGGACAGTTGAGGGGATTGGATCATCCCTGGACTTTCAGTCCTAAAGAGAGCCGTAGACTGGGTCTCCGATAATGAAGTCCTGAATGAACAGGCAGGGGATTGCATCGTCCCCGGACTGAGGTCCCAGAATAGAACCGTAGACTGGGTCTCCGATAATGAAGTCCTGAATGAACAGGCAGGGGATTGCATCGTCCCCGGATTGAGGTCCCAGAATAGAACCGTAGACTGGGTCTCCGATAATAAAGTCCTGAATGAACAGGCAGGGGATTGCATCGTCCCCGGACTGAGGTCCCATAATAGAACCGTAGACTGGGTCTCCGATAATGAAGTCCTGAATGAACAGCAGGGGATTGCATCGTCCCCGGATTGAGGTCCCAGAATAGAACCGTAGACTGGGTCTCCGATAATGAAGTCCTGAATGAACAGGCAGGGGATTGCATCGTCCCCGGACTGAGGTCCCAGAATTGATCCGTAGACTGAAGTCTCCGAGAACTGAAGATTGGATTGTATCATCCATGGACCTATGTCCTAAAAGGAGCAGGATTGATCATCCTAGGAATATGATCGTGTAATGACGATGCCGATGATCGTGTGATGACGATGCTGATGATCGTGTGATGAAGATGCTGATGATCGTGTGATGACGATGCTGATGATCGTGTGATGACGATGCTGATGACGATGCTGATGATCGTGTGATGACGATGCTGATGATCGTGTGATGACGATGCTGATGATCGTGTGATGACGATGCTGATGATCGTGTGATGACGATGCTGATGATGATGCTGATGATCGTGTGATGACGATGCTGATGACGATGCTGATGATCGTGTGATGACGATGCTGATAATCGTGAGATAAACGATGCTGATGACGATGCCGATGATTATAGTGATATCGACACTATTGACATTGATGTTCCAGTAACTGGTTGAGTTACTGATGAAGATGATTTGAAGAAAGCTTCCAATGATTTATAGATGTATCATATACGATGACTCCTTTCTCTTGCAGATGTTGTTATAATATCCTTCTCGTTAAGGGGGAGTGTTGAATATTGTAACTTCAAAGAATATTATATTTGTACTTTATTATTCCGGAGATGTTTCATTCCTCCTTGAAGATCTTATTGTATATCCGGAGATGTTTATTCCTCCGTCGGAATGTGGTAACTCGGGTTATTAGACTTCCCTAGTAGGGGTCGGCCCTGTATGTGTTATGTGGGTCAAAGGGTTATTAGACCACCCTAGAGGGGTCGGCCCAGTTAGTTGTAGTGGGGTATTTAACCTATTGGTTAAATACGAGCCTACGTTTACTTGTGTAAAATACATATCAGAGTAGTGTATAAATAGAGGAGGTGTGTTCCTCATTATACTCACTCACTCACTTGAGAAAGGCGCATTTGTGGAGGAGAGGTCTGCTATGGAGGAGAAGGAGCTTATGCTCAGGGTTTGCATCTTTGTATATTGCTGGTCATCTATATTGAGGAAGCTTTGCTGGGTTTTCTACCCCATGAGGGTTTCCCAGGATAAATCTCTGTCTCTTGTGTTTATGCTATGCTTGTTGTTTCTTCAGTGATCCTGTATATGCTATTATTGTGAAATGGAATGTAATGCTGCTATTTTCTGTCTTAGCATATTGAATTTTAACACATTCAATGCCTCCCTAACTTCATCGCTTGTATAACCACAACCCAACAAGTCATTCACTTCCATGGTCTGAGGTTGACTTGATGTGGTAATTGAAACATCCCCCGATGAAAAATTACGTTTTACTTCTGCACTAGTGCCATGGGATACTTTTTCATCAAATGTTGTTGAAATTGAGGGCCCCTCTAGTGAATGTTTTTCACTTTTCTTGAGGTGGATGGGTAGGAATGACCGTGGCATCATCTACGGTTGGAATTCGATGAGTTTCCATGGAATGACTTCGATTCCACATGTCCAATCTTTTCTTTTCTCTAACTTCTTCCATAGTTTCTTGAGGCTTCTCTTTCCTTGCTGATTTTCTTTTTTCAATTGCGTGAAGTCCCCATGACCACAATGAGGAATACTAAGAAAATAGATTCTAAAGGTGTGTGCAACTATTCAAATATCCAAATTCTTTCTCAATTGTGAATATATGTTCTTCAAGCTTGCTCAATTGTGAATATAGATACTTCCTCAGTTGTGAATATAGATTCCTCAAGATTGCTCAAATGTGAAAGTAACTTCTACCTCACTTGTGAATATAGAAAATTCTTCATTTGTGAATATAGATTCTTCAAGCTTGTCAATAGTGAATGTAGATTCTTCTTCAATTGTGTTCATATAGATTCCTCAATCTTGCTTGAAATTGTGAATGTAGAATCCTCTTGAAGCTTTAAATTGTGAATGTAGAATCTTCTTGAAGCTTGGAATTGTGAATGTAGAAACCTGTTGAAGCTTGAAATTGTGAATGTAGAATCCTCTTGAAGCTTGCTAATTGTGAATGTAGAATCCTCAATTCCCAATGCTAACTATAGAATCCTATTTAAGCTTGTTGATTGGGAACATAGAGTGTCAAGCTTCCTCAATTGCCTTGATTGCTGATTGTGAACATAGAGTATGAATTTTTTTTGCAGTGCTATCGGGGAGATGGGGAGACAAAACGAAAACTTCGGGTATGAAATAGGCAAAGTATTCTGCTAAATTTTTGCATAGACAAAACGCGTTAGCATTATGGACACACAAAATGCGCTAGCGTTTCTTAAAACTATAACGCTTGTGCGTTTCTTGAATGTTACAAAATTCCTAGGCAATTAATATGTTTGGTGCATGGCTAAATAATGTCTAGTGGAAAAAAACGCGCAATCGTTTCTTCATCCAAAAACCCGCTAGTGTTATGGTAATCTACACAATTTGCATTTTCATCAAAACCTTATTTAATAGTTTCTATGGGTTAGGAGGTTAAATAGGGATTTGGTGTTAGGGGCTAAGGGGTCAAGGGGCTTAGTGATTAGAGATGGGGGGTGGCTAGTGGTATGGGAAGGGGGATTAGGAGAGAGAGAGGGGGGGTTAGTTAGGGGTAAGGGGAGAGGAGGGGGGTTAGCAAGGGGGAAAGAGAGAGAGAGAGAGTGAGAGAGGGGGTTAGTAATGGTTGGGGGGGAGAGGAGGGAAAGAGAGAGAGAGAGGAGAGGGTGTTAGTTTTAGGGAGTGAGAAATAGAGATGGGAGGTGTGGTTAGAGGTAGGTGGAGGTGTAGGTAAGAGAGAGAGACAGAGAGGTCCCAGGTTAGTAAGGGCTAGGGAGAGGATGGGAGAGAGATATATAGGAGGGAGTTTAGGGCTAGGGGGAGTAGGAGAGAGATAGAAAGAGTCGGATGGTTAGGGATGGGGGAGAGTTTAGGGATATGGAGAAGGGGTTTAGAGAGAGAGAGAGAGAGGTGTATAAGTAGGGGCAAGAGAGTGAGAGAGGGGGTTTGTAAGGGTTACAAGGAGGAGGGTATAGAGAGAGGGGGGTTATGGTAGGGAGAGTAGGAGAGACAATTAGAGAGGGGAGGTGGTTAGGTGTGGGTGGGGTGGGGTGGGGTGGGGTGGGTTAAGGGGTTATAGAGAGATAGAGAGGGAGGAGGGTGTCATGGGGTTAGAAGAGAGAGTGGGGTGGGGGACAGGGTTTGGTGGAGGATTACATAACAGATAGAGAGAGAGGGGGTTAGTAAGGGTTAGGTGTAGGAGGGGAGAGAGTGATAAAGGGTTATGTGTAGGAGGGGAGAGAGTGAGCAAGGGTTAGCAGTGACCGAATTAGGAGAGATATAGACAGAGGTCGTTTTAGGAGTGGTGGGGATTAGGGTGAGGGAGAGGAGGGGTTAGAGAGAAAGACATTATGTATATAAATTTATTCAACACTTAAAAAAATAAATTTGTGAAGTTAATAATGCACGCGCATTATGTACATACAAAACACTCGAGCTTTTTGTATGTACATAACACATGCTTGTTTTGTATATACAAAACGTCGAGTGTTTTGTACATACAAAACACGTGCGCGTTCCTTATAACACCAAGCATGCCAATCAAAATATTTGAATTTAAATAGAATGCACGCATGTTCCTGAGCACATAATCACCCCCTCGTCCCGCACCCATGTGTCAACCAAAGTCCTATGTGGTTGGTTCAGACTTACCAAACCTGTGCTATGGAATTTACTGAACCATAGCTAATTAGGCATTTCCACCATTTTTCTCAATATACCTGTTTTTCACCGCTCTCTACAGCATGACATACATGACCATTATTGATGAAATTTTAGGCATAGATAACATTTCTTATGAAGATTCCAAATATGCAATTTTTTTAAAAAAATATTGAGTTTTTCTATTTGTTTCCTAATTTTCTTGTGTCATCACTCCTTAAGTCAAAAAACATGTTGTTAGTGTTTATTCCGTAACTTTTTCATTTCACAACCATTTTAAAAAGAAATTGTATGTTGCACTAGTAGACACCGACCTCTACATGCTATAAAAAATCTAAGTTGAAATAACTGCATTAAGACCTTCAAAGGCTGCACCCACATTTGACGTACCATTCTCGAGGTTTGATCACTTACATAATTAAAAAAAATTAAACATTTAAATTTGGACAAATAGTGCTACACTAGTGCTACGGGTTCTATACATGTCTACCAATTTTCTTAGCCTTAAACCAACATTTAGGAACTGAAAGGCTGCACACACAAAAACATATAGCTTATCATTTTCCAAAAAAATAAAAAGTGACTATTATAAAATATGAAATTTGACATAGTTATGTAAATTTTCAATACTTAAAACATATATATTTGGAAACGTGACTCAATTTCCTACATTTCATCTTTTTTACTCGATGCAAGATATATTGTGTAAGTATCTCAAAAAAACCAAGTAAGTTGAGGGATGCCTGATTTTTCAGTTTTCTATTGCATCTAACGCACCAAAAGTGACCCTCCTTAGCTTGCACATGCCTGAATCTATAATCTCTTACAATACAGTTGATGATTTTGGTAATCCGTCCTCTAATGACAATATCTAGGTGAAGCGATGAATTCTTATAAATGTACAACTGGTTTATTCTCTGTTATTTTATTGTCCAACATTCTGACCTTCAATGGAAAGTCAGGAAATGAGAGTTTATTTAACTGGTTTTTCTTTGTTATTTTATTGTCCATTCTGACCTTTAAGGGAAAATGTGGCAATGAAAGTTTGTATGATTTTTTTTAATTAATTCTACGAAAGAAGTCTGTCAAAATTGGTTAAATTTATAGTGAACTTGGTAATCAACTGACTAATGATGATAATTAGGCTTAATGGCGTAGTGTCAAACTGATATTTGATGACTTGATGTCAAACATGAATAATGGTATACAGGGAGATAAAATGGGACTCTTATGAAGTGTGGCCTGAATTTAAAGGGAGTAACCATGGAATGTGATAATGGATATGTTGTAGGCCATCGAGAGAGTTATGAAGATGATTCTACTTAGACTTGTTTGCTAGCCTACCCTTCTATTCCCTAGCTCAAGTAATTCCCATGTATACTTTGTGCATAGATGATGGTGTGTTATATTGAATAACTAGAGTGGTTTAGTCTGAAATCAGCCTTTCGTAGATACATTTGTTGTTCTTCAATAGGACTCCCTCTTCCGGCATATGATATGAGGATAATTAATCCCTACTAGGCAGGGGGGAGATTTCCATGTGCATGTGGTCAATTCATTTATGAAGAGGCAATAAGGAAAATCAATTTGATTCGGAGGCATATCAAATGGAAAATTTAGATCAGTGATGAAAATACAATGATGGAAGATCTAAAGCAAGAGTGGAATCGCTATGGTTTGGAACTTTAATCTAAGATGCATTTATTTTTCTTCTTTGTTACTCTTGTTTTTATATTGCCATGTTTTTTCTATTCCAAGCATTCACAAAACATGGAAAATGTTCAGTTTATGATAACTAGATTTGATATATTTTTATGATCAAAATATATCAGTTTATATTTCTTTTAAATCTCAATTTATCAAGCATTGGGAGAGATCATTTTTTTTAAGGTTCAACATTTTTAAAGATGCAAAAAATTGTGAAAATTTGCATCTCAAGGGATTTGATCTCCTATATTTAATGTGTAAATTTGACTTCTACACTAGTGATGAATCTCCCCATATTGTGTTGTAAAATGCACCCTGTAAATGGAATTCAAGAAAAGGTGGGCAATGTATGCATTTGCCACAAGCACTAGCAAAATTCAAAATTGATCAAGTTAATTACTAAAAATAACAAGTCTTATCAAGTGACATTGAGGTCCTTTGGTCCAAGCATAACCATATAGAAAAGGACATTAAATAGGGATAGGAAGGAGTTAGGAATAGAAATGGGTTGTAAAATGCACCCTTTAAATGCAATTCAAGAAAAGGTGGGCAATGTATACATTTGCCACCAGCACTAGCAAAATTCAAAATTGCTCAGGTTAATTACTAAAAATAACAAGTCTTATCAAGTGACATTCAGGTCATTTGGTC
The DNA here is from genome assembly GCA_027924585.1 of Larix kaempferi. Taxonomy (NCBI): domain Eukaryota; kingdom Viridiplantae; phylum Streptophyta; class Pinopsida; order Pinales; family Pinaceae; genus Larix; species Larix kaempferi. The sequence goes on along the minus strand of BSBM01001009.1, from coordinate 144,123 downwards.
CAAGCATAACCATATAGAAAAGGACATTAAATAGGAATAGGAAGGAGTTAGGAATATAAATGGGTGACATATCATCTAAGGGTGCATGAGGATTGGTCCCCAAATAGTGGAAACAAGTTTAACATGGGTGATTAGGTCCTAATGATTAGTGGTGGGGTTAGGTGGATATCTAGTGCCATAAATTGCAAGTGCTAGTGTATGTGTATAGTTAGTAGGGAAGGTGCTTAATGTTTATTTCCTCAAAGTACAAGGGAATCTCTCTAAAAATCCAATAATCGTTAGAGGTGGGGCCTTCTCCATCTCTACTCGGTGAGAACAATAATTAGGTAAGTATATGATTCACATGGATTATGTACTTGTTGAATTGCGAGAAAGATGTACTAGGGTCATATTATTATATATCACATCATTCCTCTTCTTCTATGTGAAGATTTTAGTACAATTGAGTTTCCATGAAGCTTAAAAATTTATATTCTATAGATGCCTATTTCACAAGAGAGTTATGTTCCAAGAAATTGATGTGAGGAGAAGTTGAGCATAGAATAGAGGTTTGAGAATTTGAACTTGTTCACTATGAAGATAAATAGGTCTTTGAACTCCTTGGTTAGTAATCCTCTTCTCTATATGTTATTAATAAATGAAAAATAGTTTGTTATGTTCCATAACAAGTTCCCAATTGTTTAGTAACTTGAAAAATTATTTTTTTGCCTCTGATTTAAGCCTCCATGAAATCTAGACTTGGCATATCCATCAATAGGTTTGTACTTTCCCCATGTACAATGTGAAGAAGAATGAATAAGTGATTAAACATTTTACCTTGTGAAGGGTAATATTTTTAGGTTTGAATAATAGAATCCTACCCTTAATACATTACCACACCATTTACCCCCTTTCCTAGTTATTATCTATGCAGTGCTTCTCTAATATTCTCCTCTTGTTTGTATTTCAAGAGAATAGATTTGCAAATATCTCATAGTTTAAACTTCTAAGATTGTGGATGTTACAAGTATTTTCATTCAAAAAATCGAAGTTGGTTGTTGACCATCTATAGCCATATTAAGATAGATAGAACTAGATATGAGGGATTCCATCTACATCCATATAGATGATAATAAAATAAGTTCTCATGGATTTCAACTACAACCTTAAAAACCATAAGCAAAAACTGGATCTAAGAGCCCATGTACATCAAAGTACTGCAGATAAGCACATAATGAAATAATCATCATAGACTACAAACCATAGCCATATCAACATGAAAAAATTCAAATATGAAAAATATCATCTATAGCCATATAAAATAATATCTCAAGGCTATCATCTACACCCATATAGATCATAAGAAAATCAGATCCATAAGCACATATAATTCCAAGGATGAAACAAATGCACATATAATAAAATACTTATCTAATTAAGGGGAAAATAGCTTCAACTGGACAACTTTCCTCCCAGCCATATACATAGTTAAGTCAAGCCATAATTGAATAGGTCATCCCCAAGATGAGGCCATGGATCCATAAGCAGAGGTACTCGCAATCAATGAACATGGTGTGTTTTTTCTCAACACCTCCACACATAAATGACATAGCTCCGGACATAATGGAATAGGTCTCACAACCCATAAATTCTAAGAAACATCTAAACCATAAGATGTGGCTCTACCCTTCTCAAGAACCCTGCCACACAAAAATGACCAGATCTTTGTTGATGTATATGTAACTTTGGAATGTATTTCATCTATGTATATTGTACTCCTATAGAGATGTGTTATTCCTCTATACGGAAGTGTCATCATTTGTATTGACAAGTGTCGCAAGTGTCGTAACTTACCGATGGTTTATTAGACCACCATGTGTGGGGTCGGCCGTGATTAAGTTAACCATGGGTTATTAGGTAAGCTAGAAAAGTCGGCCCCATTAGTTTATTGGGCAGGACAGGACAAGTATAAATAGAGATCGGGAGATCTCTATTTAGACATCTCATTATTCACGTGTACATCACTCAGAAAGTGGCGCACTAGTTGAGGAGGAGGAGGAGATGCTAGTAGAAGACTATCTGTTGTACTTTGGTTGTACCTTGGTTGTATTATTGCTCTATCTATCTCTTAGGAAGTTGTGGGGTTTTTCACCTTTTTGGTTTTCCCCACGGAAACTCTCTGTGTTTATTGTCTCTTATGTTTGCCTCTTGTCGTGATTGACATGATTGACATGCTTGATATGATTGATATGATGTACATGTTATTCTCTCAGTAAAGATCCTAGAGTATATTGAATTAATGATAAAATATTAACATGGTATCAAAGCTTCCCTGAGAAGAAGACATTGTGCAGTGGCAGAAACTAGGGTTTCTTGTTTATTGGGTTTCTCTCTACAGATTTTGGAAAAGCAGTAAGGTAGATTGACTCTACTCATCAATTAGAATCTATCTGTTCAATCAGAATTCAATTCTGAGCACTTTCAGTTCCCCCCCTAAAAATTAGGGTTTCCACAAAACTAGGAATTTTTGAAATCTAAATACATAGCTGGAAGCTACTTGGAAAAATCGAATTTTAGAGCTTTGGATATATATTTTTGGTAGGGTGAAGCTCCGGGAAACTCAAACCCTAATTCAGGGTCCTCCCTAGTGAATCCAGGAAGACTAAAAGGCATTTACGAGGGTGAAACTTTGCCGATCTCAAATTCTGAATATACCAAGCTGATCATCTCATCAAGGTGCATCTTGCTATCCTTTCAAAATTTTGAAATTCACATTTTGAATTTTTAGGGTTTCTCTGACAAACCCTAATCCGGGACCAGATCTAGTTTTCAACAAATCAAGAGGTAAGACCTAAATCTTTTCTATTTTCATTTGAAGTACTCTTTAAGATGTGTCACCACACCAATCTTGAGGATAAGCTTGAAGGAGCTGATAACTTCCGAGCCTGGAAGTATAGTATTGGGTTAATTCTATAAGAAAATGAATTGGACACCTACATCAGCTCTGAGGTCCCTATCCCAGAGGATGAAGAGGCTAAGGAATTGCATAATAAGAACTTGGTCAAGGCAAAGAGAATCATTGTTGATTCTATCAAAGACCATCTCATACCACATGTGTCATCTCTAAAGACACCCAAGGAGATGTTTGACTCTTTGACCAAGCTATTTGAAGGGAAGAACATAAATCAAAAGATGACTCTACGGAATCAATTGAAAGGGGTCAAGATGTTGAATGGAGAGACCATTTAATCTTATTTCTCCAAAGTCTCTTAGATCAAGGAACAACTTGAAGCTGTAGATGAAGTGGTGGAGAATGGAGAAATTGTGATGACCACTCTGAATGGCCTACCTAGGTCATGGGATTCCTTTATCCAAGGAATATGTGCAAGAAGGAAGTTAATCTCCTTCAGTAGATTGTGGGATGAATGTTCACAAGAAGAGGCTATGCTTGAAGCCCGAGAAGAAAAGATGGGAAATGAAGATCAAGCTCTCATAGCTCACACCAAAAGAAGCAAGCCTACGAAGGAGCACTCTCATTACAGGAAATCCTCTCACAACCATCTAAACAATAGGAAAGATATGAGATGCTTCACATGTAATGATAAAAGACACTTTGCTATAGATTGTCCCAAGAACAAAAAGGACAACAACTTCAACAACAAGAAGAAAGGAAACAAGAAGAGATATCATGCTCATGCTGCTGAGGATGATGAAACTCCCAAGAAGAAGACTAGAGCAAAAAGTGATGATGATGAATCATCAAGCAAAGAAGAGTATGTTCTAATCTCTGCTCTCATGGGTACTATCTCTCATGGTTGTAATGATTGGATTATTGACAGTGGGGCTTCCAAACACATGACTGGGTTTAAAGAATATTTTGTAAATCTATCTGAACATGAGTCACCCCATAAGGTGAAACTTGGGGATGACTACCAATATCCTATCAAAGGAAGTGGTGAAGCGTCCTACAACCTAGACTCTAGGAAGTATTTGAAGAAGAAAGAGGTTCCATATGTACCTGGGTTCAAGAAGAACTTGCTCTCCATATCTGCATTGGATGCAAAAGGCATGAGGGTTGCATTTGTAGATGGCCAAGTCCTAATGTGGCGAAAAGGTAAAACTATAGATTATGTAGTGGTGATTGGAGAGCAAGAGGGAGGATTGTATAAATTTAAGGGACAACCTGAACATGTCATGGTACATGAATCCATGGAGCCAAGTGAACTTTGGCATAGAAGGCTTGCTCATGTGCACTATAGAGCACTACCAATTGCAAGCAAAGTTCTAGAGGGTCTTCCTGAAATCAAGACCAAGCATGAAGGTGTTTGCAAAGGATGTGCAAAAGGAAAGAAGAAGGAATTTCCAAGCAATGAAAGAAAGGGAAAAGGAATCTTGGAAATTATCCACTCTGACGTATGCAGACCGATGTCTTCCGGTTCTCTGAGTGGGTATGTTTACTTTGCCTCTTTCATTGATGACTTCTCCATGAATACTTGGGTTTACTTCTTGAAGAACAAGGATGAATTGTTTGATAAGTTCAAGGAATTCAAAGCCTTGATGGAAAACCAAACTAATAAGAAGATCAAAAAATTCAAATCCAACAATGGTGGAGAATTCACTTCAGGAGAATTCAAGAAGCTATGCAGTGATTTAGGGATTAAGAGGGAGTTGACTACTCCCTTCAATCCACAACAAAATGGAGTTGCAAAAAGGAAGAATCGAACAATCATGGAAGTAGCACGAGCAATGCTACATGACCAGGATCTGCCTATGCATCTGTGGGCAGAAGCAACTAGGACAGCTGTATATGTGCAGAACAAAACACCACCCAAGATATTGGACAACAAGACACCAGAAGAGGTCTTCTCTAGTAAGAAACCTGAAGTTAGCCATCTCAGAATATTTGGTTGTCCAGTATATACTCATATCCAAAGGAAAAGAGGACTAAGCTAGATCCTTCAGGAAAGAAGGGTATCTTTGTGGGTTACAGTGAAAGCTCGAAGGCCTACAGAATATACTTTCCAGGGTTCAAGAATATTGATGTCAGCAGGGATGTAACATTTGATGAAAACTCAGCATTCATCAAATCAAGGAAGACACCTATTGAAGATCATGAAGAACCAAAGGAAACCAGATTTCAAGATACTACCATGACTGAAGCAATTCCAGATGCTGATCGTGAAATTGAAGATCCACAAGAACCTCGTGAGAAGGACTCTCACAAGAGGAAACCTGCATGAGCTAGAGAGCTCATTCAAGATGCAGAAAGGTATGGCATTCCAGAAGAAGAACAAAGAGCAAAGAAGAGGACCAAATCACATACTAGATATGTTGCTTTACTCTGTGATATCATGAACAAAGAACCTTCTAGTTATGAAGAGGTAGCGGAAAAGAAAGAATGGATGGATGCCACGGTCGAGGAATACCAATCAATAATGAAAAATGATGTTTGGGATGTTTTCCCAAGACCTGAAGGGAAGTCTGTTGTGACTTTCAAATGGATCTACAAGATCAAGCATGCTGCAGATGGCAGCATAGAGAAATACAAAGCGAGATTTGTAGCAGGTGGCTTCTCCCAGAAAGAAGGAATTGACTATGAAGAAACTTTTGCTCCTGTAGCCAGATACACTTCCATCAGATCAGTACTTGCTTTGGCTATAGTGATGAAATGGAAGATACACCAGATGGATGTCAAGACAACCTTCTTGAATGGTGTAGTCAAGGAGGAAGTGTATGTGGAGTAGCCACTTGGTTTTGAGACACATGACAAGAAGTCATATGTGTGCAGGTTGAAGAAAGCCTTATATGGCTTGAAGCAAGCTCCTAAGACTTGGTATGGGAGGATAGACAGCTTTCTATCCAGTTTGGGCTTTATGAAGAGTAAAGCGGATTCCAAACTTTACTACAAGGTTGAGGAGGGAAATCCTGTGATACTACTATTGTATGTGGATGACCTGTTTGTTACAGGTGATGATAGATTGATTGTCGATACCAAGAGGAAGCTTGCAGCCGAGTTCGAGATGAAGGACTTGGGGATGATGCACTATTTTCTAGGCATGGAGGTGTGGCAGAGTGCAGATGGGATCTTCCTTGGACTAGGGAAGTATGCAATAGAGATCCTGAAGAGGTTCGGGATGATGGACTGCAAGGCCATGGCCACATCTATGGCATCAAACCTGAAGCTTCTGTGTGATTCTTCGTCAGATCCGGTTGATGTCACTATGTATCGTCAGATGATTGGGTCCTTGATGTACCTGATGAACACAAGACCAGATATTTGCTTTGCAGTGAACACATTGAGCTAGTTCCTGATGGATCCCAGAGGTGTTCACCTGGTTGTTGTAAAGCATATTCTGAGGTACCTGAAGGGTATAGTTGATTATGGGCTCAAGTATGATGCGAATCAAAATTTTAACCTACAGGGTTATGTTGATTCAGACTGGGCAGTAAGTGTTGCAGATAGGAAGAGCACTTATGGGTGCTGCTTCAGTATGGGATCAGGAGTGACCTCTTGGTTTAGCAGGAAGTAGTCCTATGTAGCACTGAGTACAGCCGAAGTAGAGTATGTTGTAGCTTGTTCAGCTAGTTGTGAGGCAGTATGGCTTTGGAAGCTACTGTCTGAGTTATTTGATCTCACACTGGAGGCTACTGGTTTCTTTTGTGACAACCAGAGTTTTGTGAAGCTGTCTAAGAACCCGGTGTTCCATGATAGGTCGAAACACATAGAGATCAAATATCACTATATCAGGGATGTGGTGTAGGGAGGAGCAGTGAAGCTCTTCTATGTTGCGACGGATGAGCAGGTTGCATATGTGTTGACGAAATCACTAACCAGAGTGAAGTTCGAGTACTTCAGAGAGAGGCTTGGTGTTCTTCAGATTGATGACACTTTGAGGAAGAAGTTATGGAGACATTTGATGGATCCATTCTAAGCATGGTGAAAGGAGGATCCTTCCCATGGATGTGGATGTAAGCACTGGATGATGAGCAACAGGACGATGCTCCAGTTACTGCTCTGTATATGCATCATGTTGGATTCTTGTTATGATCAGTTGGATCATTTATATGTATATGTATATGCATCATGTTGGATGCTGGATATGATTAGTTGGATCATTTATATGTATGTATGCATCATGTTCGATGCTAGATATGATCAGTTGGATCATTTATATTTATGTATGCATCATCTTGGATGCTGGATATGATCAGTTGGATCATTTATATGTATATGCATCATGTTGGATGCTTTGTATGATCAGTTGGATCATGTATGTATCTGTATATGTATCAGGTGGATACATTGTATGATCAAGTGGATCATGTATTTGTATATGTATTAGGTGGATACATTGTATGATCAGTTAGATCATGTATGATGATACGTATCAGGCAGATACTGTGTATGTATCAGGTGGATGCATTGTATGATCAGGATGATCATGGATGATGAGCTTTAGGATGTTGCTCCAGATGGAATGCATCAGGACGATGCAGTGATGATGATCAAGATGATCATGTGTACATTAGGATGATGTATGATGAGTATTAGGTTGATACTATGTGGCCGTGGAACAGGTTGTGTAGATAAGCATATAATCCAGCCCTGGGAGGTTTGCAGATAGTCTTTTGAGGTTTTTCCTATGGCATGTAATGTATCCTTGGAATATCTAGCAAATGCTCTTTCAAGGTTTTGCTTTGGAGGACATATAATCCAACCCTGGGAGATCCGATAGGTTGAGCTGTGTGCTCATAATCAGTCCTGGGATGCTCTTTCGAGGTTTTGTCCTATGGCATATAATCCATCCCTGGGAGATCCTATAGGTCGTATTTGTGTACCTGTAACATCCTGGGATTCTCTTTCGAGGTTTTTCCATGACCACATATAATCCAGCCCTGGGAGATCCGACAGGTAGAGCTGTGTGCTTGTAACATCCTGGGATGCTCTTTCGAGGTTTTGTGGTGACCACATATAATACAACCCTGGGAGATCTTATAGGTCGGAGCTGTGTGCCCGTAACAGCCTGGGATTCTCTTTCGAGGTTTTGTGGTGGGGTCACATATAATATAGCCCTGGGAGATCCGAAAGGTAGAGCTGTGTGCTCGTAATAGCCTGGGATGCTCTTTTGAGGTTTTGTGACGCATATAATAAGTCCTGAGGATTCCACAATATGGCCAGTGATGATGAAGACCTGTAGGTGGTGGGCCTACATCCAATATGAAAAAGGACTGGCTCTGTAGAACTTCATATGACAAGTAGATTCAGCTATTGATTGAGATAGCAGCAGCCGTGACAATGACGATGATTCGAGGATGATGATTCGCTGATAATGATCCAAAGAAGAAGACTTGTGCTAGCAGATCTGTGTCGAGAAATACCTTCCTAGTTAAGAGGGAGTGTTGATGTATATGTAACTTTGGAATGTATTTCATCTATGTATATTGTACTCCTATAGAGATGTGTTATTCCTCTATATGTAAGTGTCATCATTTGTATTGACAAGTGTCTCAAGTGTCGTAACTTGCCGATGGGTTATTAGACCACCATGTGTGGGGTCGACCCTGATTAAGTTAACCATGGGTTATTAGGGTAAGCTAGACAAGTCGACCCCATTAGTTTATTGGGAAGGACATGACAAGCATAAATAGAGATCGGGAGATCTCTATTTGGACATCTCATTATTCACTTGTACATCACTCGGAAAGTGGCGCATTAGTTGAGGAGGAGGAGGAGCTTCTAGTAGAATACTATCTCTTGTACTTTGGTTGTACCTTGGTTGTATTATTGCTCTATCTATCTCTTAGGAAGTTGTGGGGTTTTTCACCTTCTCGGTTTTCCCCACAGAAACTCTGTGTGTCTATTGTCTCTTATGTTTTCCTCTTGTTGTGATTGACATGATTGACATGCTTGATATGATTGATATGTTGTACATGTTATTCTCTCAGTAAAGATCCTAGAGTATATTGAATTAATGCTCAAAAATTAACAATCTTAGTCATACTTAAACCATTTTCAGTGAAATTAAAGGTTTTCCTTACTGGAAATGTTTCTCCATAAGAAATGGAATAGGTATCACAACCCAAAAATGCTCAGAAATGGTTGAAACAAACCATATGGTTTCTCCCTTTCCACACTGTCATAAAACCCAACTACACCTTTCTCCGTCTAAACTTTCCCTTCCATCTACACCACCTAGTGAAATGGGATTCACTTCACCACCCAGGTCCCTTAGGACATAACCATACACTGTCAGGATTCATGTGCAAATATTCGGACATGGACAAGCAATGGGACAAGGAATCATGTTGTGTTCTACACGTTCAATATTCAATCCCCATTACAAGTTCTTCATACATCATTACAAGTCCTTCAATATTCATTGTGTGGTGAGTTGTGATTATCTGCGCTCACCACGGCCCTTCGGATATCACCACCCTCACCTAGGACTTCAATATTTAACCATACAATGCTTCTCCTCCACGAGACCATGCACCTTCAATCCAAGGCTTGTGCTTGCTCCCTGCTCAATCCAATGACCTTGTACATCAACAAATTGAGTGGGATCAAGAGGAAAGCACATCAACATGTTCAGTAAATGTCATTAAAACTCAAACATCTGAATGGTATGATGACATCAAGTTTTTCCTAACCCATGGGTTTGCTCCTAAAACCCTTGATTTTAAGAAATGTAGAGCTTTAAGGTTAAGGGATGCACCATATTAATTTATTGATAGTGTACTATTTAGGAAAAAATATGATGGTGTGTTTCTCAGATGTTTGGAGAAATATGAAACTGAAAACATTCTTTTAGAATTTCATGCAGGACCTGCGGGAGGACACTTCTCAGGAGAAACTACTTCCCATAAGATCTTGAGAGCAGGTTACTGCTGGCCAAATTTATTTAAGGATGCTTATTCTTATGTCAGAAAACGTGAAGCATGTCAGAAGTGTGCTGTAAAAGTTAAGGAGCTTGCATTCCCCCTCTAGCCAGTTACAGTCCAGTTTCCATTTCAACAATGGGGCTTGGATTTTGTTGGACCTATTAACCCTACCTCCTCCTTACAACATAAGTACATCCTCACAGCCACAAACTATTTTACCAAGTGGGTAGAGGCAGTTCCTCTCAGACAAGCCAATACAAACCAAGTGATATCCTTCCTCGAAATTCAAATAGTCATTAGGTTTGGTGCACCCGAGTTTTTGGTGTTTGAAAATGCATATTATTTTTCCTCTGTCGACCTTACCCAATATGCCCTTGAAAATGGGATAAAACTAAAATATTCTGCCAATTACTATCCGCAAGGAAATGGATTCGTTGAGTCTTCTAAAAAAAACTTGATTAATATATTAAAGAAGATAATAGCCACTCACCATAAATATTGGCACACCCAACTATACAATGCTCTTTGGGTTGACCGTGTTACCCCAAAAGAGCCATTGGAAACTCCCCTTACTCTTTGGTTTATGGTAAGGAGGCCATATTACCATCCAACCTTATGATTCCTTCACTACAATTATCACATTCTATACAAGAGGATGCCTCTTCTCCACTCCAACAAAGGATTGATACATTACTTAAGCTGGAATAAGATAGGGAAAATTCCAAGAACAAGTTGTATCAGCACAAGTAGCTAGTGAAGACATGGTTTGATGAGAAGTCCTCATCTGATAGGGAGTTCACTGTGGAAGATTTGGTGTTAAAGTGGGATAAGAAGCACAAAGAAAAAAATGACTACACCAAATTTCAGTGCTTTTGGCTAGGACCATTCATTATTACAAAAAAGCTTGGTCCTAGTACTGTTCGGTTGCAAACACTGGAAGGTGTTCCAGAAACCTATCTAGTGAATGTCCAGCTGCTCAAAAAGTACTTTGTTTAGAGTAGCATATTGGCTTAACTGTACATAAGTGTGGTGTGCTTTCTTTTCTTTCTTTGTTTTGTTTGTTTTCTTTTACATTTTGTTTTCTTTTGAATAATGTTCACACATTTGGCAGAGGATGTTGATCAGTTTGTCTCAGATCAATACAGTCTGAAGTTTTGGGGTAGCCTTGTCAGCTTTACTTTACTTAGCCAATATCTAAAAATGTCTCTCATGAAATTTAATAGCCATTCTTTTGCAGAGCTTTAACTGATACCTTACCACCTCAATAACTATCTTTATACGTGTCTTATTTTCTTAATTGAAGTTTTAGTAGTGATTAGGCTTTTCTTGCCTTATGTTTCATTAGTGCTTGGTAGCAAACCCTTATAGCCTGATCAACTTTCAGCTTTTCTGGATCCCACTCTAATCACCTTGTAAATTAAAAATTCATTCTAATAACTGTGAATTGCAATATGGGGGGTCGTATAACAAGCTACCCCATTACGTTCATAGATGTTTAGTGGAATGACATCTCCACATCTGGTCACCAAGCTAGGGAGGTGACTTTCAGCTATTTCTTGAATGTGGAAGATCCTATTAAAGGTCGGTCCATTCATGATCCACAAACATCAATGGGTAGCAATACTACAATGTGGTTACCAAGCCATGGTGTAGCTAGGGTTTTCACCCTATCTTGTGCAAATGAACACCTACTAAGGAGAAAGGACTCCTTAGTAGCAGTTCAATAAATAGTAATTAAAAGACAATGCATTGAAATGGAAATTATTCTAAACATGTGCATGAAACATAAGAGACAAGAAATAATAAATGGTTTCATTTGTATTAAAATTTTACCTCCAATGTGAAGGTTGGTGAAGTTGTTGCAATGGTCCAAGAGGGTTGCTCCAAACTCCAGCTTTGCTCCTTCTCTTTCTCCAAAGGGTTGGAAATGGGCCAAAGGGGCACTCAATGGTGAAAGTAGCTCAAGGGTGAGCTAGGGTTTCAAGAATGATTTTGGCAGAGTAAGGGTACACTTGACTGTGGATATGAAATGAGGGGTCTCCATCACCTATTTATAGGTTTTTGGTGGTGGAATGCTGGCCCATGGTTTTGGGAACCATATGGTTTAGGTCAGCTATATAGGGTTTTTTCCTCCTTTTTCCTCTTTTTCCTCATTTTTTTATATTTTTTATTCCCTTTTTAGAGGGTTTTTGCTATTTTGGAGGAATTTTGGATAATTTTGGGGGGGGAAAGGGGTTTTTTAGCCTTTTGGAGGCTTTTTTGATGATTTTGTGGCCTTTTGGAGGCTTTTTGGACCTTTTGGAGGCTTTTTAATTGGATTTTAGGGTTCTGAAGGTAAATATGGTAGGAAATATGGACAAATGAGTCATGTAATGGGGTAGATGAGGTAGTGAGCACTTTTTGGGTGTTAACAGATTGCCCCCTGATGTGTGAGGGCAGGAGCTCATCATATGGCTGATAGACATCATAAGTCTTCTATGGTTTTCCTAGGGTGTGGAGAAGAGAAGAAACAAACTAGAGCCCGGAACAACGGTCCTGAACAAACTGCAAAAACTAAAAGTACATACCCTCAATAATGGATGAGGAATAATCTGATCATATGGACGAGGCGGGCATTCCCATGCTCGTATCAAGATATAGAACAATAATAACAATGGGGTCCAAAATATGGGGACCTGAAATATACATAGCCTCAAATAATGAATGAGGAAGAATCTCAATATATGGACGAGGCGGGCATACCCATGCTCGTATCAAGATACATAAAAAATAACTATGAGGCCTGAAAAAGGGGACTTGTAGGATACATAGAGAACCACTGTGTACATCATAAGAGTCCAGAGCGGACACAAATCTAGGACATACTGCTGGGCTGACCATGTTTGAGCTGAAGGACTGATACACTGGAATGACAACAGTGCTACTGAGTGTGGTACCAAAGGAACTGATGAGCTGCTGGATCATAGTGACAAGGGGTCACACTCTCAATGGTACACTAAACTAGAATGGAACTGAGTACTCAAGGAAGCATATAACTGGATGGATTCTGAATACAATCGCCAACGCAACCCGGACATCCACGGGAACATATAACTGGGCATTCCGAAGTGACTCACCAATTTTCTAGAGTCGGGGGAGATCCGGGGTCTTCAACCAATAACTGAAGGGATATAAACCCTGCGTGATTCTCAACAATGCGATCAAGGTGTTGAAGTTGAGCATATGAGAAACAACCACTTGGAGAGGCACTAATGACTCCTCTCAAAATGGTCCGTAGGCACTCACCACAGATGGTGATGGGTCCAAGGCGTAGGGACCTCTGGGTCTATCCTCTGGAATAGAGGGGTTGTCATCGACAGAGGGAGACCTGCAACTAGCAAGGCAATGATGTTTCCTTGATAGGAGAACGAGGTGGAGAACTGAAGTGTGAGAGTACTAATCGTAGGATTGACAAACTGTGGGGGATAACTGGGCAAGTAGAGTGGGTGGACTCAAACTTCCTTTGTTCAGAGTATGATGGCGGGGATGATTGGGTAGCATATGAAACTGACTGATGGGAAAGGGATCATAGCTGTAATGGATCAAGGATAGTGACTGGGATGAGGGATACTCAAGCTGGTGTAAAATGGCAGGAGACTGCAGACTACTCTGAATAAAGGCGACCTGATTGGGGGTGCTGCCGAGATGATCTATCATAGTGCCAAGAGGCACGGGGGGACTTCTTCATGGGTTGAGGAACTAGAAGAAGTGGGTGAAAAATGGTATTTTCGTGTGGATTTATACGAGACCAGGACAGTTCATGCTCGTGAGTGCTTTCAATTTTAAGGAGTCTGAAAGCGATAAGAAGACTCTGAAATAATGGAATGGTACTGTCGTGTGGATTTGTACGAGCCTAGGACAGTTCATGCTGGTGGTTGCTTTCAATTTTAGAGAATCTGAAAGCAATAAGAAGACTCCAGGGGGTTGCTTTTTCATGTGTTAGTCTCCAAGGCCCAAAGAAGCATAAAAGGATGCAATGAAGAACTCTTCTAGCCGGTGTGACTAGAGTATGCCTTTTTCGTAATTAGTCTACCAGGTCCGGAAAATGGGTAAACTTATACCAGATAGACGCCCTTTCGAGTAATTTAATGAGCATGAAAGGAATCAATATTGCTCGACAATCTTTTCATAGTTTTGGGAGTCAGAAGAGAGCTTAACAGAAACTCCCTAAGTGCCTTTTTCATAAAGGACTTGTCCGGCCCGAAAAAGGGATAATATTATACCGAACAAAAGGAATGGCTACGCAAGGAGGAAGTGCTCAATCAAGGAACATTAATGATGACCAAGAACGAGGGTGGGGGGGAACACTGATGGGCCTCCTTGCGGGATAATGAATGGTGGAAAAATAACGAAATAGTTGCAGTATGACAGGAGTGAATGGCTCATGTAAAAAAAAAGAGGGATACAATTCGATGGCGATGATGTGGTGCGCAAACTGAGGCAGCAAGGTGTCGGGACACAATGTTGAAACTATACCAAGTTAGAGTGAGAAATGATCTCAAGCAGCATCATGAGCTCGGAAAAATGAATCTGGCGATATAAAAAGTGTCAAAAATGGATAACAGCTGATGTGGCACACAAGCCGAGGTGACGAGGGGTGTTTTGAAAAAATACCCAAAAAATATGGGGGTGAGAGCTAGAAATGATCTCAAGCATCATCACTGGCTCGGAAAAATGAATCCGATGATATAAAATATGCTAAAAATGGAGAGCAGTTGAAGTGGCACGCAAATTGAGGCGACTAGTGGTGTCTAAAAAATGTGCAAAAAATGACATGGAAAAATAAGAAAAAGATTTGACCATCATGACGGTCTCGTCGTGCTGATTCCAGTGGTGGAAACGGTTCGAAAAATGGACTCCATATGGGTTCAGAATGGCCAAAACAAGAAAAAGTCAATGGACTATAAATAGTGAGTGGGTCCAACATGACAAGTGTCATTTGTACTTGTTGACTTTGACTAGTGATCAGAGTTGACCAGAGCTTAGTTGGTGTTTCTGGACGATCCGACTGGCCGATTTCAGATCCGGGTGGGTCAGAGATATCTATGTGGACGATGGGTGAGATGTTGGCCATGTTGCCTTCCTCAAAGGCCTCAGGAGCAGGAATAGGATCCTTAAACCAGTCGACTTTGGTGGGAAGGAAATCTTTGGACTCAACCGTGAATTAGGTAGCTTTGGTGGAGGAGGAGTCTTATGGGAGGAAATACGAACGATGGTGCATGTCGTCCCAGGGATAATCCGGGGTAGTCAGAGCCTCCAGGATCTCCTCATCATTGCAGAAACTTTGAGTTGTCAAATCGGTTGACGAGGGAGTGGTAGTCGAAGAGATCATATAAATGGTATTAATCTCTCTGGATGGGGATGATACCGGGGGGTGGATCTCCTCAATTGTGGGGGGTTCCGTCTCAAAGTCCAAATTATTCATCTCGTAGAGAGCTGCTCTGTAATCTGGGAGATCAGGACAGTGATGTGAGTAGTGGTCGTAGATATCGCATATGGCACAAGGATGGTTGGTACATAGTGATTTATCACGAGGCTTAGGGGTTGGGTCGAGTTCAAAAACCGGGATGTTGGGGTCATCGTCAAGCATTTGCATGTGTTCCTGTAATGTAGGTAATTGTGGACATTGATGAGTCGGATGGCCTAAATCATCACACAACGAGCATTTCGGGGGAGCACGAAACACGAGAGGGGGTTTAACTGTCTTGGGAGAGGGTACAGCAGTGTATGGTTGTGGACCTCTGCCCCCAGTGGGTTTGATAAGAGGAGGGGGATTCGTAGATGACAAAGGGGTAGCAACACTGGGAGGTGGTTGAATAGTAGTGACAATGGGTTGCACCGGTTGTAGGACGACATTTGGTGTCGGCGGGGGAACAGGAGGCGAAAGATACCACACAGGTAATCCCAACATTAACCCAGGGAGGCTAAGGGTAGCCATAACCGGGGTGCTTACTACTCTCGAGGGAGGGACTAGGAAGGGGATTGTGTGGATGGGTGTAACACCAATGTGACTAGGTACCAATGGTGGTTTGGGCAACAAGGACGGTTGATTGTTAGGTGTTTGTGTATTGTGGGAAAGGGTACATAGGTCAGATACTTCAGGTGCAGATGACGGGGGAGGAATCGATTGGAATGTTGAGGTCATCGGCATATTTGAGTAAACTCCAGGTCCCACGGAGGAAACAAATGAGGTAGTTGCACCACAAACAGGTTGTTCAACCATGGGGAGAACATTCTCGGGTGTAGTGGGGGCGTTTGGATCATAATAGGTGAGTTGGTCGACCTTGACCACGCGTCCTTCATGGGGGAACATCATGGTACAAAAAATGGATGAGGCAAACGCCTGCATGGCATACATGTAGCTGTGGCCGAGTAAGAGGTTATAATCAAGTTGGGAATTGATGACCTCTATATCAATGAGTATAGTTTTTCCAGCCAGCTAGATGGGGACATTAGATAAAAGACCTTGGGGTTGAGCCGAATGGCCGTCGTAGGCTCGCAACGCAGTGGTGGACTGCTGCAGAGTAGGGGATCCCAACTTCTGCCAAACGAATGTGGACATGACACATGTAGAGGCACCTTCATCGATGATGCACCGATGGATGACAAGATTCCGAATGAAAATAGAAACTTGGAACGCTAAAGTGGAAGGCAGGCGTGGTTCAGATTGGTCCAAATCGAATGCCATTAGTTGTGAATCATTTGGGTCAATAGCACCAATGGCGAAGAGCAAAGTCTTGCACTGTGAAGGACATTTTTTTAAGACTTCTAATGCAGACATGGCTGCGGGATATTGGGCTAAGTCATCTACAGTGTTGTAATTTGACGCAGCGCGAGCATTGGGGTTATTGTTAATGCGATGAAGTGGAAAGCGAGGTGCTTTAGAGGCACCATCGAGGGGAGCTGGAGGTATACGTAACGTCTGATCGGTGGGATGAGCGTTAATGTTTTTGTCGAAGGGAGGGGCTTCAGGGGTGGAGCCATATTGGTTCCGATGGGTTTGGAGGTTGACATCAGTGGATGACATCATCAACAAATGGTGAGTACCTGAGTCGAACATGGGTTGGTCAGGAGCGGCATAAGTGATCTGTTGTTGTGGTGGCGCATTGCCTTGAGGGGGAGCCAACGGCTGAGTATTCACTACGCCTTGGGTTGGTAAGGGGTTTTGCAGCACCAAAGGTTGATGCTGAGGTGGTGGGGGGTTGGGTGGTGCCTGAGGAGCCACGTGCCCTTGGCTATGGGCATCATCAGTCCAGAGTTTTCGAGCTTGCTCCAAATGTGGGAAAGCATGTGTGAAGTGGCCATAGACCCTGCAAATAGAACAAGTATGATTTGTTCGTAGATTAGGATTTTTGGCCTGCTTGGGCGGCCGATCAGGGTTCTGGTTGGCAGGTACCACATTATTATTGTTTGGGGGATTGGGAGGTTGACCGCCCTGGTCTGGAGGTTGGTTGTTCCCACGGTTACGACCTTTGCCGCGGTTTTGCTGGCCCTGTTGGCGCTGGTTGTTTTGGTTTTGCTGCGGATTCTGTTGGGCGTATACTTTCCCTTGGGAAATAGGTGGGTTCTGGGGTTGTGCAGGTGCAGAGCCTTGTGGGGGTTGCTAATATGTCTGTGGAGCGAGTTGTGAGTTTGCTGCAGGGGCTACCTGTGGTGGGTAATAAGCATGTTGGGCTTGAGAGGACACAGGAGCTGGCGTAGCCTGTGGGTGGTAATATGGCTGAGGTGTGACTGGGGGGGCGTAAGCAGGGGGTGCATGACCAAAGCACTGAGGTGGACATGAGGGTCCGTGGGTATGGTGGTGATGTGCCATGGGAGCATACGAATTGGTTGCTCAGGATTGAGATGTAGCCCACGAAAGGTCAGGGCGATGGCTAGGACGTGCTATGGAAAAGGGTTGGGGATGTGAGGCAATACGACAAATGATGCCATCTACGGCATGGGATGCCCCCGACGCATCGTGTTGGGATGAATCGCCCTGAGGGGCGTCAGGTATGATGGTATACAGATAACCCGACTGGGCGTAAATGAGGTCAAATTGCTGGGCTTTGAGGATGGCCTCTTCTTCAGACTGGGGTCTTTCGGATGCCACATCCTTGGCAATGACGGGAAGGAGTGATTTTAGAAACCAATCTAAGAAGATACGGTCGTCTAACTTAATTTTGCAGAGGCTTCGGCGTCGACGCCACTCATGAATGTGGTCAGTGATGTGGGTAGACATGTTCTGTCTACAAGACAGTAGGATCTCAACTCTCGCATCATAGTGGACAGGTAACTGAAAGAATTGCAAGAAGGTCAAGGCAAGGGAGGTAAAGGTGGCATGGGTCCCATGGGGCTGCTCGATGTACCACTTAGCTGCAGTGCCAGTGAAGGTGCGCTGTAACAGACGGAGGTGGATAGAGTCGTCCACTATGGAGTTGGAGGAACACCATAGCTGGAAGGACATAATATGGTTCTGGGGGTCCTCACCTGCCTTGCCCTCAAACTTAGGGATGTCGGAGGGAAGCCTAGTGGGCATGTGAGGCCACGCAGGGTCGTGTCTAATGGGATCGTTAGTCAGTCTAGCTAGGTCAGGAAGGTTGAGGCTAGCCATGAATGGCAAACTAGTAGAAGGATGTGACATACTAGTGGATGTGACCATGTTGGGGCCAATGCCCCCAAGTGGAGGGGAAAAGTTTGGGATGTTGCCCCCAAGTGGAGGAATGAAAGTGGTATGGGACGGTCCTGCACCGCCAAGTGTAGTGTGAGTCACCGATGGAGTGGCTAGCGGTATGCTAGCTGCTGGAATGGGTACAGTGATCAAAATGGTAGATTTGGGCTCCATCGAGGGCATACCAAAAGGAGGTGTAGCAGCTGGCGTAGTGGTGGATGCTCCACCAATGGTCCCTACAATGAAAGGGGTGGAAGTCATGCCAGCCATGGGGCTGGTTGGTGTAGTGTAAATGGGGTTCTCGTACTCTGCCTCAGAATCAGAGGCAAAATAAGGGGCGTCAAAATTAGGTGACGGAGTTCTATGCCGTTGACGAGTGGAGTCAAGGGACAAAGCTCGAGACCTATGATAAGTGGTATCAAGTGATGAAGATCTATGTCTATGACGGGTGGTGTCAAGTGAACCGTGCTGTGGGGGCTCGCCCTGGAGGCACCGAGAATGTCTCGGGGACTCAATGGTGACAGATGGTTTCAAATATCTGGGGGTTGTGTTGAGTGAAAAATAGCTCAAAAACCCTAATGCAACCGAGTGTGCAGAAGGAGAGCTCAAAAAATATGGCACTCAGGCCAACAACCAACTCAAATCACTTACTGTAACAGCTGTGCTACAATAAGTGGAGTATCAACAGAAATGGTCAGAATACCAACAAGCAGCAGGTTTCCTAAAAAATAAAAATAGTGGACTCACTAGACCAAAAGGAGGTAAGGGAGCATGCAAACACCTAACTAAATAGTATTCTGACTCAACTAGACATATCCTCTGCAAGGTGATGAAATCCAAGTCAGACAATATGGATAGTAGAGCCAAGTGGCTAAATATATTCCCCTACCAAGAGGGACACCGGGTAGTCAATCTTAGAAGAAAGGAAACTAAGATACCCCATTCATGACACATCCATAAAAGGTGAATCTGCCGTTTGGTCCTTTTATCGCAGTACCCCCATACAGGGATACCCCGAGAACTACGAAACGTAGCATTTGGTTACTGAATGGATTGCGGTATTCCACTCAGGCCTCCGGAACCAGTCTGGAAACTTCAGCCCTCCTAGGGGAGAGGCCCTCTGATAAACTGGTTGTGACCGTGCCAAAAAATACTAGGGGATTTTGGTTCCCTAATGGACAACAGCTATGTCTCAAGTGTAAGCAACCGAGGGGTGTTATTTGGATGCCTATCCCCCCGATCCTACCTAACTACAAAAATTCTTATGTGTTCCCCAAGTGGGGTTAGAATGTTGGTTGTGTTAAGTACTTTTTAGGGCTCACTTGAATTAGGTGACAGAGTGTGTGCGTGTGAGATGATGATGAACCCAAGTAAAAAGTGCCACTAGGGTGGGCAACTTTCTAACTAGCAATAACAAGACAGAAATTAAACTTTGAAATGCAAAATTTTCTCTTTTCAATTTAAAATGTTGAAAATTTAAAAACTATTCTGTAAATGGAACAAAAATAAAACTGCAGAAAAAGGCTGTAAGGAAGTGTGGCTGCAGATAGGATAGATGGCTATGCTGGTGTAGAAAATAGTGTAGCAAAGTGCCGGGTTCAAAACAGGGAGAAATGCAGAAAACAGACCGCGGGTTTTTGGCAAATCTGGGCGATCGGACCACGGAAAACAACTCAACAGTTGCAGTCGGATTGCGGGATTTAGGCTGAAAAACGCAGTCGGGACGTACGAAAACGTCGACAGGCGCCGACGGGTCGCGGGAAAATGTCCGAAAGCCGCAAGCGGGATGCAGGAAAATCGCCGAAAGGCGCTGGTGGGTCGCGGGAAAAAGGGTCAAAAGCCGCAGGCGGGACGCAGAAAAAGGGTGAATAGCCGCAGTCGGACCATCCCAAACAGGCTAATATCCGCGGTCGGATCACAGGTAACAGACTGAAAACGGCCGGCAGGTCACCGGAAACAGTATGAGAGCCGCGGTCGGATCGCAGCTAAACGCCTGAAAGACGCGGTCGGAACGCAACTGCAGGGGATAAAAGATGCGGTTTACGGCGGCTGAAAGGGACAGCCGAACAGAAAAATATTGCAGAAAATTAAAACGTCTAAAACTTAAAAAATTATAACTAGAAATTCTTAAAAACACAAGCGGAGTCACCAAAACTGTAGCTAGGGTTTTCACCCTAGCTTCTGCAAATGAGCACCTACTGAGGAGAAACGACTCCTTAGTAGCAGTTCAATAAACAGTAATTAAAAGACAATGCATTGAAATGAAAATGATTCTAAACATGTGCATGAAACATAAGAGACAAGAAATAATAAATGGTTTCCTTTGTATTAAAATTTTACCTCCAATGTGAAGGTTGGTGAAGTTGTTGCAATGGTCCAAGAGGGTTGCTCCAAACTCCAGCTTTGCTCCTTGTCTTTCTCCAAAGGGTTGGAAATGGGCCAAAGGGGCACTCAATGGTGAAAGTAGTTCAAGGGTGAGCTAGGGTTTCAAGAGTGATTTTGGCAGAGTAAGGGTACACTTGATTGTGGATATGAAATGAGGGGTCTCCATCACCTATTTATAGGTTTTTGGTGGTGGAGTGTTGGCCCATGGTTTTGGGAACCATATGGTTTAGGTCAGTTGTATAGGGTTTTTTCCTCCTTTTTCCTCTTTTTCCTCATTTTTTTTATATTTTTTATTCCCTTTTTAGAGGGCTTTTGCTATTTTGGAGGAATTTGGGATAATTTTGGGGGAAAAAGGGGGGTTTTAGCCTTTTGGAGGCTTTTTGGGCCTTTTGGAGGCTTTTTAATGGGATTTTAGGGTTTTGAAGGTAAATATGGTAGGAAATATGGACAAATGAGTCATGTAATGGGGTAGATGAGGTAGTGAGCACTTTTTGGGTGTTAACACATGGTAGTGTCTTGTAATTTACACACGAATAAATTTTGTTTCTTTTTTTTTCATAAGACAACTTGTTGTATTCAAGGATACGGGGGTCTTATCAGAAGCCATCCCTACCATGATCATGAGCTTTATGTTGGACTAGAATTATCATCATATGGTTACCAAGCCATGATAGTTTCTTTTAGTGTCAAAAACTAAAAGACAAGAAGTCTCCTTACAGAGCTAGCTTGTTCAGTTTCCAGATGAGGTTTGTGAATGGTGTTACCAAAATATGATTACCAAGTCAAGGCACTGGCCTTGTTTTAACAAAGTCTTATTTGTATATTTTCATGTTTAAAAAAATAAATGAAGAAAAAAAAGGAAGAGGAAAGAGAAAAAGAAAAGGAGTATATATAGTTTAAATAATAAATATGTACGTACCATTAACAATTGTTAAATAAGTCAAGGTGATTCATGATTTGGTGATTTGGAATGACTGAAATTTTGTTTTAAGGTTTATCATAAACTACCATCCTATGTTTGCATGATGGTTGGAATTCTTTCTTTACTTCTAGGCTGCATTTTCAAGTAGGCATCATCATTAATTGATTTTGGATGGGGACATATCAATTATGAGATCTAACTCTGATGTTTGGTTGTATTTTGATGAAAGCAATTTGGAAGTTACAGGCTGAGACATATTTCATACTGACAGACCTCTCTCATAACTAAGGATTAAATTTACAAAGATAACTGCTTCTCCTAGCCAGTCACCATTTGTTGTAGGTACAACAGATCCCATGTTTTTATTAAACATGGGAGCTCGAATATTTTACTTGCTATGGTAATGTTTAAATTTTTTATTCACTTTGGGGTTTCATCATGATTGATGATGTACTTTATTCCTTTGTCATGATTTAATTTAGTTAATAATTTTTCCTTCAAAAAAATTCATTGATTTTTGTGTATTTTTGTGAGTTATGGAAGGTATGAATTTTGTCCAAATTTTGTCCTTTCCGCAATCCGCAATGCGGATTGCGGAAGCTTGTTTATTTGGATTTGAAATTTCTTCTTTCCGCAGCCCGAATTGCGGAAATGCGTTTTGATTAAAGTGGGTTATTCTTTTCTGCAACTCACAATTGCGAATTGTGGATTGTGGAAAGAGTTCCAAAAAAGTAAGTTCTTACTTTGCGTCTCTGCAACCCGCAACCCGCAGTGTGGATTGTGTATTCTAGAAAGTGTTTGAAAAATAAATCTATGCTTTGCATCTCCACAACCCGCAACCCGCAATTGTGAATTGCTGATTGTGGTATTTTTCAATTGTGTCATTTGCGTTTTCGCAACCCGCAACCCGCATTGCGGATTATGGATTGCGGAAACTTTTGATTCATTAATATTTAGAGTTATGTTTCCGCAAGGTGCAATCCGCATTTCGGATTGTGGAAAGTATGCACATATTTTCCATAATAAACTCCCACAACTTGTTTCCGCAATCATTTTTAGATCTTAGCCGTTGATTTCTTTGAATCCTATGGTCCAAATTTCATCTGACAAAATTGTTAAATATGTCGAATTTTCTATTTTCTTTTACCACTTTTCAATTTCGAGAATTACCTGCGTCAATTATTTTTACTACGAATTTTTACCAGGTTTGTTTTTCTGCATTCTCGTCAGCACAGGTCGGTTTTCTGTCTTTTTCTTATTTGATTGCTTATGGTTTTTCGTCATTTTCAAACTGTTTTTTATTAGTTCCAATTTATTTGATCATAATTACCAGTTTTCACCATGTCAAGGAATACTCGTTCCAAAACAGCATAGAAAGACCCCAATTTTGGCATCCTCACTGACACCAGTGATAGAGTCTCGAAAACCTATCAGATAGACTGGTCCGAAATTTATGCCATTTTTGATAATGACGACCTGTCGGAGATCCAAGACAACCATCCTATCTATGATAAAATTAGGGATTCTCAATTATACAGCATAGCAGCTAGACCTGCCCTTCTCCCTTACACAGATGTAGTCAAGTGGATAATTGATCACGCGAACCCTAAATCCCATTCCTTTAACAATAGTGCAGGGTCCCAATTGGTTTCTTTTTGCCCTGAAGTTTTAATTAGAGCTTATGCCCTTAAGACAGCTACCCAAATTCTTAATGTCGCTTTCTTGGATTCTGTCAAGACCAGGTTTAACTTAGATGAGATGATAAAGTCATGGAGGAACAACTCGACCAACTTTATACCCAGATCCGATAATGCATACCCTATCTCATGGTTTAAGGAGCCCTTTTCCCTCCTAGAAGCCATGCTTTGCAGGATGTATGGTCTTCCCAACTGTTCTGTGTTCAAAGCCGAATGGGCACCTGCGTCCCATCGCATCGTCACAACTAGGGAGTCATTCAATTGGGATTCAATTATGTCAGCTGAGTTAAAGACAACAATTGAGCGGTATTAGAAAACACCATCTTCAAGGAAGCCTCCTTTCTTTTATTCAGCCTATGTTATTGATGTGTTCTGCTTAGAATTCCAGTACCCTTTCATGGGATGGAATTGGACCCTGTCAGCTCCTCCAGTTCATATATATTGTTCAGCATTATGGGAAAAAAATTATGTGCCTTTACTATATGATATCTGTGATCACTTATTTATAATGATTTATCACTAGATATTCAGGGAAGATGCACCTGCCTTCTCTCCTAATGCCAAAACTCTTATCCCCAAAATTGGTGACTGGTATGTGGGAGAATCTTTCTCCTATATCAGATTGGGGAAGTAGCACAGTGCATTTGCTGCCAAGGATAGTCCCAAACAAATTGTTGCTTGAAGAAATAGATTTCCAAACTGTTACAAATGGGGTATTCCTCAAGCTAACTGGACCTAAAATAAAGGGATGGCCTAAACTCCCTTTGAACCTTCGACCTCTGGTTATCCATAAGTCAACACATGCTGCAGTATTGGGAAAGAACATTGTTTCATTAAATATGGGACAAGCTCCCAAAAAGATGAATGATACCAAAGCATGCCTAGCTGCCCACTTTGCCCAAGAACACATGAAGACAACCTCTTCCCATGAGGATACCCCTGATGACTCTATTTACAAGGGAGTGAATTTTTTTTCTAAAGTCCTGGATAGGGCTAAAACAAAAAAAGAACAGAGTTTCATTCTTCAATACCAACAGGAGATCAAGACTAAGTTTTTGAGTTACATGAAAATGGAGCTACAACTTCAAGAGCATGCCAGAAAGGACAGAGAAGAGAAAGAAGCAAAAAAGGCAAGTGCTCCATTGATGTTAACATATCCAGATGAAGGAAAGGGTAAGGGCCTTATGGAGGATGCTCCAAAATTGAAACCTATTGCAGAATCGAAGGTGTTAATTCAAACATCTGAACAATCACCTTACCACAAATAGTTACTGAGATCCAGTTTCCAATAGTTTCTCTGCAACCATCACCAACCATTCGTCCTACTTCTATTTTTTAGGTTTTCACTTCAACTACTTCTCCAACTTCTATACCATCAGTTTCTGCAATCACCCCTTCTTCTCCATCTACCTCCCAAATCACCATGTCTATCCATAATTCCACAGTTACTCAAAAAACTCCATTAGTTTCAACAGGTAATATTGTTACATCTTCAACTGAGTTGAAGTTGATTCTAAAGATGATACTGTGGTTTCCCTTGGGAAATATTTTTATAGCATATCGGCCAAAGAAGTGGTTAAAATAGGTAATAAAAGAAGCAAGGAATCAACTATGCTGCAAGCAACTATTCCTAATTAGATAATTTGGGAAAAATAGTCTATTGATGTCTAGGAGGAAGCATTAGACACTGCTGCAGCAATGGGGGCATTTGTTGTAGCCAATTTTGATTCCGTGACTTCACTGAATAAGGAAATTGACACCAAGAAAGAGGAGTTGAAGAAACTTTAGGAGAATCTGATTAAAATTAATGAAGAACATGAACTGAGAAATGGATATGAAAGTCATCTCCAGGATTTGCAGGAACATAACACTTCTCTATAGGTTAAATTGTAGGATGCTGAAGTCCTGAATACTTCCAATGTTGAGGAGACAGCAGTACTGGAACAACATCTAAAGGATGTAATTGCTAATGCAACCACTTCTTCATTTTCCAGGTTCTCTGAGAAAGAGTTCAAGGATTTGGCCTTTGAGGTTAATGAGGATCATCAAAAACTCCTGGCTGAGTTATTTAGTTCCCTGAATGATATTTAGGAAACTTATAATGCTTTTGAGAAGCTTTATTTTACTCTTGAGCATCAAATTGAAAAAAGGAAACAAGGTTCCAAGGCCATTGAATATATTTCTGATTGGAAAAGGTATATTAAAGACAAACCTGAGGACATCCCAGTTTTCGATAGCTTCAAGTTCAGGAGAATAAGAACTTCTTTGCATGCATGGAAAAATACTTGTGAATTGGTTGAAGAAGCAATTAAGAAGGCACAAGCAACTTGTAGCAAAAGATGGTATGTTGTAGACAACATCATGGTCATGCTACAGTTTCCCACTTTGGAACTCATTGAGAAGGCATGTCCACCAAATTTGATGATTGAGCAGGTAGAGAGTAGGTGTGTGGATGCCAAAGAACAGATCCAACAGCTCGAACACATACAGATTTATGTTGACAAGTTCATCAAGCAACCCCTCGGTTCAGAGAGAAAGATCCACATCTTTCTATGTACTTGGCGTAAATTAAACAAGAATGAGATTGAATCTTTCATGTGTGATTCCCAGTTGGGACTCAAGTTGGCTAAGTATCCTTATGTGGATGAGCTGTTAGAATTCTGGGACAAGTGGCAAGGTGCCCTTGGCCATGCTTAGATTAGATTGATTTTGTAATCCCTGTTTTATGGGAAGTTTACCCTTTGTATCTTTATTGTAATTATTATTTAAGGGTTAGAGATCTCATAGGGAAGGGGGGGAGAAAATCATCGAAATAGGACTGGAGATACTCTGTGTCATTCTGACATTGTAATTTCTTGCAAGCCTATTGATATACAGTTAGTTCTTCTCTTTCTATCTCTTTTGTTTAATTTATCAAATTTGTTTTATGGATTTTGATTTTTGCTTCAGCTCATGAATGAACACTGTTTTATTTTTCAATCATAATTAATACATCGATCTACAGTTTGGACTGTCTTTATTTATGATCTATGTGTCTTATGTATTTAAATGAATTTATTTCTTTAAAACATTTATCTACTTCTGTAAATGAAAAATAGATAATATTTAATTAATGCCAATTTTTCAATTAGCATGATATAATAGGATAATCCTGTATGTGCTTCAACCCTTAAGTTACAATAATTCAATTTTCATTTTCTGACTATGTCTTAAGATAATAAGTAAAGATCCACTTCACATGTCTGTCTATTGGTGAAATACTTATTAATTTCCAGATCTTGTTATCCTGCACACCAAAACACACTTCTTTAATTTAGATCTAAGCTAGTTTAGATTTCATTTAAAGCAAACTTACTTATAGATATAGGACACCTTTAATATTCCCTCACAGGAAGACAGATCCTTTCAAGATCAACCCACTTAAGTGCCATCAGAGGCCTAATATCCGTGGGAGTTAACTATACCAAACAGTCTGGGGATAGAACTGCTCTTGCGCAGAGTTGTTTGAAGCATTTGAGATTAGGTTTTCACCCTTTGTTGCTAGCCTTGGAACACATTCCACCATTTACATACCTGAAGCTTCAAAAAATGGCACTAGAAGGAGGGCCAAGAGCAAGATATGCCTAAACAAAACTCAAGTAGACATCCTCTAGCAAGATCACCGATTGTTACCTATAGCCACATGTAGGAATCAACATCTGCAGAACAACCAGTGCAATATCCAACCGCGATTCCTGCTAGCCCTGTGATAGAGCAGGAAACAAGAAGGGACAAAATTGTTTTTATATCACCCACTAGGGGTCCCCTCACACTTGAACAATTATTGAAAGTTTCTTTCGATAGTGTTGCTAGATTACAATAGTGGATCGAAGAAGAGCGCAATCCCGGACTAGCAACAATCCAACATCATCATATCAATGATCCCCAGGCTAATAACCAAGACAATCAACATTCAAGTGGCCAAAACACTGAACATCACAATTCACCCCGCCACCAATTGTTCCATGATTTTAACCTCGATTCATTATTTGAGGAAGCATAACAAGATCATCCCAATGTTGCAACAAGTGGAGAACCACCAACACCTCCTTCATCATGATCATCCTCATTTGTCGAGTCATCAAACACTGAGTCATCTTCCAACTCTTCTTCAAAAGACATACCCATGGAGGAAGGCCAAAACAGACCTTGGCTGGACTAGGATGCTGTATTCATTGTTGGGGAACAACATAGGCTCCCTAAGAACCCTGAAAAATGGCTTCCTAAGTTTAATCCTGAAGAAAAATCACCTGCATTGGATCATATTAAAACCTTTATGCAGGCCATTAGACTTAGGAATGTCATACATGAAGATGTAGTTTGTAGATTGTTCCCTTACACCTTCAAGGGAAAAGCATCCACTTGGTACTTTGCCCTGCAAGCCCGATCTATTTCTTCCTGGGATGACTTTGAAAAATGTTTATCCAGAAATTTGGAGATGACTAAACCCCCAAGGACTTGGTCATATATGGGTGATTCCATGAAGATGGGTAACTCTTTTTGGCCAAATATGACGGTGAAAAACAGAAATTTTACCCATGTATTAAATTGAAGCCCTCGAAACTCATACTTGCCACATGAATTTTGACATGCGGTTGAAAAACGAAATGTAGATAATTATGTTGGCTTTCCAATGATATTTTTTTCGAAATATACCAATGCCATATATCATGTCGAATTTTCATTTAATGAAACATGTGTACTTAAAAATTTGAAGAGCAATTAATAAGTAGTTTGTGTGCATGCACAATAAATTAATGTTAAAGTAATAATTTTAAAAAATGAAATATGTGAAAATGATCTAGACAGAGTGCACTGGGGCTTATATATTTTTCTTTTAATTTTTCTCGAAAAAATATATTTATTATTATTTTTCGAAACTTACCAATGAATATTTAAGTCGCATTTTGCACACATGTGTGTGCGTGCATGAAATATTTTTATTTTTTTACATAATTTGCAAAACTAAAAATACCCTTTTAAAGAGGACGCGTTTATTTGGGGCTTGTGTATTTTTTCAAATTTTTTGGATGTGTATTTTGAATGTTCTGGATTTATCTTTGAGCTCAATCGAAGTTGTCGACATGGTTTTTTAGGGCAAGTTTTAGTAGAAATTTAAAAACAATAGACATATGAAGATAAAAATTCATAAATTTTATATATCTGGATAGAGGATTCGTTGATGAATCCAATGGTATCAAGTCCTCTCATTAATGAGCAATTAATTACATGGTTTAACTCTATGGAAGGTAGACAAAACTTTCATTCTCCAGTGAAAAGGGCTCTCAGCCTATTTTTTAAGCCCTCGATCAAGCTAAATACCTCGATCGAGGGTTTAAAAACACCTCGATCGAGGGTTTAACAATAGCTCGAACGAGGTATTTTAAAACCCTCGATCGAGGGCCTAAAATGAACCTTTTTATGTTTTTCAAAAACTTGATTGAGCTTTTGTGAGCTTTTCAAAAGCTCGATCGAGGGTTTTAAAACCCTCGATCGAGGTATTTTAAAAAGCTCAATCAAGGGTTTTAAAACCCTCGATCGAGGTATTTTAAAACCCTCGATCGAGCTTTTAAAACCCTCGATCGAGATTTTAAAACCTCTATCGAGGGCTTGAAAATACCTCGATCGAGTGTTCGAAAAACAATTTTTTTAGCTTCCATCCGCCAAAAATGGTGAACCACCTTCGTGGAATCACCCATATTTGTCTTCAATGAAAATTAAAGGAAAGGAAAGGGTCAAATATTATAACCAATGGTTCTCTTACTTGAAAAATAGAATCCCTACCACTGTTCTTCCTGCAAAAGAACTTTTGGTTGCCTCTTACATTAAAGGTTTACCTATCCCCTTTGATATGTTGGTCAAAAGAGCACAAAAATATAACTTGCAGGAGGCTTTTTCTGAAGCTATCCAGGTGGAAAAGGATATGTTCTGCTTAAAGGATAACCCTAACACTTCATCTGAACAAACTTCTACCTCCTGTAAGAAGCAAGAAAACCCTCCAAAATATGCATTGAAAAACAAGGATCATTTTGAAATGAATGACATGAAAAAATTTCTTCAAAAGATCTTGAATGAAATGGTAGACTTAAAAAGGAGCAACACTAAAAACCAGACAAATAATAGGGAATTCAATAGACCACCTTTCAGGAGACCTTATCAACCCCCATAGAACCAAGTCCCACCTAATCCTAATGAGGGATTAAACTCTGAAGAAATTCTTTCAATTTTTAAAGCTTTGGTTTCAGAATCTCACAATTCTCCTGATCACCTTGATGAAAACCCACAAGAGAATCAAGATCCTGAACCATCGGATGAAGAAGAGGACCAGTAGGTCAATACTATTAGTTAATTTTCTAAACTCCCCATCCCTGAAGAGGAAGATGAAACTAAGGCTGTCTTCAATGTCCAACATCCCTATAATATAATAAGTAAAGAACAACCTACACAGGAAGCTTCTCCTTCAACATCTGCGCCAAACAGAGGTAACACATCAACATAAAAGGACACTGTCATTCTTGAAATATAATACAGTTTGATTGATGACTTGAAAAGAGTGAAAGCCAACATATCTCTCTTTGAGATTCTAAAAATCCCTGCCATGAGAGACAATCATCCAAAAAGCATGATTGTTAACAAACCTTGGGAGGATCATAATAACAATTTAGAGACATACTCTAAACCTGGAAACCAGAAACCAGGTAGTAAGAAAACACCTCCTTTCTTGCTCACTTTTGAAATTTTCAATAGGAATGTCCATACTTGTATGATACACTCAGGGGATTTATCTAATGTGATGCCTCTATATGTCTGCAAAAATCCCAATGCCTCTTGGGAGACTTTCCCTACTCAAATTGTTCAACTTGATCGATTCAAAGTTAGTCTAGTGGGAGAACTGAAGAATGTTCTTTTGACACTGTCTACTTACCCAAGGATTCACCAAACTGTAGACATTGTTGTGGCCGACATCCCTGAAATGTATGGAATTTGTTTGAGCAGGGATTGGTCAGAAAATATCAAAGGCTATTTCACTACTGACTGGTCCCACTCCATCCAGGTTGATTCCTCTAGAAGGTTTGTCTCCTAACACCTTTTCTATTGAATTAATGTACATACCTTTGATTCCTAACAATGTAACTAGTTGGAAGGTGTTTGATGATGACCAATAGATCTTAGATTTTCTCACAACCTAGGACACTTTTCAAGATGTGGAAATAGATGAACTTGAGCATGAGAAGTCTTTATCTGATTCTAGTCTCCCTTCTAATCTCATTCCTAAGTGAGTTATCAATCTGGAAAAATATTATGATATGCAAGATAAACTCAAGCATAAGACAAACTGCAATACTCAAAGCTCGTCCCTCAACTATGAACCTGTCAACTTAGGAACTGATCAAAACCCTTGGTTGGTAAATTTAGGAATTGACTGCTCTCCTGAGGAAAATATAGCTTTTATTAAACTGTGCAAAGAGTTCAAAGATGTGTTCGCGAAGACATATGATGAGCTCAAAAATTTTGATACCAATGTCATGCATCACAACATACCCATGAAACCTGATGTTAAACCTTATCAACAAAGGTTGAGAAAGATGCATCCCAACCTAAAACCATCTATCAAAAAGGAGCTTGAGAAACTGCTATCAGCAAGAATTGTTTTTCCTGTCAGACACACATAGTGGATTGCAAACTTAGTACCTATTCGGAAGAAGAATGGGGGAATCATAATGTGTGTTGATTTTAGCAACCTAAACAAAGCTTCTAAAAAAGACAATTACCTTGTTCCCCCCATGGAAAATATTTTACAAAAGGTTGCAGGTGCTAAGATGTTCTCTCTCCTTGATGTCTTATCAGGGTATAAGCAAGTTCTAGTTGCTCCCACTGATCAATTGAAAACAACTTTCAGAACCCCTTGAGGAACTTTTTCCTATAGGCGAATGCCTTTCGGATTAATTAATCCAGGTGCCACTTTCTAGAGAGCGATTGACATATGTTTCAAGGGATTAATGCATAATTCTGTTGTTGTTTATTTAGATGACATCACTATTTATTCCAAAAAGAGGCATGAACATTTGTCTTCTCTTAAACAGGTATTCGAGCGCTGCAGGAGATACATAATTTCATTGAATCCGAAGAAATCTATCATTGTAGTCACTGAAGGTAAGTTGTTGGGTTTTATTGTTTCAAAACACGGCATGATTATTGATCCAATATGCACAGAAGCTATTGCCAAGATCAGTCTTCCCAGTTCGCAAAAAGCCATGCAATCGTTTCTAAGTAAGATAAATTTTGTTAGAAGATTTGTTCCAAATTTTGCACAAATTTTCAAACCATTGCAACAACTGATTAAAAAGGATGCACAATATAAGTGGTCTGATGAACAAAGAAATGCCTTTGCTGAAATCCGAAAGTCCATTGCGGAAGCCCCCGCTCTGATGTCTCCCGGCTTCACCAAAGATTTTATTTTATACACATTTGCTACTGACTTCTCCTATGCAGTTGCTCTCACGCAGAAGCATCCAAATGATGTTGAAATTCTGATTTCATTCATGAGCTACACATTCAAAGGGGCTGAATTAAACTACTCCTACATTGACAAACAAGCCAATGTTGTATACAAGTCGGTAAAACACTATAGACCCTACCTTCTAATATCTCGGACTAAGGTTATTGTCCCCTATGAATCTATCAGGAATGTTCTGATCCAGAAGGAGCTAGGTGAAAAACGCACTCACTGGATGACAGCATTACATGATTATGACCTCGAGATCAAACCTGCAAAAATTGTAAAAGGCCAAGGCTTGTGCTTGATCACTACTCAATCCAATGACCTTGTACAACAACAGATTGAGTGGGATCAAGAGGAAAGCACATCAACAAGTTCTGTAAATGTCATTACAACTCAAACATCCGAATGGTATGATAACATCAAGTTTTACTAACCCATAGGTTTGCTCCAGAAACCCTTGATTTTAATAAACGTAGAGCTTTAAGGTTAAAGGCTACAACATATCAATTTATTGATAGTGTATTGTTTAGGAAAAACTATGATGGTGTGTCTCTCAGATGTTTGGAGAACGGTGAAACTGATAACATTCTTTTGGAATTTCATGTAGGACCTATGGGAGGACACTTCTCAGGAGAAACTACTTCCCATAAGATCCTGAGAGCAGGCTACTACTGGCCAAATTTATTCAAGGATGTTTATGCTTATGTCAAAAAATGTGAAGCATGTCAGAAGTGTGCTGGAAAAGTTAAGAAGCCTGCATTCCCCCTCCATCCAGTTACAGTCCAGTTTCCATTTCAACAATGGGGCCTAGATTTTGTTGGACCTATTAACCTTGCCTCCTCCTTACAACACAAGTACATCCTCACAGCCACGGACTATTTTACCAGGTGGGTAGAGGAAGTTCCTCTCAGACAAGCCAATACAAACCAAGTGATATCCTTCCTCGAAATTCAAATAGTCACTAGGTTTAGTGCACCAGATTTTTTGGTGTTTGAAAATGCATCTTATTTTTCCTCCGTCAACCTTACCCAATATGCCCTTGAAAAAGGGATAAAACTAAAATATTATTAGAATTACTATCTGCAAGGAAATGGACTGGTTGAGTCTTCCAACAAAAACATGATTAATATATTAAACAAGATAATATCCACTCACCATAAAGATTGGCCCACCCAACTATACAATGCTCTTTGGGCAGACCGTGTTGCCCCAAAAGAATCCATTGGAAAATCCCATTAATATTTGGTTTATGGTAAGGAGTCCATCTTACCATCCAACCTTATGATTCCTTCACTACAATTAGCACATTCTATACAAGAGGATGACTCTTCTCCTCTCCCGCAAAGGATTGATGCATTACTTAAGCTGGAAGAAGATAGGGAAAAGTCCAAGAACAAGTTGTATCAGCACAAACAGCTAGTGAAGAGATGGTTTGATGAGAAGTCCTCATATGATAGGGAGTTCACTGTGAAAGATTTGGTGTTAAAGTGTGATAAGCAGCACAAAGACAAAAATGACTACACCAAATTTCAGCGCTTATGGCTAGGACCATTCATTATTACAGAAAAGCTTGGTCCTAGTACTGTCCAGTTGCAAACAATGGAAGGTGTTCCAGAAACCTATCCAGTGAATGTCCAGCTACTCAAAAAGTAATTTGTTTAGAGGAGCATATTGGCTTACCTATACATAAGTGTGGTGTGATTTCTTTTCTTTCTTTGTTTTGTTTGTTTTCTTTTACATTTTGTTTTCTTTTGAATAATGTTCACACATTTGGCAGAGGATGTTGATCAGTTTGACTCAGATCAATACAGTCTGAATTTTTGGGGTAGCCTTGTCAGCTTTACTTTACTTAGCCCATATCTGAAAATGTCTATCATGAAATTTAACAACCATTCTTTTGCAAAGCTTTAATTGATACCTTCCCACCTCAATCACTAACCTTATAGGTGTCTTATTTTGTTAATTGAAGTTTTAGTAGTGCTTAGGATTTTCTTGACTTATGTTTCAGTAGTGCTTGGGAGCAAAACCTTATAGCCTGATCAACTTTCATCTTTTTTGGATCCCACTCTGATCACCTTGTAAATTAAAAATGCATTCTAATAATTGTGAATTGCAAGATGGGGGTCTTATCACAAGCTATAGCCCATTACGTTCATAGATGTTTAGTGGAATGACATATCCACATCTAGTCACCAAGCTAGGGTGGTGACTTTCAGCTACTGTTGTAAGGTTGAATATCCTATCACTGGTCGATCCATTCATGATCCACAAACATCAGTGAGTAGCAGTACTACAATGTGGTTACCAAGGCATGGTAGTGTCTTGTAATTTACACACCAATAATTTTTTTTTATTTTTTTTTCATAAGACAACTTGTTGTATTCAAGGATAGGGGGGTATTATCACAAGCCATCCCTACCATGATCATGAACTTTATGTTGGACTGGAATTATCATCATATGGTTACCAGGCCATGATAGTTTCTTTTAGTGTCAAAAACTAAAAGACAAGGAGTCTCCTTACAGAGCTAGCTTTTTCAGTTTCCAGATGAGGTTTGTGAATGGCATTACCAAAATCTGATTACCAAGTCAAGG
Source organism: Larix kaempferi (assembly GCA_027924585.1). Taxonomy (NCBI): domain Eukaryota; kingdom Viridiplantae; phylum Streptophyta; class Pinopsida; order Pinales; family Pinaceae; genus Larix; species Larix kaempferi. Next base: position 109,433 of record BSBM01001009.1, on the reverse strand, counting down.
CACTGGCCTTGTTTTAACAAAGTCTTATTTGTATATTTTCATGTTTAAAAAAAAATGAAAAAAAAAGAAGAGAAAAGAGAAAAATAAAAGGAGTGTATATAGCCCCAAGAGTTAGCTCGATCAGTTGAGTTCTCGGAAGTTAGGCCTCCCAGCATGCGAGGTCACGGGATCCATCCTCATAGACCCTCTTGGGGTTAGGCACGCAGCGGCCGCAGGGCGGAAACCCCTTCGGGGCGGGTCCGTCGGAAATTATTTCGTGGATGTAGCGGTTGGCTAAGCCGATTAAAGTGAACCACATGGAAAAAAAAAGAAAAAGGAGTGTATATATTTTAAATAATGCATTTGTACATACCATTAACAAATGTTAAATAAGTCAAGGTGATTCATGATTTGGTGATCTGGAATGACTGAAATTTTGTTCTAAGGTTTATCATAAACTTCCATCCTATGTTTGCATGATGGTTGGAATACTTTCTTTACTTCTAGGCTTCCTTTTCAAGTAGACATCATCATTAATTGATTTTGGATGGGGAGATATCAATTATGAGATCTAACTCTATTGTTTGGTTGTATTTTGATGAAAAATATTTGGAAGTTATAGGCTGAGACATCTTTCATACTAACATACCTCTCTCATAACTAAGGATTAAATTTACAGAGATAACTGCTTTTCCCAACCAGTCGCCATTTGTTGTAGGTACACCAGATCCCATGTTTTTATTAAACATGGGAGCCCCAATATTTTACTTGCTAAGGTAATGTTTAAATTTCTTATTCACTTTGGGGTTTCATCATGATTGATCATGTATTTTATTCCTTTGTCATGATTTAATTTAGTTAATAAATTTTCCTTCAAAAAAATTCATTGATTTTTGTGTGTGTTTGTGAGTTGCGGAAGGTATCAATTTTCTCCAAAGTTTGTCCTTTTCGCAATCTGCAATCCACAATGCGGATTGCAGAAGCTTGTTTATTCAGATTTGAAATTTCTTCTTTCAGCAACCTACAACCCGCAATGCAGATTGTAGATTGAGGAAATGAGTTTTGAATAAAGTGGGTTATTCTTTTGCACAACCCACAACCTGCAATTGCGGATTGCGGATTGCGGAAAGAGTTCCAAAAAAGTAAGTTTTCACTTTGTGTCTCCGCAACCTGCAACCTGCAATTCGGATTGCGGATTGCGGAAAGTGTTTGAAAAATAAAACTACGCTTTGCGTCTCCACAACCCAAAATTGCGGATTGTGGAAAGGTCATTGTTTTTCAATTGTGTCGTTTGTGTTTCCGCAACCCGCATTTTGGATTGCGGATTACGGAAACTTTTGATTCATTAATATTTAGATTTATGTTTCCGCAACTCGCAATTCGCATTGCGGATTGCGGATTGCGGAAAGTATGTACATATTTTCCAAAATAAAATCCTGCAACTCGTTTTCCACAATAATGTTTATATCTTAGTCGTTGATTTGTCTTAATCCTACTGTCCATATTTCATATGACGAAATTGTTAAATATATCGAATTTTCTATTTTCTTTTACCATTTTTCAATTTCGAGAATTACCTGTGTCAAGGATTTTTACTGTGAATTTTTACCAAGTATGTTTTTCTACCATTGTCGTCAACACAAGTCGGTTTTCTGTCTTTTTCTTATTTGATTGCTTGTGGTTTTTCGTCATTTTCAAACTATTTTTTATTGGTTCCAATTTATTTTACCAGAATTAATAGTTTTCACCATGTCAAGGAATACTCATTCCAAAAAAGCACAGAAAGACTTGATAAGCAAAGACCCCAATTTTGGCATCCTCACCGACACTAGTGACAGAGTCTCAGAAACCTATCAGATAGATTGGTCCTGAGTTTATGCCATTTTTTATAACGACGACCTGTTGGAGATCCAAGATAACTAGCATGTCTATGAGAAAATTAGGGATTCTCAATTAGACGCCATAGAAGCTAGACCAGCCCTTCTCACTTACACAGATGCATTCAAGTGGATAATTGATCACATGAACCCTAAAGACCATTCCTTTAACAATAGTGTAGGGTCCCAATTGATTTCTTTTCTCCCTGAAGTTTTCACTAGAGCTTATGCCCTTAATCCGACTACCCAACTTCTTAATGTCGCTTTCCTGGATTCCGTCAAGACCAAGTTTAACTTCGACGAGATGATACATTCATGGACGAACAACCCAACCAAATTTATACCTAGAGCTGATAATGCATACCCTATCTCATGGTTTAAGGAACCCTTTTCCCTCCTAGCAGCCATGCTTTGCAGGCTATATGGTCTTCCCAACTGTTTTGTGTTCAAATCCAAATGGGCACCTGTGGCCCATCACATCCTCACAACTGGGGAGTCATTCAATTGGGATTCAATTCTGTCAGTGTAGTTAAAGAAGACAATTGAGCGGTATCAGAAAACATCGGGTTCAAGGAAACCTCATTTCTTTTATTCAGCCTATGTTATTGATGTGTTCTGCTCAGAATTCGAGTACCCTTTCACGGGATGGAATTGTACCCTGTCATATCCTCCAGTTCACAAATATTGTTCAGCATTGTGAGAAAAAAACTATGTGCCTTTACTATATGATATCTCTGATCACTTATTTGGAACTATTTATCACTTGATATTTAGGGAAAATGCACCTACATTCTCTCCTAATGCCAAAACTCTCATCCCCACAATTGGTGACTAGTATGTGGGAGAATATTTATCCTATATCAGAGTTTGGCGAAGTAGCACAATGCATTTGCTGCCAAGGATAGTCCTAGAAAAACTGTTGCTTGAAGAAATAGCTTTCCAAACTGTTACAGATGCGGTATTGCTTAAGCTAACTGGACCTAAAAGAAAGGGATGACCTAAATTCCCTTTGAACCTTGGACCTCTGGTTATCCGGAACTCAACACATGTTGCAGTATTGGGAAAGAACATTGTTTCATTAAAGATGGGACAAGCTCCCAAAATGATGCATGATCCCAAAGCATTCCTGGCTACCCACTTTTCCAAAGAACACTTGAAGACCATCTATGCCCATGAGGATACCCCCGATGACTCTATTTACTATGGAGTGAATTTATTTTCTGAAGTCCTGGTTAGGGCTAAAACCAAAGAAGTGTTGATGTATATGTAACTTCGGAATGTATTTCACATATATGTTTTGTATTCCTATAAAGATGTTATTATTCCTCTATACGGAAGTGTTTGTATTCCTATAGAGATGTTATTATTCCTCTATACGGAAGTGTCATCATTTATATTGTAAGTGTCATAACTTATACTTGATGGGTTATTAGACCACCTTGTTGGGGTCGGCCCTGTATAAGTCATGTGGGTCAAAGGGTTATTAGACCACCCTATTGGATGTCATTCTAGTCAGCATTGTGTTATGTGGTTAAGTTGAGGCCGACCTAGTAAAGGTTATTATGCAAGTCAAGTCAAGTATAAATAGAGTGCGGGAGGCACTCTATTTAATCATTCTATTCTCACACACACTCTTTGGAGAGTGGCGCACTTGTGGAGGAGGAGACGCTGCTGCTAGGAGATGTCTATCTATTATGCTTGGGTTGTATCATTGCTCTATCTATCTCTGAGGAAGTTATTGGGGTTTTTCACCTTTATGGTTTTCCCCAAGTAAACTCTGTGTCTCTTGTGTGCTTGCATTATTGTGTCCATGATTGATATGCTGTAGATATGTTGTACATGTTGTTCTCTCAGTTAGGATCCTAGATCAGATTGAAGTAAATTCTGAAAAACTAACATGGTATCAGAGCTAGCCTGAAAGAAGGCATGGTATGGCATGTATGACACTTGTTGCACTTGCGATGCTAGATCTTGATATAGCAAAAACCAGTCATCGTAGAACTTTCTCTATAAATCCATTTTGGCAAATTTTTCAGATCTGAAACTTTTACAGGTAGAATATCAGATCCCCATGTATCTTGTGTCCAAAGGACAACTTCTAATTTGTTATAATTTGTGTCTTATAATCTGTACAATCTAGGGTTTCTGCCTCTTCCAGATCTGAGTCATAAACAGGTGACCTAGGAAAAAAGGTCATAACTTGGGCTAGGAAGCTCCAAATGAAATTTTGAATAAAGGGACAGGTATTGCACAGACTGTAATTTCTCAGGTAACTTTTTTAGAGGGCGAAACTGAATCAGTGACATGTGGCACGCAGTATAAGTTCGCTCTCTGGTTTTATCCCATTAACAGGTCATGTTGCGACACTTGGCATAACTCTCTCTCAGAGAATCCAATTGAGGTCAGACCCATGGGGTTGGAAAGATGACAGGTCGGGATAGAAGTTTCAGACCCTGTGGATTGGAAAGTTCGGAGTTACACCAGAAACAATCAGGTGCATATTTCCATCAAAACATAATTATTTTTGAGCACCTTCATTCATGGCTTCGGGAATTTAGGGTTTCGAAGAAAGTTGGAATTTTTGTAATCGGATACCAAGGTTGGATGATACTCATCAAAATCAAAATTTAGAGACCAAGATAATATTTTTTGGTTGGGAAGAATGTCGGGCTTGATCAAACCCCAGTTCGGGACTTTGATTGGAAAGATGGAAAATTACGGTTTTTGCAAAAGTTGGAATTTTGGAAATCTGTGACCACGGATGGAAGCTCCTCAGAAAAATAGAATCTTAGAGCTTTGAATGAAACTTTTTGGTTGGGTGAAGCTCCGGGAAACTCAAACCCTAATTCAGGGTCCTCCCTAGTGAATACGGAAAACTAAAAGGCAATTTTGAGGGGTGAAACTTTGCAGTTTTTCAAATTCTAAGTATACAAGCTTGACCAGCTCTAAAAGGAACATCTTTCTATCCTTTCATAAGTTTGAATTTTTATGGTTTCTCTGACAAACCCTAATCCAGCTCTAGATCCAGTTCCTACAAATCAAGTGGATTGGGTTAATCCTAGAAGAGAATGGATTGGTCACCTGCATAAGTGAAGAAGTTCTTGTTTCAGAGGGAGATGAGGCTAAGGCCTTTCATAAGAAGATTACAAGCAATCTCGATAGGTATGACTTATCCAGGTATGTTTCAAGATTTGTTCATGATTAAGTTTATGGTATGTTTGTCTTCATATTATTACGGTTAGTACAATCTTGATTAAATTTAGACTTATCATATCACCTTAATAAAATTATGAATGCATGATAGAAGATATTCATTGATTAGGGTGTTGACACTTATGATTGTACTAATGCATTATGGTGTTGTATAAGGTTTATGTTGTCCGCTAACATGAAAGGTACACCAAGAAAGACAAATCATGTTCTAGTTCAAGAACATATGATCATGGTGACATGAAGACAAAGATTCATCCATTGTCATGGATCACTTAGAAGATCTATTTACGAGGTATGTATAACTTGGTTCTATAATGGTTAACTTATGAGATATGCAGGTTACTAGCACAGGTCATTGAAGAGAACAAGAAGACATCAAGTGGGTATGTTAGACATAACTAGCTAACATACTAATCTAGGTATGTTTTTCCTATATCAAGTTAGAATCCTACCTTGTGATAGGATCTCTTATATAAGTATACATGGCATGATTCATAATTATTATTCATAGGTTTGAATAATCATGGGTGTATGCATATTATGTTTCTTACCTTAATTGATGATATGGCTAACCAGAAGAGTCATAAAAGTTTCTTACTTTAGGCATATTATGTTTCTTACTTTAATTTATGATATGACTAACCATAAGAGTCCTTGAATACTAATGCTTATTATTTCTATTTGAAATGATCATGACTATACATGCTTAAGATTATTGTGTTTTGATAGTATTGAGAATATACTAATAAATGTATGATTATGTATGAATCTCGAGGATATCACAATAATGATACTTGTAAGCATGCATAGTGATCGAGGATGGATATAAGTTCAAGGACAGGTAATCTAGGAAGCAAAGATCAAGAGGGAGCACACTCCAGTAGTTTCTGCAAGGATGCAGATATTTAGAGAGAGTCAACCACTTCTCACAATCCACATCAGGATGGAGTTGCAAAGATTCAGAGGGAGTCCACCCAACAACCAAACAAAGATAAGTTTTTGAATTGTCATTTCTGACATATTTGTTTGTTTAAATAATGTTGTTCAATGATGTATAGGCTTATGTTCCTAGACTTAGGTTGTGTATTATGCATATTAGAATAATTGCATTAATGAACAATATACTACTAATATGCATGTGATGGGTAAGTGACCTATGGCACTGTACAATATTCCATTGCTACTTATCTAGAATGAAACCTCTTTGCTGACATGTTGGGAGTAGTGCATACTCTTAACAATGTTCTGGTAGAGATTGGAAGGCATCTAGAAAGTTACAGGATATGGATGAATGTTGTATTGAAGCATTGGCTAAAATAATTGCATGACTGGATGACATGTTTCTTTATGTGTAAGAATTTGTTCTAAAAACTATGACATGTTTCTAATCATGCAATTTAACTTGTTTTGTCGGAAAGATCATATACCATCACCTACAAAAGAAGGAATACAACATTTGTTCCAACAACAAAGATATCTATTGAAGATATTGAAGTTCCCAGGATCTGGGATGAAGTAATGGAAGAATGCCATGATCAGTCGATCATGAAGAATGATGTTTGGGATGCAATCCCAAGACCAGAAGGGAAGTCTACTGTGACTTCCAAATGGATCTACAATATTAAGCATGCTACAGATGGCAGCATAGAGAAATACAACGCAAGATTCATATCTCGTGTCTTCTCTTAGAAAGAGGGAATAGTTTATGAAGAAACTTTTGCTCCTGTAGCCAGGTACACTTCCATCAGATCAGTACTTTCTCTGGCTGCAATAATGAAATGGAAGATACACCAGATGGATGCCAAGACTGCTTTCTTGAATGGTGTAGTTGAAGAGGAAGTGTATGTGGAACAGCCACTTAGTTTTGAAACACATGACAGGGAGTCACATGTGTGCAAACTGAAGAAATCCCTGTATTGTTTGAAACAGGCAGCCAGGACCTGGTATGGCAGCATAGATGGCTTTCTATCCATTTTGGGCTTTACCAATAGTAAAGTGGATTCCAACCTTTACTACAAGGTTGAGGAAGGAAATCCAGTGATACTACTTTTGTATGTGGATGACCTGTTTGTTACAAGTGAGGATAGATTGATTGCCGACACGCAGTGGAAGTTTGCTGTCGAGTTCAAGATGAAGAACTTGGAGATAATGCACTATTTTCTAGGCATGGAGGTGTGGCAAAGTACAGATGGAATCTTCCTTGGACAAGGGAAGTATGCAGTGGAGATCCTGAAGAGGTTCGGGATGATGGACTGCAAGGCCATGGCCACACCTATGGCATCAAACTTGAAGCTTCTGTGTGATGCTTCATCTAATCTGGTTGATGTCACTGTGTATCGTCAGATGATTGGGTCCCTGATGTACTTGACGAACACGAGACCAGATATTTGCTTTGCGGTGAACACATTGAGCCAGTTCCTAATGGATCCGAGAGAGTTCACTTGGTTGTTGTAAAGCATATTCTGAGGTACCTGAAGGGTACAGTTGATTATGGGCTCAAGTATGGTGCAAATCAAAATTTTAACCTGCAGGGTTATGTTGATTCAGATTGGGCAAGCAGTGTTGCAGATAAGAAGAGCACTTATGGGTGCTGCTTTAGTATGGGATCAGGTGTGATCTCTTGGTTTATCAAGAAGCAGTCCTGCATAGCACTGAGTACAGCCAAAGTAGAGTATGTTGCAGCATGTTTGGCTAGTTGTGAGGCAGTATGGCTCCGGAAGCTACTGTCTGAGTTATTTGATCTCCCGCTGGAGGCTACTAGTATCTTTTGTGACAACCAGAGTTGTGTGAAGTTGTCTGAGAACCCAGTGTTCCACGACAGGTCGAAACACATTGAGATTAAATATCACTACATCAGGGATATGGTGCAGAGAGGAGTAGTGAAGCTCCTGTATGTTGCGATGGATGAGCAGGTTGCAGATGTGTTGACGAAGCCACTAGCTAGAGTGAATTTTGAGTACTTCAGAGAGAGGCTTGGTGTTCTTAAAATTGATGACACTTCGAGGAAGAAGTGATGGACACATTTGTAGGAGCCATTCCGAGCATGGTGACAGGAGTATCCTTCCTTGGCTGTGGATATAAGCGCTGGATGATGAGCATCAGGACAATGCTCCAATTACTGCTCTATATATGTATGTATGCATCATGTTGGATGATGGATATGATCAGTTGGATGATTGATATGTATCTGTATGTATGCATCATGTTGGATGCTAGATATGATCAGTTGGATCATGTGTATGTATCTATAGATGTATCAGGTGGATACATTGTATGATCAGGTAGATCATGTATGTTGATATGTATCAGGTATGATCAGGTGGATCATGTATTTGTATATGTATCAGGTGGATACATTGTATGATCAAGTAGATCATGTATGATGATATGTATCAGGAAGATACTGTGTATGCATCATGTGGATGCATTGTATGATCAGGATGATCATGGATGACGAGCTTCAGGATGTTGCTTCAGATGACATGCATCAGGATGATGCAATGTTAATGATCAAGATGATCATGTGTACATCAGGATGATGTATGGTGAGTATCAGGTGGATACTCTGTGGCCATGGACAAGTTGTGTAGATGAGCATGTAAGTAGACCTGGGAGATCTGGATAGGATGAAAAAGGCCTCAGATGCTCTTTCGAGGCATCGCTCTGAGAGGACATATAATAGCGTCCTGGGAGATTTGCAGATGCTCTTGCTAGGTTTTTCCGCTAGCATATAATAGCTCCCTAGGAGATCTGGAAAATGATCTTGCGAGGTTTTGTCCTATGGCATGTAATGTGTCCTTGAGAGATCTAATAGGTAGAGCTGTGTGCTCGTAACAGCTTGGGATGCTCTTGCAAGGTTTTTCCATGACCACATGTAATATGCTCCTGGGAGATCCAATAGGTAGAGCTGTGTGCTCATAACAGCCTAGGATGCTTCAGCCAGTTTTGTGGTGGACCACATGTAATGTGCTCCTGGGAGATCCGACAGGTAGAGCTGTGTGCTTGTAACAGCCTGGGATGCTTCAGCCAGGTTTTGTGGTGAGATCACATGTAATGTGCTCCTGGGAGATCCGATAGGTAGAGTTGTGTGCACGTAACAACTTGGGATGCTTCAGCCACATTTTGTGATGGGTCACATGTAATGTGCTCCTGGGAGATCCAACAGGTAGAGCTGTGTGCTCGTAACAGCTTGGGATGTTGCAGCTAGGTTTTGTGATGCAAGTAATAAGTCCTGAGGATTCCACAGTATGGCCAGTGATGATGAAGACCTGCAGATGGTGGGCCTACATCAAGTATGAAAAAGGACCGGCTCTGTAGAACTTCCTATGACGAGTATATTCGGAGATTGATTGAGATAGCAGCAGCAGTGACGATGACGATGATTCGAGGATGATGATTCGCTGATGATGATCTAGAGAAGAAGACTTGTGCTAGAAGACCTGTGTCGAGAAATACCTTCCAAGTTAAGAGGGAGTGTTGATGTATATGTAACTTTGGAATGTATTTCACATATATGTTTTGTATTCCTATAGAGATGTTATTATTCCTCTATACGGAAGTGTCATCATTTATATTGTAAGTTTAGTAACTTATACTTGATGGGTTATTAGACCACCTTGTTGGGGTCGGTCCTGTATAAGTCATGTGGTTCAAAGGGTTATTAGACCACCCTATTGGGGGTTGACCATGTGGGTCAAAGGGTTATTATACCACCCTATTGGGTGTCGGCCGAGTCAGCATTGTGTTATGTGGTTAAGTTGAGGCCGACCTAGTAAAGGTTATTAGTCAAGTCAAGTCAAGTATAAATAGAGTGCGGGAGGCACTCTATTTCATCATTCTATTCTCACACACACTCTTTGGAGAGTGGCGCACTTGTGGAGGAGGAGAATATGCTGCTAGGAGATGTCTATCTCTTATGATTGGGTTGTATCATTGCTCTATCTATCTCTGAGGAAGTTATTGGGGCTTTTCACCTTTGTGGTTTTCCCCAAGTAAACTTTGTGTCTCTTGTGTGCTTTCATTATTGTGTCCATGATTGATATGCTGTAGATATGATGTACATGTTGTTCTCTCAGTTAAGATACTAGATCAGATTGAAGTAAATTCTGAAAAACTAACAAGAAGAACAGAGTTTCATTCTTCAATACCAACAAGAGTTCAAGACTAAGGTTTTGAGCTACAGGAAAATGGAGCTAAAACTTCAAGAGCAGGCCAGAAAGGACACAGAAGAGAAAGAAGCACAAAAGTCAATTTCTCCATTGATGTTAACATATCCAGATGAAGGAAAGTGTAAGGGCCTTATGGAGGATGCTCCAAAATTGAAACCTATTGTAGGTGTTGATTGAAATATATGAACAGTTGAAGAATAAATTGACACAAATGACTTTAGTACTTAATACTCAAGTGGTTGTTGCAAGCAATCCAACAAAGAGGCAGAAGATTGAAACCCCTTCATCTGAAATACCTACATTGAACATTGAGTACAGTGATGCAGAATATGAATGACTTCCTCCCGTTCTTGTCATACAAGAGGTAACTGAAGGTTCTCAAGAAGTTGTTGATTTGCTTGATAGCATAGTGATGGATGATCCCATTCCAGATGACCACTTTCATAAAGTCACCACTACTATTGATGCATTGAATTCTACACCCCCACTCTCTTCTATTGAGCTTCTTTCCACCTCATCTGTTGAGGTTACGCTACCACCGTCCACCATATCTGAATCCGACATCACTACTTTACATCCAACCTTTCCAGCTCCACCTATCACCTTACCACCAATAGTTATTGATATGTTTCCAACTGTTTCTTTGCAACCATCACCAACCATTCCTCCTACTTCTCTTTTTGAGGTTCTCACTTCAACTACTTCTCCAAATTTTGTACCATCAGTTTCTGCAATCAACTCTTCTTCTCCATCTACCTCCGAAATCACCATTTCTATCCCTAATTCCATTGTTACTCAGACAACTCCATTAGTTGCAACAGGTAATATTGCTACATCTTCAATTGAGTTGAAAATTGATTCTGAAGATAATACTATGGTTTCCCTTGGGCAATATTTTTACAGTAGATCAGCCAAAGCAGTGGTTAAAAGAGGTAATAAAAGAAGCACGGAATCAACTATGCTGCAAGCACCTGTTCCTAATTAGATAATTTGGGCAAAACAGTCTACTGATGTCTAGCAGGAAGAATTAGACACCACTACAACAATGGGGGCATTTGTTGGAGCTAATTTTGATTATGTGACTTCACTGAATAAGGAAATTGACACCAAGAAAGAGGAGTTGAAGAAACTTCAAGAGCAGTTGCTTAAACTTAATGAAGAACATGAATCTCACATACATTAATTGAGAAATGGATATGAAATTCAGCTCAAGGATTTGCAGGAACATAACACTTCTCTACAGGTTAAATTGCAGGATTTTAAAGTCTTGAATACTGCCAATGTTGAGAAGATAGCAGTACTGGAACAACATCTGAAGGATGTAGTTTCTAATGCAACCACTTCTTCATTTTCCAGGTTCTTTGAGAAATAGTTCAAGGATTTGGCCTTTGAGGTTAATGAGGATCATCACAAACTCCTGGCTGCGTTATTTAGTTCTTTGAATGATATTCAAGAAACTTATAATGCTTTTGAGAAGCTTTCTGTTAGCCTTGACCAGCAAATTGAAAAAAGGAAACAAGGTTCCAAGGCCATTGAATATATTTCTAATGGGAAACGGTATATTACAGACAAACTTGAGGACATCCAAGTTTTGGATAACTTCAAGTTCAGGAGAATAAGAACTTCTTTGCATGCTTGGAAAAATACTTGTGAATTGGTTGAAGAAGTAATTAAGAAGGCATAAGCAACTTGTAACATGAGATGGTATGCTGAAAACAACATCATGGTCATGCTACAGTTTCTCACTTTGGACCTCATTGAGAAGGCATGTCCACCAAATTTGATGATTGAGAAGGTAGATAATAGGTGTGCGTAGTCCAAAGAATAGATCCAATAGCTCGAACACATACAGATTTCTGAAGTTGACAAGTTCATCAAGCAACCCCTTGGTTCAGAGAGCAAGATCCACATCTGTATCCATACTTAGCGTAAATTAAGCGAGAATGAGATTGAATATTTCATGTGTGATGCCCAGTTGGGACTCGATTTGGTTAAGTATCCTGATGTGGATGAGCTGTTAGAAGTCTGGGACAAGTGGCAAGGTGCCCTTGGCCATGCTTAGATTAGATTGATTTTGTAATCCCTGTTTTATGGGAATTTTACCCTTTGTATCTTTATTTTAATTATTAGAGATCTCATAAGGAAGGGGGGGGGGGAGAGAATCATTGAAAGAGGATTGGAGATACTCTGTGTCATTCAGACATAGTAATTTTTTGCAATCCTATTGATATACAGTTATTTCTTCTCTTGCTATCTCTTTTGTTTAATTTATCAAATTTGTTTTATGGATTTTGATTTTTGCTTCATCTGATGAATGAACACTGTTTGATTTTGCAATCATAATTCATACATCAATCTACAGTTTGGATTTGTCTTGATTTATGATCTGTGTTTCTTATGTATTTAAATGAATTTATTTATTTAAAACATTTATCTATTTCTGCAAATGAAAAACAGATAATATTTAATTGATGCCAATTTTTCAATTAGCATGATATAAAAGGATAATCGTGCATGTGCTTCAAACCTTAAGTTAAAATCATGCAATTTTCATTTTCTGACTGTGTCTTAATCTAATAAGTAAAGATCCACTTCACATGTCTGTCAATTGGTGAAATACTTATTAATTTCCAGATCTGGTTATCCCGCACACCAAAACACACTTCTTTAATTTAGATCTAACCTAGTTTAGATTTCCTTTAAAGAAAACTTACTTCTAGAGATAGGAAACCTTTAATATTCCCTCACAGGAAGATAGATCCTTTCAAGATCAACCCACTTAAGTGCCAGCGGAGGCCTAATATCCGTGGGAGTTAACTATACCAAACAGTATGGGGATAGAACTTCTCTTGCAGGGAGTTGTTTGAAGCCTTTTAGATTGGGTTTTCACCCTCTATTGCTAGCCTTGGAACACATTCCACCATTTACATACCCGAGGCTTCAACAATTAGTTATGCCATGTCTTAATGATTACATAGGATTTAGAGAGAGATGTTTTTCATTTTAATAGCTTATTTATGAATCATGCATGATGAAAACTTTATATCATTATTCACATTATATAAATATAATAATATGTGATTTATGAAGAGAAGTGATAAAAATTTATGATGAATGCATTAATAAATATAATAATATTGGATTTAATAGATAAGTTAAACACTTATCATGAATGTCCTTTTATTTTTATTATTAGTCAATAGAAAGGACAAATTTTTTATGGAGAAAAAAAGTATAATAATATTTGACTTATGAATAGAATATGAACTCTTTAAAGTAAAAAACCTTTTTTAGTGTAAACTAAGTGTAAATTTTTTTTTAATGTAAAATTTACACCTCAATATCCCTATTTGACCACAATAAGTCTAGATCGAGGATGGATCTATGATGATTTTATTATAATGACTTCTTCATTAATTAATTATTTTTTAATTTTAAGGAGGCCATTTATTTATTTAATTTGTTAATATTAAAAAAATCAATCTAGTTAGTACATTTATCTCATCCTTGTGCAATGTAATGTAAACCTATCGGTATAACAAACAAAAGTGTTAATGATATTCAAACATTATTATTTTCAAGCATTATTATTATTATTATTACATTTTTCCAGTTTTCTAAAATATTATATTAAAAGTTATAATCTCTTTCACATCAAGATCTAAAAATTAATATGATATACAACTTAATAAGGAAGGATTGTCGCTTAGAATAATGGTGAGGCAAACTCAAACTCTTGTCCACGACCATGGTTTCTACCCTTTCCATATTTGTATTTCTCTAAAATAAGTGCAAAGTTATCCAAATCATATACTATGTTTATGGGGACGTCATGAATATGTGTTGAGTAGCAAAAGATTCATCTAATTTTTTTTTTTTTAGATGAAATCAAAATTTTCAAAACCAAACAACTTAACTGCAAAAAAGTTTGACAAGGTTTCAATTATAGAGATGTTTTTTCGACATTCTAACAACAAATTTTCAAATAAGGGTTTTGGAACATGGGCATGAGACTGAATATGGATATGGAAAATTTTCCTGAAAATCCTAGCTCGAGATTCTGAAGAACAAATGCGACAAACTTGGAGTCCGACCACTCAACAAGGGTTGGCCTAGTACCAACCAAGTAAAAAAGTGGGAAGAAATATGCTTTTACACCTCTACAATATACTCTTCTTTTGATTTCCCAGGGTTGGGTTTTCGTGCTATTTTTAACATTTGGTAAGTTTGTTATTTTGTGTTTGGATTTTTCACTTGGTGGTGATTTTTGGGGTAGTTTTGTCTTTCCCATTAACCAAATCACACTATATTACCTTTTGTAAATACTGGTGGGGTTCATTTCTAATGTTTATAAGATGCGACATACACATCAATCATGTCCTGTTGGATATGACAGTGGGAGGGGTGAGCTAGAGACCTCTCCAAGCCATGGTGTCACATCACCCAAATTCACTCTGATTCAAGTATGGAATAACCCTACCTCCCAGGTAAAATTTACATCATCATTGAAGCGAGAAGATTTAGGTCTACCACAAAAATTGTTCTCTTCATCGGCAACTAAGGATAGGGTTTTAACTAGTTTTTCAGTGTGCAACTTCTTCCAGGAATTTGGAGAACAACCTGGTTTCTTGTTGGAATCGGTGAGTTATTTGTGGAGAAAATGCAAGAAACATACACTAGATGAAGACTGAGAAATATAGAAAATATTGAGCTCTTTATCTCTTAGGGAAGCACGTTACCATGGATATGGTACAAAGATTATCTTTGAGAGAACTCCTATGTCACAACCCCACCCATCCATCCAAGTCGTAGAAGGAAAACATGATGGCAATCCTGGGGCTTTTACATAAACTCAGCCCATGCATTAGATTTTAAAGCAAAGAAATACATGTGTGCAGAGGCAAAGCAATTCAACATGCACAGAGAAATGAAAACCTCATCCACACATATTACATGATGCCTTTCAACATAACACAACCAACAATTAATACATTTGCAGAAGTAATCACATAAGAAAATACTCATCTTGATGTAATGCTGTCCCAACAACTAGATATGTCGTTGCAACGTTCCTCCCAACCGTAGGCTCTTCGACAACATATACTGAGTCTGTCCGAAGGCCACCCCTGAGCTGGGCATGATATCTACAAGGAACTTGGGAATGAAAATCTCATACACAGCCAAACAACCAAATAGTCAATTGGGTCTTAAGCCAAGCTAGATCACGGCTGAGTTTATCAGGATAAATCTGAACCCTCTTCAATTGTGGATGCTTCCACTCAAGTTCAAGCCAAAACAATGAATACCCATTTCAACTCCAACAATCTCCCACACACAGAAAACTCATAAACTGGGCATGGGTACACATAACAGCAAAATCTTAGGTGTTGGGTATGAAGGAAAAACGTGGGAAACCCAAAAACGAAATGAGAAATGGGAAAATAACCCTGGAAAGGCAATTTCGTTTTCAGAAAACAACCAGCAAGCTAAAAATGCCCAACAGGCTTCAACAAAAACACCCAGCAAGCTAAAAACGCCCAGCAGGCTTTAACAAAACACCCAGCAAGCTTCAACGAAAATGCCTAGCAACTTCAACAAAAACGCCCAACAAGCTAAAAATGCCCAGCAGCTTCAACAAAAACGCACAGCAGGATTTAAAACCGTGAGGGGGTGAAGTCTAACCATGAATAATGGCTTGGGGAGGCAATTCGTGGGTGTTTTCTTTCCCAAGAAGGAAAAACATGATTTTCCATGAGGGTGGCTTGCCCATACTCGAATTTGGACAACCATACCTTCCCAATCCCCAAGGCATTAACTTCTTCACCCAACTCTTGGGAGAAATGAATGATTGGGAACCAAAATCAACATGGGTAGTTGCTGGTTCATGGGTTCTCTCATTGACACTTGGCTTGACTTGATTGGCTCAAGGGTTTGAATATTTCCCTTCCAATTCCTTGCAATATCATGCCCCCATCTCTTGTTGCATTGCATAGCTAGTTGTGGGCTTTTATATTAAGATGCATATTTACAATTCCCATGGTTCTCTAGCACATGGGTAGCATAATTTCAAATACTTGCCTCTTCAAGATCGATCATTCACTAGCAGGGCCTTGGCCTTGAGCTCCACGCTAGGAATCATACATAATATGCATACATTATTTATATTACAGCCCAAATATTACAAGGGTCAAAATGGGGTACGTGACAATCCCCTCCCCTTGGAATAACACCGTCCTCGGTGTTCCAATTACTTAGGAATACATATAGGCTATATACATGTCCAAAATTCACAAATGTGGCAGGTCTGTCCTGCATCTCACCCTTTACTTGGGTTTTCAGGACCAAGTCCTTTGGCCTTCACAAACTGTTCCTGTTGGCTGGGACCCTCTAGCTCTGCATGAGGGCATTGTTCCAAAACAATCCCTTCTCGATGTGCTACAAGTCTGGAAACTTTATGGCAGCTATCCTCTTGATGTTTCCTTGTTTGGCAGTTGCAGAGGAAATGATTTCCATCACATCCCCAACATTTCACTGGTTGCTTTACCTTTTCTTGCTCATATTCCTATGAGTCTTCCCACCTGGAACGTTTCTTAATCGACCGATTGGATGAATGCTTCTTCATTGGTCCACTTTCCTTTCCTTTACTGATTGCTCCCAGAATGCTTTTTACCTCTTTTTGCAGATGAATAGAGTCCTGCAGAACCTCGTGGTTCATCTCATTCTGTTTCCTTTGTAGCTTGAGCATCTCTCCAAGATTTTCTTGGGTTTTTGCAATTGTTTGAAGAAGAATTTTAGCCAATTCTAAAATCCCTTGGTCTACCGCCATGGTCAATGTGTACAACTGACCGCACTTTACTTACTAGCAACACTTGGTTGTGTCGGCTGCAACCAATTGTTTCAATTTCTCACCTGTGAAATTTATCATGGAAACTCTTTGTTAGGACAAGCATAATATAAACATTAAAATTAGTCAATTATTTCCCAATTGACATGGAACGTCCATGCTTCACTCATGTGACATCGAAATTTTTCATGCTTTCCCAACATACATATGATCTCTTTCATGTTCATCCTTTCACATTGAAATAACTATTTTAGCATTCACAATTTAACACATTCTTCTTCTAGTCATGACATGCATTCAACAATTCTTTGTTTTATAAATGCATCAATAAAAAGGAAAGAGAAGAGTAAGAGTTTCTCCCTCTTGTTGTTGTTTTATTACGGAGCCATGCCATCACTGTGGTTTCATGCTCCTTAGTCTCTTTCACTTTAATGTGAATGCCTGAATTGCCCTTTATTGGCTATGACACTTAGTGTCTAAGGTCTGTTTAAAGCTTTTCAACTTGGGTACCCCTTCCCATTCTGCTTACAGAACCTCTGGTTGCTAGGACCCACTCATGTTCACTAGCACCATTTTTATTACCACTCATATTGAGCTCTTTAGGATGGTCATATGTCCATATGCATCCCTATGATTCCTTCCCGGTCTTTGCTTCTAACAATACCTACACTCAAACATTGAATCAATTCACATGTTTAGTTTATTTCGTAAGGTTTTTTTCTAATCAAGAGTTTGAGAAATCATAACCAAATCATATACACACGTATATTCATAAGCAAGAAGCTACAAGATAACCAAATACTTATCTGTATTGGATGTCTTCACTTTATTCCATGGGACCCTTCCTTACTTTACGAGCCTTGGATTTCTGTGGACATAATTATGAATGGTGGGCCAACACGTAGGCTACTCCGCAATCATTCAAATAGGCAATGCCAAGCCAGTACGCTGACTGGTTTTATCAATTGTTTAAGGGGTATTGGGTCAGCATACATGCTGTTTCACAATATTAAGTAGTGAATGCCCAACCAGTTACTCTCTGGATTTATCAAAAATTTCATATCGCCTACTCATTTAATCTCTGGATTTACCAGTAATTTTATAGTGCTTTCAAGGTCTTGCCTTCTTGCAATGACCAAGGTTCCCAACAAGGAAACAATAGTTAAAAGATTTATACCTGAAATCTTCATTATTCCAAACAAGACATAAATGAAAACGAATACTTATCTATATTGTGCATTTCCCCTCTGGTCCATAGGATCCTGCTTCGCTTTGCAAGCCTTGGGATCACATATGGACTTGGATGTAGTTAATGCTTCACCAGTACACCTTCACGCCAACTGGATTTACTAAGCATTTGGTGGTACCCAACCAGTCCCATACCTAGTTGGCCCTCTCCATTGCCGAGCCAGCACATTCGTCTGGGTCATCGACCAATGGAAGGAAACTGTGCCACCTGACCATTATAGGTCAAGGCTCTATTATGGAGCCATAGGCATCTCAGGGTTTTCAGTCAGTCTTGGTGCCCGCCCCCTTCTACTATCCCAGTAGAGATTTTATGCCTTTACAAATGTCACCACACCTTCTTGCACCATAACCCTTCACTCACACATCAACTCTTCATTCATACAAGGACGCCACTCCTTCTCTTATGCACATCGATGGTTCCTTTTAGGGACATTATAGCTGACTTTCTTGACTGCGGGTTAGCATGACCCCACTCACACAAGGATGATACCTCTTCTTGTTGCACAGCTCTTCGGGCTTGTCCATCCCTTCTGGTAATATTTCATGTGAGCATAAAAAGGTTACCAATTCCTGTACAGTCCTTTTGCGTACCCTTCTTCACTTTTTCTCTTAATGTGCAGTATCAATCTGCATCTGTGTAGGCTGGCAACATAAGAAGGATAAGCAAGCTCATCAGTATTGATGTTCAATTTTTGTAACCATAATCCATATCATTCACTATCAAGTATTGAAACACCAGGAATGCGTCCATTCCCTTAGGGTGTAGTCAATATTGAAAACCCTATCATGACCCAACACCAGAAAAAGTGTGCCACCCCTTTCCAATGTGCGCCATGTAGGCCCTAATCATACTCAAGCAGTCTGCAATGATATAAATAAGATAGAGCATGCTCTGCATATTAACCCTGATAATTTAGACATGCATGTTCTTGTCTAGGGTCACAGAATACTCATTCATTTTGCATATGTGTCTCACATGCTTTCTGGGCATAGCTTTACCATCTCACTTTCATGGTTTACCGACATGCGGTTTGGCTGAGACATTATCAATGGCGTTTCACCCAAAACCCATTTCCAAAGCATGGGGTCTTTCCCATCTGGTTTGGCTTTTGCAGGCCATCACTCCTGGTCTTTCTGCAATGTGTCTTCCTGGCACATTTATCAAATAGCCAAACAGTTATCAGCATTTATCAATAAAATTCAAATATGATTCCTCTAATCAGTCGATGGCATTGATAATTAAATTCAAACATGAATTTACAACTCTGTCTCCTACAGAAATTGATTCGCTTAGCCATGAGCCTGTTCTTATATCATTTGGCTCTTGTTCACGGTAGATTCCAATCTTCATCATGGACTTACCCATATTGGCCATGCCCAAAACAATCTACCTGAAATCTGAAATTTCAATCAGCCAAGCGCTTTGTAAGTCTCTATGCATATAATATTTTATTGTTGCCACAATCTTTGAAGCATTTTAATATCACCAAAATAATCTACTTCATGTGAATCATTTCCATACTAGAGTTGCATGGTTTAATTACATCATTTTATGCAATCATTCTCTTGCATTCATAGCAGCTCATGAAATGCTCTCAGGATTGACAATACCATTTCATCTATTATCTAGTGGTAATGAAACATACACCACAATCATGCATTCACACAATGCATCTCAACATGTGCACCTATACATATGCATGCACTTTTACATCAATCACATAATCTTTTAGTGTACAATCATTCAATGTATAACCACAAGATTGTACTTAATATTTTAATGCACATCTCCTCAATGCAACCCTGCATTAATTTATGAGTACTTATGCATTCAAACATATTATGGTCTAACCATGCCTCTCTCATATGGCATACATTATAACAGGACTATAAGTCATCACTTGCTTGGGTTGTTAAACTTCACAACCAACATCCACAAATGCCATGATACGATTTCATATGAATGCATTGAGATTTCTAAGTAATGACAGGGTGTAAGGATCATTTCCTTCATTTACCCACACCTCACCATACTTGGTAGGTTGACATTCACATTCGGGCACTCAATACTACATGCAAATCAATCAACATAGTTTAAACATATTTGAAGGAATCTCACCCAATCCTCTTTCAACATTCATGCAATTAAGCACAGTTAACCCTTACCTGCATGGTTGTCATTAACATCGCTTGATATTACCTGATCAGTTGGCCTCTTACCAAGGCTTTGCAGTCCTTTTGCCAACCTCATGATCATAGGTTTGTTGCACCATCCTTTCTTCATAAGGTGGTATGCAACAATCATCATCCACATTCTTAGCCATGCTTCAGTTGTCTTTGTTCCTATAACCATTGCAAACACGACTAGTTATTTAACAACCACCATAATCATCTTTAAGTGGCTCATTGCATATGCAAAACCTCACTAGTCTACCAATGTGCAATATCATATATATACACAAGTATTTGTACATGCACTGTGCAATGTTTATCAATATGCCATCTAGTGCATATTCCTTTCAGCTATCTAATCTCTTACATTTCAATCATGCTTCTATGATCTGATTCAGACAACCATTATCAGCAACATTACTGGTGATCAACTATAAGCAATACCATTAATGGGCTATTGCATCTGTAACTTTCACTACCTTTACACATAGGCAACATCATGTTCATGCATAAGCAATTTCACATGCACTGTGCAATGACTATTTAATCATGCCCACTAATTTATTTTTAATCTATTACTCTCTTGCATTTCCAGCATCCTTATGCCATAATTTTCAGTATATAAATACAATAGCAAGAGAGGAGTTAAGGAATTATTCCCAATTCCTCATTCTGACATGGATTTCCTCATCCACATCATAGCTAATCCTTTCCTTGGCTTCCCTACCAAGCATACACGCAATCATTAGCTATGATATTGTCATGAATTACCAATTCAACATATACATATGTGTAATCATTTATTCTTGCTATTTCCCAAATATGCAATTCTTATGCTACAAATAGAATTAGTTTTAAGGTGAGGAATTTCCCTCTTTAATCCTCCATAGTGCATATTACAACCCATTACTCTTGCTAGGAATTCCACCACCCTTTTATGCAATCTGTGCTCCTCATTCCAAGAGTGCATTTCACACTTCCAACAACTGTCTCTGGGGGATGACGGGCGTCAAGGGGGCTTGCCCTCATTTTTTTTTTTTTAATTCTTCAACTTCGCGCAATCTGGCACATAAGTTCACGGCCATTTTCAGCTTTTACAGCCTGAATTTCACCCTGGAAAGCCACTGAAATTTCCTGTTTCGGTAGACTTGGAAATTCTCTTCCGACCATTGCGCACTAACTCGCCGACTTATTCTGGTGTCGCAGATGATCTTGCTGAGTTTCTTCTGGTGTCGTGGATGAACTCATCCATCTCCTCCGGTCGACCATTTCGGCAATCTTCGGTGCAAACTTGACAATTCTTTCTACCGCTTCGGCATAACTTGCCAATTCCTTTCGACAAAAGACACTTAGAAAAATTTTCGGACCAACTCGCCGAGTCCTTCCGCCCTTATGGACCAACTTGCCGAGTCCTTCTTGCGCTACAGACCAACTCACTGAGTCCTTCCGGTGCTACAGTGGAAACTCACCAATCTTTTCCGCCGTTGCGTCACAAACTTGCCAGCTATGTCCGCCGTTGCGGATGAACTCGTCGAGTTCTTCCGCCGGAATTTTTCCTTCTTTTTTGGTGAACTTATTGATTTTCTGCCGGTTCATTGTGGAGCAACTCACCAAGTTTTCCTGCCAACCTTCAGTGCAACTCATCGGCTTCCTCCGACATTGTGGAGCAGCTCGCCAACTCCTTCTGATTCTGCAGCGGAAACTCACCAATGCCTTCTGATGCTGCGGCAGAACTTGCCAACTCTTCCGCTATTCTAGAAAACATCCGCTAGTTACTTCCGCCATTGCGGATGAACTCGTCAACCTTTCTGTCGTTTTGGAAAAGATATTGCAAGTTCCTTCCGTCGTTGCGGATGAACTCGCCGAGTCTCGCCGCTGATATAGACTTAGCAGAAAGCTCAAAATACTTAGAAAAAGTTCAAATTTTCAAATTTTTCTGAATTTTCTTAAGGATCAGTTTGAGTAGGAGGAATACTTACCTCTTTCATTATGCTAGGTATCCCATGAAGGCCCAATGCTGCAACCAGCAGCTCTGATACCATCTGTCACAACCCCACCCATCCATCCAAATCGTAGAAGGAAAACATGATGGCAATCCTCGGATTTTACATAAACTCAGCCCATGCATTAGATTTTAAAGCAAAGAAATACATCTGTGCAGATGTAAAGCAATTCAACATGCACAGAGGAATGAAAACCTCATCCACACACATTACATGATGCCATTCAACTTAACACAGCCAACAATTAATACATTTGCAGAAGTAATCACATAAGAAAATACTCATCTTGATGTAATGCTGTCCCAACAACTATCTATGTCGCTGCAACATTCCTCCCAACCGTAGGCTCTTCGACAGCATATACTAAGTCCATTCGAAGGCCACCCCCAAGCTGGGCATGATATCTACAAGCAACTTGGGAATGAAAAGCTCATACACAGCCAAACAACCAAATAGCCAATTGGGTCTTAAGCCAAGCTAGATCACTGTTGAGTTTATCAGGCTAAATCTGAACCCTCTTCAATTGTGGATGCTTCCACTCAAGTTCAATCCAAAAAAATGAAAACCCATTTCAACCCCAGCAATCTCCCACACATAGAAAACTCATAAAATGGGCATGGGTACACATAACAGCAAAATCTCAGGTGTTGGGTATGAAGGGAAAATGTGGGAAACCCAAAAATGAAATGAGAAATGGGAAAACAACCCTGGAAAGGCAATTTCATTTTCAGAAAACGTCCAGCAAGCTTCAACAAAAACGCCCAGCAAGCTAAAAACGCCCAGTAGCTTCAACAAAAACGCCCAGCAAGCTATAAATGCCTAGCAGGATTTAAAACCGTGAGGGGGTGAAGTCTGACCATGAATAATGGCTTGGGGAGGCAACTCATGGGTGTTTTCTTGCCCAAGAAGGAAAGACACAATTTTCCATGAGGGTGGCTTGCCCATACTCGAATTTGGACAGCGATACCTTCCCAATCCCCAAGGCATTAACTTCTTCACCCAACTCTTGGGAGAAATGAATGATTGGGTACCAAAATCAACATGGGTAGTTGCTGGTTCATGGGTTCTCTCATTGACACTTGGCTTGACTTGATTGGCTCAAGGGTTTGAATATTTCCCTTCCAATTCCTTGCAATATCATGCCCCCATCTCTTGTTGCATTGCATAGCTAGTTGTGGGCTTTTAAATTAAGATGCATATTTACAATTCCCATGGTTCTCTAGCACATGGGTAACATAATTTCAAATACTTTCCTCTTCAAGATCGAGCATTCACTAGCGGGGCCTTGGCCTTGAGCTCCATGCTAGGAATCATGCATAATATGCATACAATATTTATATTATAGCCCAAATATTACAAGGGTCAAAATGGGGTACGTGACATCCTAGGGAAGTTCAAATATATCAAGTTGAATAGGGCCAAGATATTGAACTAGATCACGGAGGTTTGGAAATGCTTGATTAACTATGTATTGAGGGTTATTATGTTGGTAAACAAATGGGTATATTTTAATTTTCTCTATAAGGAATACTTGCAACTTATTCAGTCCAGGTTCTGGGTTATAGGTTCAGAATCGCTAGTTTTCTGTAGATGACATTTGGCCTTCGATCCATGGAAAGAAAAACTAAAGAAAATACATTTGTGGGTCCTCTCACTGGAGTTTCCACTACACTGTTAGAATTTTTGGGCTTTCATGGATATGGAAAACCCAATTGGTGTTTTATTCGGATTGAGGAATAAACCCTTATGTCCTCTGATCATAAAACCAGTATATTTTTGGTTGAAATAGACACCTATGAAGCACTATGTGAGCAAGTTGAAGTGGCATGTGCGGAGGGGGCATTCATCCAATGCCTTGATTACTGGAAGGTTTTGTCCCATTGTTTCATATGTCATAGGACCGACCACTTACAACATAATTTTTGTTTTGACATTAATGATGACTCTATTTTTTCACTGGAGGGATCCCCTACCAGAGAGGGTTCTGAAGAGATGGAGAAAAAATTATCTTTCCCCTTTCGTTGGATGAATATTCGTCCAAGCAATTCATGAGTAAGTTTCGTATTTTCCTTCCACTCCTTCTTAAATTACTTTCTACTGATGAAATTTTGGGGAATATGAAAGTATCTGATAATATGTTGGAGATCCTAGGGACATCTAAATATTTAAATAATTCTCATACTCAGAAGAGGATTTTCCCTCCATTAGAAGAATCTCGTGAATGTACTAGGCCACATGAGGAATCTTCTAATCCTAATGAAAGGGAATAACATCATTTTAATGATATTAGTACCTTGTATGTTTCTATAGATGGCTATGATCCTTCGTTGATTCCCAAGGATAACTCGCATGCCCTAAATATCACTATTTATCCCTCTCCCATTGATGATTATCCAATTCTGGTCTCTGTTGATCTCCCCTTGGTGATAGAACCCCCATTCATTACCCCTTCCACAGTTGATAAAATACGGAGTCCTACTTATGGGGGTAATTATGATAGTAATTGTGATGCTCTTCCTATAGGTCCCATTAGACAATCCTTATTACTACTCGGAAGAAAAATTGTGGACTAGTGAAGATTGATAAGGAAAGTTCTGTGGGACAAGCTAAATGGGTCAACTTGAAAGTCTCCAATATCACCTCTGTTACATCTGCACTATCCTCTGGCTCACATGAGGGGACCCTTAGAGAAAATGTGGCCAAGGGAAATGGTTCTTAATGATAATATTTCCTTTCAACATTCGTGGTATAGGCAGTCTCCCCAAAAGAATTGATTTTGGGATATTATTAGATTATACTAGACGTGATATTGTTGCGCTACATGAAATAATGTCTATGGGGGGAAAATACTTTGAGTTCTCCTTGAACTAAAACCATATTGGAAATGTTGTGGGTTTGATTCCAATGCTCTATAGAGGGAATTATTGATGGCTTGGAATCCCTTCATTACTGAATTCTCCTCGTTTGCTACAGCTGCAGGTATCATAATTGAAGGTCAATTGAGGGGGGTGGACTATTTCTTTAGTATATTGAATACATATGGTCCATAGAACAATCGGCTGGCTTTCTTAAAAGGCTAGTTTCATTTGGATTACTTCAGGATCCAAATTTAATCATAGGTGGTGCTCTAAATATGACTTTGTCTGTTGATGAAATATGGGGCTTGAGAAGTGTTTCTGATCCTTTGGATACATACTTCAAGGATATGTTTGATGCTACTAGTTTAATTGATATTTTCTGCTATACATTATCTCCTACATGGTAAATGGTCATGTACGAAGGGAAGGTGTGGCCAATCGATTGGATCCCTTCCTAATGAATAATATTATTGGTAATGATTTTGGGAGATACCGCTCTTGGCATATCCCTATTGGTGTGTCTGATCACAAGGATATAGCATTGCAATTGAAATTTGCAAATAATTTTAAATTTTATCCTTTTAATTTCAATAGTACTTGGTTGGAGGATACAGGATTTTGTGATTTTGTAAAGGATTGTTGGTATTCTATCACTAATTCGGTGTCACTTCCGCCATTACACTCATTGGTTAAAAAACACAAGTTTCTTAGAGTTGAAGTGTTGAAATGGCACACAAATCATAATAAATCTATGTCAAATGATCTGGATCAGTATTGAATACCAACTTGCAAGTATGGAATATTATATTGATGAGGATTATTTCTCAGCAACCAAGAAAGACAAAATATTGAAGTTGGAACAACATAAATCTCTAATCCTGAAGTAGATTAATAATAATTTGCGTCTTAAGAGTAGGGTAAGATGGTTTGTTCAAGGTGACCATAATACAAAATTATTCTAAAGATATGCATCACAGAGGCAGAATAAAAATTCCATTTTGGAACTCAAGAATAATGAAGGAAAAGTCTTGTCAGATAAATTATCACTACAGGAAGCTACTCTATTACATTTTAAGGAAATATATAAAGAAGGAACATCAAATAATATTGAAGATCAATTGAACTTAGTAAATATATCTCCAAAGTTATTTAATGAAGATGAAGGGAGAGAGGTGGTTAGAGAGGTCAATCTGGATGAGGTGAAGGAAGTATTGAAGAATTTTGTAAACTATAAAAGTCCCAATCTAGATGGATGTATCGTGGAATTTTTTCCACATTTCTTTGACATTATTGGACAATAACTTTTTATGGCTATTGAAGAGTCCAGAAGGAAGGAATATGTTCCATAGAATTTGAATTCTACATTTATTTCTTTTATCCTTAAAAAGTATAGGCATTAAAACTACAATGACTTCCAACCTATTTCACTCTGCAATTTAATTTATAATGTCATTAAAAAAATTATATCAAATATAATTAATCCATTCTTGGCGAAGTTAATTAATTTTGAGCAATTTTGGTTTCTCTTCAATCGCCAAATCCTTGATGCAGTTGGTGTGGCACAAGAGTGTCTACACTCAGTAAAAGTTAAGGACCTTCAAGCTTTCATATTGAATATGGATTTAATCAAATCTTACGACATAGTTGATTGGAGATACATGAGGTTTTTATTAATTCAAATTGGCCTCCTGATTGAAGTGACAAATTGGATGATCTCATGTATCACATCTGCCACATTTTCTATATTGATCAATGGTTCTCCTACCACTTTCTTCACTTGTAGAAAAGGACTATGGAAAGGGTGTCCTTTATTTCCACTACTATTCATTTTAGTCATCAAGGGTCTGAGCAAACTTATTGGTGAAGCAAAGAAATCAAAGAAGATTAAAGTTATCAAGATTTCAAGTTCTCTTTCTATTACACACTTAATTTTTGTTGATGAATGATTAATTTTTGGTGAAGGTACGATTAATGAATGGAAACTTTACAAAACTATTTTTTTCATCTTTTGTAATGCAACTGGGATGGCTATCAGTGTTCGAAAATCTAGTTTTCTTTACAATTGTTCAGATGAAGGATGTTGCGAGAATATTAGAATTTTTCTTCCATATAATACTAAGATGATGGACATGGGATCCTAATATCTCACTTGTTATATCAAACCAAATCCATACAACATTTAAGACTAAAAATGGCTGATACAAGAAGTTGATAAGAGAATAAGCAGTTGGGTGTTCTGTTGGATTTCTATTGGTGGTAGGGTAATTTGAGTCAAATATATCCTTCAAAAAGTTCTAGTATATTGGTTTTATCTGATGAAGGTTTTGGTTTCTATCACTAAAACTATCTGCAAGAATAGTTTCCACTTGATTTGGTCTGGTAAGCCACATATTACTAAGTTTCATTTATCTAACTGGGAATGTATTTCTTGGACAAAGAATATGGGTGGTTAGGGTATTTTGAATTTGGATTGGTTCAACCAAGAATTATAGGCCAAGAGTCTGTGGAGAGGGATATTCAGTGATGGTTTATGGAGTATTATTACCAAAAATAAGTATTTAAAAACCTTCTCTACTATTTAGTGGATTTTCCATCTAGTACTATGCTATCGAAATGCCTCAATTATTTGGTTGGGGCTCATAAATTTTTTTCCTTATATCAATGGTTATTTAATATGGAAAATCGGAAGGGGGACACAAATTTTCCTGGGAATTGATCCATATGTGGGATATGGTGATAGATATAAACTTTCTCTTTCTGTACATTCTTAGATACATACTAAGAATATACAAGTCTGGAAATGGAACATCCCTATGAAAATAAAATGTTTCATATGATTATGTCTTGAAGACAAAATACTCACTTGGAAAAATATTCTTAAACATGACTTCAATGGACCAGGTATTTGTATACTACGGAAAAAGGATGACAAGTGTATTTCACATTTATTTATACACTGTCACTTTCTCAGAGCTGTTTGGTTTGAAATTCAAATAATACTACAACATTTAGATGATTGGTGTGATATTACTTTTCATGACTGTATGATTAGAACCACTTATACTATGAAACGATAACTCAACACATTTCTCATTTTTCTCTCTCCTAATTTTAGTAGCTATTTTTTGCTCCGTTTCAAAAAGTGTTGATACTAGTATCACACATTTTCATTTTGAGGCATTTTTTTCGAGCCTTTGAACTGTATTTGTCGTGGAATATTTTTAATTTCTATTTTCAAGTGTGTTTTTAGAAATTTAACAAAACAACATACATTTATAAGCAATTTATAATGAAAAACATATACATTTTGCATTTTTTTCTATAAAATAAGACATTTTTATTGACAAAATTGTAAGAAAATAAAGACATTTAGAACTACTTTCATTGAATTTTCAGAGATATTTTGTATAAAAATGATATCATTTCATATTATTTTCGGAAAAGTGACGATTCACATAAATTCAAGAAAAACTATAGCATATATTTCTAAAAAACATATTAAAAACATTATATATCGAAATTTTATTTCTAAAATAAAATTTGAAATCCAAAACATTACTAATATATCTTATCAAAAAATTGTCAAATTTAACATTTTCTTCAAGACATGAAACTATCAACAATATCATGCAGGCCAAATTCTTCATTGAAATTGAAATTTTATGGAGCTTGGATTTCTTTAGGGACATCAATGGCCTCTTCCATTGGGTCTTCTATGTATGCAAGATGCCCAAAGTGCTCATTTCCAAACACCCCTTGTAATGGGGGTTGAGGCTCTTTTGACATCTTTGCCACAAGTGTTTCACTAAACTCTCCTTTCTTCAAACCAACTTCTTGCAGTTCATATGGAAGAACTTGAATAGCATTAACTCTTTGCTTGATGTAATTGCATTGGAGTGGATCATTATCAATGGGTATGAAATTTCTTCCTTTCTGTAAGGAGCATGCTATTGTCGTACCTAATCACCAAAAACAAAAAGAATTTTAAGTCAAATAGCATAAACAAGCATACTTTAAAACAATAAAATAATGAAGAAAAAAAAACAAAAAAACTTGAAATATGCTTTCATATGTAATATCAAAAGTTAACCTGAACCCAAGAAGAATTCTAAGACCCAAGCTCCTTGTCTTGAAAATGTATATATGATATAATTAATCAATTCTTGTGGCTTTTGATAGATGTTTACATTCACTCCTTTCAAATCCCTTTCTTCATATGTTAATTGTTTAACCACGGCATTATAACTTAACACCTCACTATATTTTCCTTCACTCTTTTCGTTGATTAAAAGAGAGTCATAAGCCTCATTTTTTGTCCAAGTTGCAAGATGTATGTTTTCAATATCATTCAGAAATGGATCACTGCTGGAGCTACAATTATTTGGATTTTACCTGTAACAAAAATAAACAAAAATTGATTAACTATCAATAAATATAATTGATTTATAAATTCAAAAAATTGATAATATAGTGCAAATATATTACCAATAAAGTTGTTTCCTTGTTTTTCCTTTACCTTTGAACGATGTCAACAACTCCCCTAATTGTGTGTCTTAATGGAAAACAACAAATCTCTATAGTGATGATGTTGTGACATCTACAAATCCCGAAACCACTTTATTGAATGATTGGTAAGTATAAGGCTCACAATCATAAGTAGTGTTTTAGATATTGTATCCATGAGGGATATATGCAATAACTAGTGTGTAATCCTTTTTGGGAACAATATTTGTAGTCTCTACACAGTCCCCTAAAATGACTTTATATTGCATAGTGTCAATCCCATTCCAAATAAAATGATCAAGTGTATCATCAAGTTCAACGTTTGCAATACGTTGTATCCTTTGTCGTTCTATTTTGGCTCTTTGGATATGAATTTTGAAGGACTCTAGTACTCCATGTGTACCCCTCTTTGGCATATACAAATGAAAATTATCTCTATAAGTATTAAAATAGAAATGAATTGAATTAGAAAATAGATAAAATAGGATGTATCATGGATCAACATACCTTCCTGAATTCCACAAAAAATTGTTTTAAGGTTTCTATTGAGCTTGAGTCTGGATAGTTGGATCTGACATCATCCCAACTCTTCTCATTCAATATTATAGCCATCTCCTCTTGTATTTTCATGTAAATATTGTGACTGGACAATGAACCAATAAAGAATGTTTTCAATCATATATAATAATATAACAAAATACTTAGAACATGACAAAAATGTTAAACTCAAGAAAAAAACATCGTACCATAAAAAAAAAACATCAACTTACTTGTCAAATTCATTGCACATTTCCTCCATGGATAATTCACCTGACTTTACCCGTGATAGTATTGTAGCTATTAATTTTTCATCCTTCACACCTTGAATTGTTCTCCAAGGTGTAATAGTCATGTCCTCTGGAAGATTCTTAACGTCGGGACATTCCTCACCACTGCTCCATGGAACAACTTTACTTTTTTCACTTTCTAATTTTTTATTCCAATATTATCCCACAAGATAAATATGTCATCAATCAAATACTATGTTTTCCCAACTCTAAATTCCAACTGGAAATAGGAATCTACATCTCTGAATGCATCACTTTATTTGACATTTTTGTGTTTTACATTATCCTCTTTAATAGGGATACCTATTTCCGGACAACATTGTTTTTGAAAACTTGCATCAAGTCTATATTTTTTCCCACCACATATTTGCACAAATTCACTGTGGATAAATCTCACCCTTTGAATAAATTTCATAGTCAACCTATATTCACTATCTTTTTTATGATCCCATGCCAACAACTTTGTTTCTACATCTGTTAAACCAACATATATGATGCATTTAACTGTTTCAAAAATAGGGTTCTTGGGATATTCTGGCATCAAATCTCTTCTTTCCTTTGCAAAATGATTCCCCCCAAGAACATAATATTTGTAATGAAAATATCATGTTTGATCAAATTCATCTCTAGTAGGAACATCTTTCGGGTCAACAAGGCCTAGGTAGTCAACCACATGTGCATAGGGATTGTGCCCCATCAATGCTTTCGAGTTGTGAATATGCAAGTGATGTGGTTTTCTAATTCTAAATTGATCTTTCCCTTCTGTGGGTCTATAAATTTGATTCACATTAAACTCAAATGTATGTGCATTGTTAATCAATTTATCCCTCTGCAATCAATCTCGAGTGGAATTTTGTGTTGACTTGACAATGCCATCCTCTAGATCAACACCTACAGTAATGATTTCCCTACTGTCCCCACAATTTTCACTCTTAGATTTAGGAATAACATTGGCTTCAATAACATCATATCTCCTCTTTTTCTGATTTGAAGGGGTTCCTTCTAAATCAACAATGCCTTCAATAGGAATTGAAACACCTTCAACTATATTTATTTTACGAGATTGTTTTTTACTCCTACCAGCATGAGTAGCAACCTCATTTTCAACAATTTCAACATGTTCATTTGGGCGAGATGAAGATTTAAATGTAACCCTTCTAAGTACCTGATTTGATTGTTGGATTCCCTTTCCTCTATGTGCTTGTACTTCTTCAGTTTGAAGATTTGACACTTGTTTCTTCTTCCTTGTTTATTTTCCCTTTTGAATACTGACATTAACGACATCCATAGGATTGTCATCTGTATAATAAATTCAATTCAACATTTTTGAAATTGACATGGAAAAATACTGCAAAATAAAAACATTATCGTATTAAATCTATTACATTGTGAAATTCAAGTTATAACAAAACCAATTTAAGAATAATATCAATATTCAAACTTACTCTCCCACTCTCAATATCATGCATGACCCCTTAACAAAATTCTGTGAAATTTATTTGAACATTATATTTTAAAATATTCAAACAATATCGGATTTTGGCAAAGTTCTTGGCTTGTTTCACTTGTGCATAAACAATTTCTATACTCGGGATCACACATATATCTCTCAACAGTCCCAATGGATGGTAATCTGATTGAATTGTTGATGTAATTGTAACTTTGGAATGTATTTCACCTATGTATATTGTACTCCTATAGAGATGTTATTATTCCTCTAGATGGAAGTGTCGTCATTTGTATTGACAAGTGTCGCAACTTACAAGTGATGGGTTATTAGACCACCAAGTGTGGGTTCGACCCAGATTAATATAACCATGGGTTATTAGACTGAGTTAGACAAGTCGGTCCCGCTAGGTTATTAGGCAGGTCAGGTCATGTATAAATAGAGTGCGGGAGGCACTCTATTTGATCATATCATTATTCACTTCTACACTACTCAGAAAGTGGTGCACTAGTGGAGGGGGAGGTTCAGCTGCTAGGAGTACTAACTCTGTGTACTTTGGTTGTATCATTGCTCTTTCTATCTCTGAGGAAGTTGTGGGGTTTTTCACCTTTATTGTTTTCCCCAGTGAAACTTTGTGTGTCTATTGTCTCATGTGATTGCTTGGTGTGATTGATATGCATTGCTATGCTTGATATGTTGTACATGTTATTCTATCAGTAAAGATCCTAGAGTATGTTGAATTAATGCTAAAAAATTAACATGGTATCAGAGCTAACCTCAGAAGAAGACACTATGCATTTGCGGAAGCCAGGGATTACTTGTTTATTCAGTTTCTCTCCACAGATCTTGAAAGGAAGTAGGGTATTTTGACTCTCCTTAATAAGGCACATCTTTCTATCCAATCAGAATTCAGTTCTGGGTACTTTCATTTTTTCCCTAAAAATTAGGGTTTCTACAAAAATAGGAATTTATGAAATCTGAGGACATAGCTGGAAGCACCTTGGAAAAATCAAAGTTTAGAGCTTTGGATCGAGATTTTTGGTTGGGTGAAGCTCCGGGAAACTCAAACCCTAATTCAAGGTCCTCCCTAGTGAATTCGGGAAGACTAAAAGGCATTTCTGAAGGGTGAAACATTACAATTTTCAATTTATGAATATAACAGGATGATCAGCTCATCAAGGCGCATCTTTCTATCCTTTCAGAAGTTTGAAATTCACACTTTGAATTTTTAGGGTTTGTTTGACAAACCCTAATCCAGGACCAGATCCAGATTTCTGCAAATCAAGTGGTAAGACCTAAATATTTTCTATTTCTATTTGAAGTACTCTTTAAGATGTCTCACCACACCAATCTTGAGGATAATCTTGAAGGGGATGATAACTTCTGAGCATGGAAGTATAGGATTGGGTTAATCCTGGAAGAAAATGAA
Organism: Larix kaempferi; assembly: GCA_027924585.1. Classification (NCBI taxonomy): domain Eukaryota; kingdom Viridiplantae; phylum Streptophyta; class Pinopsida; order Pinales; family Pinaceae; genus Larix; species Larix kaempferi. The sequence continues at coordinate 75,865 of BSBM01001009.1, read as the reverse complement.
TTGGACACTTACATAAGTGAAGAGGTCAATGTCCCAGAGGGAGAAGAGGCTAAGGCCTTACATAAGAAGAACTTGGTCAATGCAAAGAGGATCATTGCTGATTCTATCAAAGACCATCTCATACCACATGTGTCAACTCTAAAGACACCCAAGGAGATGTTTGATTCCCTAAACAAGCTATTTGAAGGAAAGAACATAAATTGGAAGATGACTCTGCAAAACCAATTGAAAGGGGTAAAGCTTCAGGATCGAGAGCCCATTCAATCTTATTTCTCTAAGGCCTCTCAGATCAAGGAACAACTTGAAGTTGTAGATGAAGTAGTGGACAATGGTGAAGTTGTCATGACCACATTGAATGGCCTACCAAGGTCATGGGACTCCTTCATCCAAGGAATCTGTGCAAGGACGAAGTTGATCTCATTCAATAGACTATGGGAGGAATGCTCACAAGAAGAAGCAAGGCTTGTGGCTCGAGAAGAAAAGATGGGGAATGAAGATCAAGCTCTCACAGCACACAGCAAGGGAAGCAAGTTTAAGAGGGAGAGATCTCATAACAAGAAACATTCTCACCCTCATCATAAGAAGAAAGATCTCTCTCATGTTTGATGTTTTGATTGTAATGAAATAGGACACTTTGCTTCAAATTTTCCCAAGAAGAAGAAAGAAAACAACAACAAAAAGAATAGGTACAATAAGAAGACATTTCATGCTCATGCTGCTGAGGATGATGAACCTCCCAAGAAGAAGGCTAGGGAAGAAAGTGATACTTCATCAATTGAAGATGAATATGTTCTAATCTTTGCTCTCACACGTACTATCTCTCATGGATGTAATGATTGGCTTATTGATAGTGGGGCTTCCAAACACATGACTGGGTTTAAATAATCTTTTGCAAATCTATTTGAACATGAGTCACCCCATAAGGTGAAGCTTGGGCATGACTATCAATATCCTATCATAGGAAGTGGTGAAGCCTCCTACAACCTAGACTCTGGGAAGTCTTTGAAGATGAAATATGTTCTATATGTACCTGGGCTCAAGAAGAACCTACTCTACATATCTGCATTGGATGCAAAAGGCATGAGGGTTTCATTTATAGATGGCCAAGTCCTAATGTGGCTAAAGGGTAAAACTATAGATGATGTAGTAGTGATTGGAGAGCAAGAGGGAGGATTGTACAAATTGAAGGGACAATCTGAACATGCCATGGTACATGAATCCATGGAGCCAAGTGAACTTTGGCATAGAAGGCTTGCACATGTGCACTATAGAGCACTACCAATTGCAAGTAAAGATATATAGGGTCTTCCTGAAATCAAGACAAAGCATGAAGGTGTTTTCAAAGGATGTGCAAAAGGAAAGAACATTAAGAAGGCATTTTCAAGCAGTGAAAGCAAAGCTAAAGGAATCTTGGAAATTATTCACTCCGATGTATGCAGTCTGATGTCATCTAGTTCTCTAAGTGGGTATGTATACTATGTCTTTTTCATTGATGATTTCTCTAGGAAGACTTGGGTTTATTTCTTGAAGAACAAAGATGAAGTGTTTGATAAATTCAAGGAATTCAAAGCCTTGATGGAAAATCAAACTGATAAGAAGATCAAGACCTTCAGATCCGACAATGGCCGAGAATTCACTTCAGGTGATTTCAAGAAGCTATCAACTGATTCAGGGATTAAGAGGGAGCTGACTGCTCCCTATAATCCACAACAGAATGGAGTTGCAAGAAGGAAAAACACAACAATCATGGAAGCAGCACGGGCAATGTTGCATGACCAGGATTTGCCTATGCATCTTTGGGCAAAAGCATCTAGGACAGCTGTATATGTGCAGAACAGAACACCTCACAAGATATTGGACAACAAGACACCAGAAGAGGTCTTCTCTGGTAAGAAACTTGAAGTCATCCATCTCAAAATATTTGGTTGTCTAGTATATACACATGTTCCAAAAGAAAAGAGGACAAAGCTAGATCCTTCAGGAAAGAAGGGCATCTTTGTGGGGTACAGTGAAAGATCAAAAACTTACAGAATATACTTTCCAAGGTTCAAAAAGATTGATGTCAGTAGGGATGTAACATTTGATGAAAACTTAGCCTTCATCAAATCAAGGAAGACACATATTGAAGATCATGAAGAACCAAAGGAAACCAGATTTCAAGACATCACCATGATTGAATCAATTCCAGAAGTAGATCGTGAAGTTAAAGATCCACAAGAACCTGTAGATCCACCCCATGAGAAGAATTCTCACAAGAGGAAACCTGCATGGGCTAGAGAGTTCATTCAAGATGCAGAAAGATATGGCATTCCAGAAGAAGAACACAGAGAAAGAAAGAGGACTAGATCACATACCGGTTATGTTGCCCTACTCTATGATATTATGAACAAAGAACCTTCCAGTTATGAAGAAATAGCGGAAAAGAAAGAATGGAAGGATGCCATGGTCCAGGAATACCAGTCGATCATGAAGAATGATGTTTGGGATGTAGTCTCAAGACCTGAAGGGAAGTCGGTTGTGATTTCCAAATGGATCTACAAGATTAAGCATGCTGCAGATGGCAGCATAGAAAAATACAAAGCAAGATTTGTAGCTCGTGGCTTCTTCTAGAAAGAGGGGATAGACTATGAAGAGACTTTTGCTCCTATAGCTAGGTACACTTCCATCAGATTAGTACTTGCCCTGGCTGCAGTGATGAAATGGAAGATACACCAGATGGATGTCAAGACTGCTTTCTTGAATGGTGTAGTCAAGGAGGAAGTGTATGTGGAGCAGCCACTTGGTTTTGAGACACATGACAGGGGGTCATATGTGTGTAGGTTGAAGAAATCCGTGTATGGCTTGAAGCAAGCTCCTAGAACTTGGTATGGTAGGATAGACATTCTTTTATCCAGTTTGGGTTTTACCAAGAGTAAAGCAGATTCCAACATCTACTACAAGGTTGAGGAAGGTTGTCCCATGATACTACTTTTGTATGTGGATGAACTGTTTTATAATGCCCGCCTCGGTACTTTAATCGATTAGACTAATGAGGGTACTAGTTTTGAAATAAATCGGCTAAGTAAAACACAAACCATTTGAATTTCTTTGAAATTGCTTGAATGACAATTATAGAAACTATTACTTTACTTAATAAATGAATGCTCGACTGATTGAGATAGAATGACTGAATGTTAGATATGCTCGACTGATTGAGATAGAATGACTAAATGTTATATATGCTTGACTGATTGAGATAAGATGACTAAATGTTACATATGCTCGACCGATTGAGATAGAATGACTAAATGTTAGATATAATCGACTGATTGAGATAAGATGATTGAATGTTACATATGCTCGACCAATTGAGATAGAATGACTGAATGTTAGATATGCTCGACTGATTCAGATAGAATGACTAAATGTTAGATATGCTCGACTGATTGAGATAAGATGACTGAATGTTACATATGCTCGACTAATTGAGATAAGATGGCTGAATGTTACATATGCTCGACTGATTGAGATAGAATGATGAATGTTAGATATGATTTACTGATTGAGAGAAAAGGATGAATGAAATTTATGCTCAATTGACTAAGATATTATGATGGATGATGTAATATTTCATAGTGCAGCGCTACTAATGTGCGCTTGAGTGTGTGTGTGTGTGCAGTGGCAGGTAAGATGATTTACCAATTGACCCACAATGGAATTATAGGGGTCGTAAGAATGGAAAGATCAAATAGGGGTACGACGACTGACTGTCGACCCTGGATTAGTAATCCACGCATGGGTGAATCCGTTTCAGCTCACCCGGGGAAGCGTATGCCATACGGGCAAGGCCATAATGATTTGGTCGTGTACGATGAGTTGAGGGGCGCGCAATAAGGAGAGCCTTATCCCTCAACATCCCTTAGTCTCCAAGGAGCGTAGTTGAAAGATCGCGGTAACGATTCACAGTCGCTACGCAGTACTCCCCATAAGAAGGAAGAAATGAAACTGTCGGAAGGGCTCGCTGAAGAGGTACCTAGACAAGAATAGGAGGAAGAAAATTAATCAATGGTATAAATGAAAATTTCACATAAGATTTAAGAAATACTTTATTTTTATTCTATTTTATTTATTTGAATAATTCTATTCAAGTTTTTTTTTTTTTAATTGGTTTCATTAATTTGAATTATTCATTTTTAATTGATTTTATTAACTTGAAAAAGAATTGAAGAGATTGATTTTATTTATATTAAATTTGATTAATTTTAATATTTTAGAAAAATTATTATTTATTCAAAATATTTTATAGAGTTTATTATTTTAAAACATTCTATTAAAGATTCTATTTGACTTCATTATGATGAGAAAGAATTGAAATAGGTCATTAATAAAAGAATGGTTTTTTCTTTTATTATTATTCAAAAATTTTACTTTAATAAATTTATTATTCATTTAAATAAAGAGGAAAATTAAAATAGATTATACTTTTAGTAAAAGGAATCATCTTTTAATTCAATCTTAATATTAGGAAAAGGAAGAAAAGTAGAAAGCAATAAGTCAAACTAAAAGATTGTTAAGTAAACTAAATGAGAACCAAAAGAGAAGTAGAACTCTTCTACACCTAAATCCCATTGATCTAGGGATTTAGGTGCACATTAAAGACATTAAGAAGACACATGTGTTTGAGAATATTGGAAATTAAAATATTAAATTAAATTAAATATGTGCATGGACAGACACATGGCACACAGGCATTTGCTATATAATGAGGGAGGAGAAGGAGAGAAAGACATCTCTTGCTCCCTAACGCTGGATGGTCATCATAATCTTAGATTATGTTATGATCCTTGTAGTTGGGATTAGCGGGAATGGGGATTGGGAGATCCTTTCGGGAGGCTAGCCAATATGTTCTTACGATCCCATTAGCTCAGGGGTTCGAGGTGAAGAAGAGTAGCCTCAATACGGTAGGGTGGTCAACAGAGGGGTCACTCAGTACTTTGTCAGGAGATTGGATTGGATCATACAAAAACCACTTCGAGGACTCCATCGATTCGCTAGACCAACTGCCGAAAACAAGTTTGAAGTATTTTATTTATTTATTTTGCTAAATCTTTTTGAGAATGACTTAATTTGAGTATATATTTTTATATATTGACATTCATGTACTACAATATATAGAACTAGATGTTGTGGCTTTTATATCTTCTTCTGAAAATCGTACTGGAAGTTTTTTTTTTGGGACCCCAAAAAGGGGGTCCCTACATGTTTGTAACAGGTGAGGATGGATTGATTGTTGATACCAAGAGGAAGCTTGATGTCGAGTTCAATATGAAGGACTTGGGGATGATGCACTATTTTCTAGGAATGGAGGTGTGGTAGAGTGTAGATGGAATCTTCCTTGGACAAGGGAAGTATGCAGTAGAGATCCTAAAGAGGTTCGGGATGATGGACTGCAACGCCATGGACACACCTATGGCATCAACCTTGGAGCTTCTGTGTGATACTTCATCTGATCCAGTTGATGTCACTGTGTATCGTCAGATGATTGGGTCCTTGATGTACCTAACAAACACTAGACCATTTATTTGCTTTGCACTGAACACATTGAGATAGCTCCTGACAGATCCTAGAGGTGTTCACCTGGTTGCTGTAAAGCATATTCTGAGGTACTTGAAGGGTACAATTGATTATGGGCTTAAGTATGATGCGAATCAAAAGTTTAACCTACAGGGTTATGTTGATTCAGACTGGGCAGGCAGTGCTGTAGATAGGAAGAGCACATCTGGGTGCTACTTCAGTATGGGATCAGGTATGATCTCGTGGTTTAGCAGGAAGCAATCTTGTGTAGCACTGAGTATAGCCGAGGAAAAGTATGTTGCAGCTTGTTCAGCTAGCTATGAGGCAGTATGGCTAAGGAAGCTACTGTATGAGTTATTTGATCTCCCGTTGGATGCTACTGGTATCTTTTGTGACAACCAGAGTTGTGTGAAGCTATTTAAGAACCCGGTGTTCCACGACAGGTCGAAGCACATTGAGATCAAATATCACTATATCAGGGATATGGTGCAGAGAGGAGCAGTGAAGCTCTTGTATGTTGTGATGAATGAGCAGGTTGCAGATGTGTTGACGAAACCACTAGCCAAAGTGAAGTTTGAGTAATTCAGAGAGAGGCTTGGTGTTCTTCAGATTGACAACACTTCGAGGAAGAAGTGATGGACACATTTGCAGGAGCCATTCCAGGCATGGTGAGAAGAGGATCCTTCCCATGGATGTGGATGTAAGCGCTGGATGATGAGCATCAGGACGATGCTCTAGTTACTGCACTGTATATGCATCAGTTGGATGCTTTGATCAGTTGGATCATGTATTTGTATATGCATCATGTTGGATGCTTGATATATTTGTATATGCATCATGTTGGATGCTTGATATGATCAGGTGGATCATGTATTTATGTATGTATCAGGTGGATACTTTGTATGATCAGGTGGATCATGTATTTTTGTATATGTATTAGGTGGATGCATTGTATGATCAGGTAGATCATTTACTTATGTATGTATCAGGTGGATGCATTGTATGATCAGGTAGATCATGTACTGATGTATGTTTCAGGAAGATACATTGTATGATCAGGTGGATCATGTATTTGCATATGTATAAGGTGGATGCTTGTATAATCAGATAGATCATGTATGATGATATGTATCAGGTAGATACATGGTATTCATCAGGTGGATGCATTATTTGATCAGGATGATCACAGATGACGAGCTTTAGGATGTTGCTCCAGATGATATGCATCAGGTTGATGCTATGATGATGATTAGGATGATCATAGATGACAAGCTTCAGGATGTTGCTCCAGATGATATGCATTAGGTTGATGCTATGATGATGATCAGGATGATTACAGATGATGAGATTCGGGATGTTGCTCCAGATGATATGCATCAGGTTGGTGTTATGATGATGATTAGGATGATCATAGATGACGAGCTTCAGGATGTTGCTCCAGATGATATGCATCAGGTTGATGTTATGATGATCACCAGGTTGATCATGTGATGATGTACATCAGGATGATGTATGGTGAGTATTGGGTTGATACTCCATGGCCGTGGATAGGTTATGCAGGTAGCATAGAAAAGACCCTTTAAAATCTGGACAGGTAGAGCGGTGTGCTTGTAATAGCCTCGGATTCTCTATCGAGATCCATACAGGGAGAGCAGTGTGCTCATAACATCCTGGGAAGCTCTGAGTAGGTTTTGCTACGATTTCGGATAGAAAAGACCCTTTAAAATCCAAACAGGTAGAGCAGTGTGCTCATAACATCTTGGGAGGCTCTGAGTAGGTTTTGCTACGGTTTCGCATAGAAAAGATCCTTTAAAATCAGGACAGGTAGAGCGGTGTGCTCGTAACATCCTGGGATGATCTATCGAGATCCAGACAGGTAGAGTGGTGTGCTCGTAACATCCTAAGATGCTCTGAGTAGGTTTTGCGAAAGTTCACATAGAAAAGATCCTTTAAAATCCAGATAGGTAGAGTGGTGTGCTCATAACAGCCTGGAATGCTCTATCGAGATCCAGATAGGTAGAGCGGTGTGCTCGTAATATCCTGGGATGCTCTGAGTAGGTTTTGTGAAGGTCAACATGTAAAAGAACCTATAGTATGCGCTAGGTTTTGTTGACACGTGTAATCAATCCTAAGGATTCCACAGTATGGCCAGTGATGATGAAGACCTATAGGTGGTGGGCCTACATCCAGTATGAAAAAGAACTGGCTCTATAGAACTTCCTATGACGAATAGATTGGAGATTGATTGAGATAGCAGCAGCAGTGACGATGACGATGATTCGAGGACGATGATTCGATGACGATGATCCAGAGAAGAAGACTTGTGCTAGCAGATCTGTGTCGAGAAATACCTTCCTAGTTAAGAATGAGTGTTGATGTAATTGTAACTTCGGAATGTATTTCACCTATGTATATTGTACTCCTATAGAGATGTTATTATTCATCTATACAGAAGTGTTGTCATTTGTATTGACAAGTGTCGCAAGTGTCGCAACTTGCAAGTGATGGGTTATTCGAACACCAAGTGTGGGGTCGGCCCGAATTAATATAACCATGGGTTATTAGACTGAGTTAGACAAGTTGGCCCTGCTAGGTTATTAGGCAGGTCAGGTCATGTATAAATAGAGTGAGGGAGGCACTCTATTTGATCATCTCATTATTCACTTCTACACTACTCCGAAAGTGGCGCACTAGTGGAGGAGGAGGTTCAGCTGCTAGGAGGACTATCTCTGTGTATGTTGGTTGTATCATTCCTCTTTCTATCTCTGAAGAAGTTGTGGGGTTTTCCACCTTTATGGTTTTCCCCAGTGAAACTCTGTGTGTCTATTGTCTCGTGTGATTGCTTGGTGTGATTGATATGCATTGCTAGCTTGATATGTTGTACATGTTATTCTCTCAGTAAAGATCCTAGAGTATGTTGAATTAATGCTAAAAAATTAACATGAATATATGGAAATGTAGAAGAATATAAGTGAATACTTTCTTGTTTGCCTTGATATTTTTCCTTCAGATGCCAATAACACTCTGGTATGTGTTCTTCTACTGCATATTTCCATTCTCTAGCATTCTTGATTTATAAATCCTCAAAGTTCAAAACTTCATCTTAAGGCTGAACAGTCTCAGATGCATCAACTGTTTTTTTGGATGCAATCATCACCGCTCTTGATCCAAAAATATTTACATATATCTTTTTTTATTTCATTCTCCTTGTATCCAAAAGGTAGAATTTTAAAATACAATCAACAAACATTCATAATCCAAAAAAATCAACATCAATATTCACTATAAACTGTATTTGAAAAACATTTCAAAAATTTAAAAAATATTTTTACCCTACCCTAACTTGTCCCTCCTCCCCTTCCATCATAGATAAAACTAAATAGAAAACAATTAAATACCCCCCTACCCTCTAAACCCCCCACACATAAAGGTAAAATATAAATTACCCCCCTAACTTAGGAAACAATAAAAACATTCAAAACAAATTAAACCCGCCCTACACCACCGCCGCCCAACTGCCCTAAACTATATAAAATATATATATATAATAATAAAAAAATAAAAATAAAACCTACCCCCTAACACCGCCTAAACTATATCAAAAAATTATAATAAAAAATTTCAAAAAAAATTAAAACCTACCCCCCAACCCCTCCTAAACTATATAAAAAATTATAACAATAAATTTAAAAATAAAAATAAAACCTACTGCATAAGCCCCCATAAACTATATAAAAAAAATTTAATAATTTAAAAAAAAAATTAAACCTTCCCCATAACCCTCCCTAAACTATATAATAATAAAAAAAAACTACTCTTCTAAACTATATAATAAATTTAAAAAAAAATTAAAAAATTAAAAATTAAAACTAACCTCCCCCCACCCTTCCCCCTCCTCCCTGCCCCCTCCCTTCCCACTCCTCCTCCCACCAACCCCCTCCCCCTCCTCTCCCTCTTGTCTCCCTTAACGACCCTTTAGCGCACAAGTGAATGGAGCTGCTACTCCTCCTGTCTCCCTCTGATGCCCTTTGGCACCCAAGTGAGTGGATCCTACTCTCATCTCCCTCTACGACCCTTTGGCGCCCAAGTGAGCAGAGCAGCTCCGCTCACTTGGGTGCCAAAGGGCCGCAGAGGGAGATGAGAGGAGGAGGATGGGGAGGAGGGGGATCGGGGAAGTGGGAGGAGGGGGAAGGGGGGGAAGTGGGAGGAGGGGGAAGGGAGGGAAATGGGAGGAGGAGGGGGAAGGGGGAAATGGGAGGAGGACGGGGAATGGAGGGCACAACTCCAGCCATGTGGGAGCCAAAGGGTCACCCATGAGGGGCGTCCCTTTGGCACCCCTTTGGTACCCAAGTGGGAGGAGTTGTGCCCTCCCTTCCCCTTCCTCCTGTCACCCCCTTACCGCTCCTCCTCGCACTCCCTCCCTTCCCCCTCTCCGCTCACTTGGGTGCAAAAGGGCCGCGAAGGGAGATGCGAGGAGGAGGAGGGGGAGAAGGGGGATGGGGGCAGTGGGAGGAGTGGGAAGGGATGGGAAGGGTAGGAGGGGGAAGGGGGTAGTGGGAGGAGGAGGGGGAATGGAGGGAGCAGCTCCACCCACTTGGGAGCCAAAGGGTCACCCGTTAGGGGTGTCCCTTTGGCACCCCTTTGGTACCCAAGTGGGAGGAGTTGTGCCCTCCTCCCCCCGCCCCCTCCCTTCCCCCTCCTCCCCCCGCCCCCTCCCTTCCCCCTGCTCCCGCTCCTCTTCCTCCCTTTTCCCTCTACGGCCCTTTGGTGCCCAAGTGAGCGGAGCAACTTTGCTCACTTGGGTGCCAAAGTGCTCCAGAGGGAGAAGGGTGGAGGAGGAGGAAGGGGGTGGGGGAAGGGGGTAGGGGGAGGAGGAGGGGTAAGGGGTGGTGGGAGGAGGGGGAGGAGGGTGCGGAAAAAGGGGGGTGGCGAGAGGAGGGGGCCCAAGGAGGAGTGGGAAGGAGGTGACGGGATGAGGTGGAGGGGGTAGGCGCAAGGAGGAGGAAGGGGGAAGGAGGGGGAAGGGAGGGGGCACGAGGAGGAGGCGGCAGGAGGAGGGGGAAGGGAGGTGAGGTGAGGATGAGGGGGAAGGGGATGGAGGGAGGAGGAGTAGGTCGAGGAGGGGGAAGGGGGATCTAGGAGGAGGAGGAAGGGGCGGTGGGAGGAGGCTGAAGGGTTAGGGGGTAGGTTTTTTTTTTTAAATGTAGGTTTAAAAAATAATTAAAAAAAAAACTAACTAAAATTCTTGGGATAGGGGGCAAGCCCTGCTTCCATTAAGCAGACATGAATTTAAAAAAACATACTTAATATATATATATATATATATATATATATATAAGTAACCCGGAAAGTGGTAGAGCCTCCTCTCTTGAAAGTGCTAGAATATTTTCTTGCAATCTTCTCATTCTTCTTGAAGGCATTTCATGAATTTCTCCAAATTCTAAACAATAGTGTATTAATAAGATAGATTAGGTTTAAGTTTACCACTCTTAAGAATGTGAGATAAACAAAAAGCCATAAAATAAAATCAATAAAGCCGTAAAATAATCATTGCCAAATTAATAAAGCCATAAAATAATCGTTTCCAAATTAACAATAAAACTAACAAATTTATTAAAAACGGAAAAAATCACTAACCTTGAAAGTGTTACTAAATTGCTCCAAATTCAATGATGAATAGTAGGAAATCTAAATGGTTCATATCGTCTAGATTAGGTTTAGCATTACTTGTTTTACGAATGTGGGATTAAAAAAATTAAATTAGTTAATGCATTATTATTAAATTTATATAAGATGGGCTTACATGAAATATTACTAATGTTATGAATGTGAGAGTAAAAAAAATGTAAATAGCCATTACTTTATTACAAATTGTATATAATTTTTTTTCAAGAAACTTTACTAGTCTTACATGTCTCGGATAGAAATATGTAACTAGTTAGTACACTATTTCAAAGTTTTTTATATCATAAATTCATTTTTTTTACTAGTTTTATGAATGTGCTCGAAATGTGTGCTTTATTTTTGTATGGAAAATTTGGAAGGAAAATTTGGAATGAAAATTTTGGAGGGAAGTTTTGGAGGAAAAAATTAGGACGAAAAAATTGATTCTCATAGCTATAAGATTGTTGGTTGACAGTTGCACCATTCTACTTTTTGGTGAGGACTGTGGTAAAATTTCACTGTCTTATCTATTAAGATTTTTCTATAAATCTATCTTTTAGTGAGAAGTCATGGACTCATCTGAATTAAATTCCAATGTCAATGAAGAGTTGTATTGTTCATCTAGCCAAGATACTGGCAGTGCAAGCAATGTAATCAAGCATGTTCTTGAATAACTTCCTAATTATGAATATTTTGAAGACACTAGTAATGAAGGGAAAGAATGTAATGGTGATAATGATGATGATGAAGATCTTCCTCCAAGTGGGGATCCTAAAGATAGTAAGCAAGATGATGAAAAGTTTCCCCCTAGTGTTGATTTTCAAGGAACCAATGATGATTTTCCAGAAAGCGAGGATTTTGATGGGATTGATGATGCTTTTGCTAAGCATGCATGTAAAAATAATGTTGATGGTTTTCTTCTTAGAAAGGATTCTAATGGGACCAATGATATTTCTCCTCCTAGCTGCAAGGAATTTAGTTGGACAAATGATGATTTTCCTCCCATCAAGGATTTTTATGGGACTGATGATGATTTTCCTCCAAGTGAGGATTTTATTGGGACTGATGATGATTTTCGTGAGTACGAAGACATCAATAATGGTGAAGATGATTTTCCACCAAGCGAGGATTTCAATGGCACTGATGATGACTTTTCTCCAAGTGAAGATTTCAATGGCACTGATGATGATTTTCCTCCAAGCGAGAATTTCAATGGCACTGATGGTGACTTTCTGCCAAGTGAGGATTTCAATGGAACAGATGATGAATTTCCTCCAAGCGAGGATTTCAATGGTACCGATGATGATTTTCCTCCGAACGAGGATTTCAATAGCACCGATGATCATTTTGTTTACGATGAAGCCACCAATGACGAAGACAATGATTATCCTCTAAGTAAGGATGTTACATGCACCAATGATTAAGACAATGATTCTCCTCCAAGTAAGGATTTTATAGGCACCAGTGATGTCAATGTTGAATTTCAAGAGTTCCCTTTCAGTGAAGAATTTAGTGGCACCAATAGTGTTGATGGTCACATTGATCTTTCAGTAATTGATCAACTTATTAGTGATCATGACAATCATTTTCATAGTGAATTTGGTGATGAGATTTTCAATGAGGGGGGTCATATGCCTCACAATGAAAACACTAACTCTAATGAGGAAATGCAACAACACAATCCAATAATGAGCAGGATTAAGTGTAGGACTAGACCTTTTTATGTCAATCCAAAGCATTCCACTTATACAAGGTCTAGGAAAGAATTGCTCACAAGTCCAAGTTTCGTTACACATTTGATTTCGAGTGAGTGTTGCCACAAAATTTAATTGAAAGGTATAGGCTACAATTATTCCTTGGAGAAAAGGAAGATGTATTTATCAATGAACAAAAGTATGCAAAATTCATATTTAGTGGGGTGCATGATTTCTACAAGGAGGGGTTATGATTATCACATTGGAAATGTTATTCTTTGAAGCAAGGCATTCAAACAGATTCACTCAATTGGTAATCTTCGATTATCAAGAATCCAAACAAGACTGGAAAATGATACTACATTTTATTCTGACGATTATCAAGGACAAATCACTGGGCCATCAATACACATTTCAATATCATGGATGCATGATTTATTTTCTAATCATGGAGAGAGTATGCCAAATATACAAACAATACACATTCCATAAAATTGCACAAGGCAGGAATATACAACTTATACAAGGATTATGTTCAAGGTGGTCAAGGAAATGGCAACATCATCAGATATGCATATCTCACAAGAGTATGGAAAAATAATTTCAACAACATCTGTATTCCAAAGAGGTCAAGGATGGGGATCTGCAGCACATGTTATTTTCTTAAAGAAAGAATGGATAGATCATAAGGGATAGAATGAGGTATGTTTACAAATTTTTTTTTATAGATAAATGTCAATTATTAAAACTAGATATCAATATTTTTTGTTATGTTGTTTGTAGACTCCATAATCAATGCACTACAAGAACATCGCTATCAACAATCAAATGAACGACAAAAGTTGTACAAAGATTGCAATAAGTGTTATGATGCTCTACATAAGTATATGGGTTTGATAATTGATGGCATGGATAGGAAAAAAACACTGTTGCCACATTTTCCAAATATTCACAATGATGCAAATTTTACCATCACCATAATTCACCATGTCCTTACTCAATGGCCTTGTGATCTTCTTGAAGTTCTATATCTACAATTGGACAACACAATCCGAGAAAACAAAATCAGATCGTGTTTGGTTATCTAAGCATGCTTGTTGAATTGGAAATTTTAAAAAAGGTAAAAGTTGGTTTCCTTCTTGTTGGGCATATGCATGATCATATTGATCAAATGTTCCTCCATTTTGCAAGGACATTGAGGAGGAAGAAAGTAGGGAGACTACCATCATTGATTGAAATTATAGGAAAAGCATACCATACAGAGCCTATTGTACAGAAATTTGAAGAAATTGTTGTCATGCAAAGATTTATGTGAATAAAGATGCATTGAAAAAATTAATGACATTAGCTTTCAACATCAATTTCCTATAAAAAAGATTGATGGAAAAACACTACTGTGGGGAAAGAAGTACTCAACTAGCATAGAATGGGGGCCTTCATCAGGTTTGACATTTCTGAAATTCATCCCAAATAGTCAAATGTATGCTTCAAATTTATTGTTATTGAAATCATCTGCAAAGATTCATAAAGCAAGGAAACATAGTAGAGATGTTGATTCTTTTCAATGCTTGGAAGAAATAAAAAATTCTATCGAAGATACATATGAGTACTTTGATGTTGCTGATCCTATTTGGTGGGAGTCTTTTTTCATGGAGCATAGTGACATAATTTCAAACTCTACAAATGGATATATATATTTGAAGTCTCCATTCACTTTGCGACAAAGTTTATCAAATGAAAACGAGGTAACAAATGTTGAACCTCGAGGTGTTGAGTTTTCTCACGTAGAGGAAAGATAAATGTATATTGGCTCTAGAAGATCATCTGCAAATCGTCAAGAGATGGAAGACCTTTATAGGGGCTCAGTATAAGATATCAAGAAGGGTTGTATGATTGTTGTTTTGGCTACAAATGATGCATGTCATTTTCCATTCTGGATTGCAAAAGCTATTAAGGTCAATAAATAAAATGAAGAATTAGTATCAATAGAATTACATTGGTATGCAATAGATACACACCCATTTGATGGTGTGTACAAGGGCAGAGATGGTGGTTGAGAAAAAGGTTTGCAAAAAGAGAAAAAGAAAGGGTCAAAAAATAAATCACCGCCGCATTGACATCTTGAAATTAGAGGAAGTTGATATACTTGTTTATGATTTCAAGTTGACAAATAAGGACACTCTTCGCTCCAATACTATAGAGATTATCAAGAGGCTGTTGCCAAAACAAGAAGTTGCAAGATGGGAGTATGTTAAACCAAGCCGTAGATCCTGAAGGAATATGACATCTGAAATGATGGGCATAGATGTAGACTCAGATGGTGCACCCATTGATAATAGAGAAGGATATGAGTAATCTACATCTTCATCCAGTCCTTCATCTGCGAAAAATGTAGATTCTGATGGGGTGTCAGAATCCATGGATGAATTTCAATAATTTCACATAAAGCATTTTAGATGTTTTTTATTAGTATGATGTTTGTAATTGAATCTCTAAAGGAGTTTTTGAATATTTATATGAATCATTTGTTCTTGTATGGTCTAATATATTATTTCATTATCAATCGCATCATAATTTATTTGTTTTTATATGGTTAGAGTGGTGAAATTATTTATGAATTTTTGTATTTTGTTTAATATGCAAGTTTAAAAAAATTTGTAATTTATCTCTTGAAGAATTTTTTTTTTCCAATTTAGGGGTTCATTTTAAAGTTTTTTTAAACAACGGTATGGGATGTTTAGGCCATGGCTCTATTTTTCACCCTGAAAAAAAATGTGTTACTGGTATCAACACTTTTCTATTTTGGGGGTGTTTTTGGTGTTTTGTTTTGAAAAATCATTGTTTTATGGCTAGAGTTCTCGTTCATAGTATAAAGTTCTCGTTTCATAGTATATTGGTTTTAGATGGTTCCAATCAAAGGTAAAATATAATTTTTTACCTCTTTTTACTATATGGGAGATTTGGAAATGTAGAAATCTCTACATTTTTTAGAACATTAAGCCTTTAGTTTATGTCATATGTAGAAAAGTGTTATGCTCATTGAATGAATTTCCAACTTCTATTAAGAAACCAAAGGTTGGAAATATAATGATTCCTGAAATTGGTAGTGATACATCCTTTGGGTATTTTGATGGAGCAACAAAAAATGGCATTTTTGGTGCCAACATGGTGTTGCCTATTAAAAAGGATGACAATATTTTATTAAAGATGGGTGTTAGGGAGGGAAATAATACCAGGGCTAAACTGTTATCTGTTTGGGGTTTGATGTGGTTTGCAAAAAAAAGAGGTATAATTTATCATGTTAGCATTTTTGGGATTCACATGTTATCATTGAGTGCAAAACTAGCGTCACTTCTCTACATGATATACAATAACCACTTATACTATGAAACGAAAACTCGACACAGTTCTCGTTTTTCTCTCTCATAATTTTAGTAGCTATTTTTACCTCCGTTTCAAAAAGGGTTGATACTAGTATCACACATTTTCATTTTGAGGTATTTGTTTGGGCCTTTGAATTATCTTTGTGGTAAAATATATTTAATTTCTATTTTCAAGTGTGTTTTTAGAAATTTAACAAAATAACATACATTTATAAGAAATTTATAATAAAAAAACATATACATTTTGCAAATTTTTCTATAAAATAAGACATTTTTATTGACAAAATTGTAAAAAAATCCATAAAATAAATACATTTAAAGCCATTTTCAATGAAGTTTTAGAGAGTTTTTGTATAAAAATGATACTATTTCATATTATTTTCCAAAAAGTGACAAATCACATAAATTCAAGAAAAACTATACTTTATATTTGTAAAAATCATATTAAAATATTATATATAGAAATTTTATTTCTATGATAAAGTGTGAAAGTCAAAACATTACTAATATATCTTATCAAAAAATTGTCAAATTTAACATTTTCTTCAATAGATGAAAGTAATCAACAATATCATGCAGGCTAAATTTTTCATCGAAATTGAAATTTTCTGGAGCTTGGCTTTCTTGAGGGACATCAATTTGTACTCTTCAATTGGGTCTTCTATGTCTACAAGATGCCCAAAGTGCTCCTTTCTAAACACCCCCCCTAACCCCCCACTAAACTATGTAATAAAAAAATAAAAAACAAATTAAAACCTACCCCCTAAACAAATGACCATTTTATATGAGTCAATTAAACTCAACATCAAAATGAATATAGCATATAATTCTATTCCACCCACCTTTTTCCTATAATACATTAGGCATATGCCTTTTTCCTCTCCTTAAAATTCTTGTTCCTTTATTGAAAAAATTCATCTATAACAAAAATATCTATTATTTTTCAATTATATTTCTTATCATATATAAAAACTTAATACAATCATGGTATGGAAGCAAAACATTTCAATAAATAATTAATTAATCTAGTAGTAAGAATTGATGGGGAAATGGTGGTAAAACAATGCATAACAAAGATATTGTAGAAACTTATAACATTTATTGTGATGAACTGTTCCTCAAGAAAATCCATATTGACAATTTACAAATTAATTAAAATTGTCATTACAATCATCAACACCATTACGCAATAAGAATGAACACCCGCATAAAAGTTTAGTGTAACTAACCTCTAAATTTTATAGTGATATCACTAATTATTCATCTATTTTCATACTCATAAGTAAACTAAACTATCATTAACAATAATCTTACTTTCATTTAAAATATTTGAATACACATAATCAAGAGCACATGATATTGAATATATGCTTAAGAAAATGGTTTTCAATTGAGCACTAACTACCACGTTGTAAAGAGTTTGTCCAGATGACACTCTAGAATTAGGACTATGAGATGATACGGGTTAGATCCATGCATTAAATAAAATCTCCAAATTTATATACCCAAAACAAAATTAGTATAGAAAATGATATTCACTAGTATGGATTATATGAATAATCCCTCTGCTAGATCTCACACTAATATTGATAACTTTATATTATACTACTATCCAAGATACAAATTAGTATAAATTATATACCTACAATTCACCAAAAACTATCCATTTAGCACTCCATCATGGTTTAGCTCCATAATGTATCAACATGTCTGCATAGAGATTTAGCATCAGTTCAACATTAATTGTGAGCTAGAGAGGGATGCCCACATCAAGCAAGCTTAAGATACAAAATTTGTTTTTATTCCATGAAACCAAAAAAGTGCTATGGATAAGAACACCTTTTTATTGCACCGAGTGAAATGAGGTGCTCTACTGCCCAGTATGGGGTAGATGTTGTAGCATGTGTGATATAACGTTACATTGTGATGTAACGTTTGTTACTAGCAAAATAATTAAAAAATTTCATGTCAGCTCATAAAAAAAAAAAATTAAATTATGGAAAGTATTTAAAAAAAATCCATGTTGGTTCATAAAATAAAATATTATGAAAAGTAATTAAAAAATAGATGTTAGTTTATAAAATAAAAACTTAAAACTTAAACCCGGATCTATCAATCAAGAGAGATCAAATTTCTTGAGTTTAAATTTAAAAAAAAGAAATACACCTCAAGAAATTGGATCCCTCTCAGTGCTTGATAGATATGGGTTTATGATGGATATTGTAACATCCCCTCCCGGTGACTCAATTCGAGGAAGGGAACTTGATGCCAATCTTTGGGGCTTTTACATAACTCAACCCAATTCATTAGATTCGCAGCAATAAAATAAATGTGTGCATATGCAAATCAAGCAAGCATGCATAGCGGAATAAAAACAACATCATCCACACACATTTCATATGCATTCAGCATATTAAAACAACCATCAACTATAACATTGCAGAAGTAAAACACATGGACAGATAAACACTTATCTTTATGATGAAATGGTCCCAAGCAACTAGCCATGTCGCTGCAATGTTCCACCCAACCATAGGCCAGCTGTGTTCATCAATTCTCTCAACACAACTGCCACCCCTGAGCTGGGCATGATTCTACAAGGAAAATGGGACATTCCAGCTCTTACACAGCCAAGTAATCAATGCATCTAATCCAAGCCAGTCCACAGCTGGGTTTATCAGGCTAAATCAGAACACTGGATACTTGTACTCAAGCTCAAGCCAAAACAATGGATTGGGAGAGGGAAATTTGACCATGAGGAAGAAAATGATTTTTCCCACATACATATAAGCATTTAGTAGCCAAAGGGTCTCAATGGAAGCCTTAGTCCATTTTCCCTTCTTCAATACTGGTATATAACAAAAAAACACCCTTCTCCCAGCTGAGAATGAAGGAAAACACAAAAATTTGATGGGGAAAAATGCCCAGCAAGATCCCAACTTGTGAGAGAGCGAAACTGGTTGATGGATAATGTCTTGGGGAACAATTCATGGCTCTTTTCTTGCCAAGGAATCCAAACACGATTTTCCATGCAAGGTGGCTTTCCCATACTCGAATTTGGACAACCATACTTCCCATTCCCCAAGGCATTAACTACCTCAACCAACTCTTGGGAGAAATGAATGATCGGGTACAAAAGTCAACATGGGTAGTTGAGAGTTTGATGGGTTATCTCATTAACACTTGGCTTGACTTGATTGGCTCAAAGGTTTGAATTTTTTCCCTCCCAAATCCTTGTAAAGTCATCACCCCATCTCTTGTTGCATTGCATAGCTAGTTGTGGGTATTTTATTAAAATGCATATTTACATGATATTCACAATTCCATTGTGCATGGCTAGTACATAAACCATATGCATCAATAAATCGGTGACGGGGCCTTGGCCTTGAGCTCCTCACCATGATTTTATAACAATATTACATCATTTACGATTTTAATGCCAAAGGGTCAAAATGAGGACATTACAGATCTATGCTGGTGTATGCGCAAGCTTGTGTCATGGTTAAACAAACATTGAAGAGAAAAAAAAGTATAGAAAGCTTAAATTGCCACAACTTTTATTTGATCCTCACTAAAAACGTATTGATGTTTATATGGGATTTTATTGATGTTTTTAGAAAAGGCCATTTTATCTCTCATTTTGAAACTAAAAACTAAAATTAGAAATAGTAAGCTTCTACGTGGAGCTATAGCCATGCTTATCCTTGTAAACAAAAAATCATCTCATCTTTTTCTACATCACATGGTTCCTTTGCATGTTTTTTTTAAATTGTGTTATGTTGTATAAATACGTCGTTAATGTGGATGTAAATAGATATGTGCGAAAAATACCTTTTCTCATTTCATAATGTGAGTAAGAATTTTGTCTTTTTCACCCACATACATACAATATTTCCTTTTGCACCCACATATATAGAATTTTTCTTTTTTCACCCACATACATACAATATTTCCTTTTGCACCCACATATATAGAATTTTTCTTTTTTCACCCACATACATCTTAGCTAGCATGAGCTCTATGTAAGTAAGATAATCAACCAAGTAATGAGCATGAATTATGAGCACAAGATAAATTTAGAACAATGGTTGATGCTACCATAATATGTTTATTTAGGACCAATGCTTCCCGAGGGTTTATTTTATGCACATATTTCTATGTCAACTTATGAAATCGATATGTATAGTTTACTTTGTCTCCAGATTGCAAGCTTTTGTGATTTATTTAATTTGAAATTTAAACAAGGATTTAAGATAACAATACCAATTTAGAAGCTTATCTTCTTGCGCGGCTGATGTCTAGAGTTGCACGCAGCGATGAGACTGCAGAAAGGGGCAGCCTGAAGGATTGAGTTACAGACTGCGTGGAGCTTGGGCGTGAAGGGGCTGCGTGAGGACGAAGTTGCAGACTGCGTGGATCATGGGTGTGAAGGGGCTGCCTCCATTCACTTGGGCGCCAAAGGGCTGCCGCCCATGAGGGAGCGTGGATCTTGGGCGTGAAGGGGTTGCCTCCGCTCACTTGGGTGCCAAAGGGCCACCCCTCACGAGGTGTCCGATGCTGAGCATCGCGCTGTCCGTGAGGGGTGACCTTTTGGCACCAAGTGAGCCGAGCTCCGCTCACTTGAGTGCCAAAGGGCCGCTCGGGCATTGCGCCCCTCGTGAGGAGGAATCCCCTTCACGCCCAAAATCCAGGAAGGATAGAAAATTCTTCATTACCACGACGGGATTCTGTAAATTCTCGGCATGCCAGCAGCTCGTCTATCCACATAAAAAACATGTTTGGGCAGCTCAGATATTACCATCGTCACTGCGAGATCGAACATTGGTAGCTCCGCTCACTTGGGCACCAAAAGGGCACCCTCACGGGTGGCCCCATGCTGATCATCATACCCCTCGTGAGGGGCGACCCTTTGACACCCAAGTGAGCCGAGCCCTGCTCACTTGGGTGCCAAAGGGCAGCTCACTTAGGTGCCAAAGGGCCGCCCGGCTCACTTGGGCGCTAAAGGGCCGCACTTCACGGGCAGCGCGATGCTGAGCAACGTGCCCCTAGTGACGAGGCAGCCTCTTCACGCCCAGTATCCACGCAGGATCGAAAATGCTTCATCACCACGGCGGGATTCTCTAAATTCTCGGCATTCCAGCAGCTCGTCTATCCACATAAAAAACTTGTTTGGGTAGCTCAGATATTACCGTCGTCACTGCTATATCGAACATCCGTTACAGGTTCATAATTGTTTAGTTATGTGATTTTATATAATGCATTTTATTAATGTAATGGATCTTACCTGGGTTTTTCTTTTATTTACGCTAATGTTGGACAGATATATCTCTAAAAATTCATTTTGATTTGATGATTTAAAGGAATTTATAAACCCCTGATGGATTTGTTTTACACCCATCAGATCGAAGTTGTCGATCAGGCTATATTTTATTATTTAAAGTATAAATAGAATTAGATGTGATGATTTTAAGAAAAATACAAATTCCTGATAGATCTGTGATTCGCCCATCAAAACAATGGTAATTAATGTTGTTTTAATGTGTGTATTAAATGATACAATACGACTCTGTTGATAATTGAAAATGTTGGTTTCATATGAATTTGTGTTAAGCCCTTTAGATTGAAATTGTTGAACAAGTTATTCTCGTTTTGGTGAAATGTATGCATCGAATTAATATTCCAGATCTGGCGAACCACAAAAATATGAAATCCTTAACAAATCTGTGTAGTGTTTATCCAACTGCCATTAGCAAACGAGCCATTACTTTCTCAATCAGTAGTATCGAACACTAGTTCCTGTATACTCGATGGGAAACGAATGCACAAGTTAAGGATTGAATTTGAAATGTTATTGTCACTTAGTTAAGCATGTACAACCGTGTTATCGATAGAGTCGGAATCTTACTGTTGCATAGGGTCTCTGCTAACATTGTGAAAGAAAAACTATTATTGTTGCATCCCATTCAATTGAAGGGATCGGGTTAAGTTTTATTAAGTTTTATTGTAATGTTATAATAAAACTTTCATTGTAACGTTTTATTTAAATGAGGTAATATAACT
Organism: Larix kaempferi; assembly: GCA_027924585.1. Lineage (NCBI taxonomy): Eukaryota > Viridiplantae > Streptophyta > Pinopsida > Pinales > Pinaceae > Larix > Larix kaempferi. The sequence continues at coordinate 53,511 of BSBM01001009.1, read as the reverse complement.
TTGTTACTAACAAAATAATTTCATGTTGGCTCATAAAATAAAATTAAAAAATAAATGTTAGTTTATAAAATAAAAACTTAAAACTTAAACTCTGTCTATCAATCAAGAGAGATCAAATTTAAATTTGAGTTTAAATTTAAAAAAAGAAATATACTTCAAGAAATTGGATCCCTCTGGGTGCTTGATAGATACAGGTTTAAGATGGATCTATACTGGTGTATGTACAAACTTGTGTCATCGTTAAACAAACATTGCAGAGAAAAAAAATTATAGAAAGCTTAAATTACCACAACTTCTATTTGATCCTCACTAAAAACATATTGATATTTATATAGTATTTTATTAAAGTTTTTAGAAAGAGGCCATTTTATCTCTCATTGAAACTGAATTCTAAAATTACAAAATAGTAAGCTTCTACTTGGAGCTATAGACATGCTCATCGTTGCAAACCAAAATTAGCTTATCTTTTTCTACATCACATGGTTCCTTTGCATGCTTTTTTGTAATTGTGTTATGTTCTATAAATACGACATGGTTCCTTTGCATGCTTTTTTGTGATTGTGTTATGTTCTATAAATACGTGGTTAATGTGAATGTAAATAAATATGTGCGAAAAATACCTTTTCTCATTCTTTATTTTATGAACATATTTCTATGTCAACTTAAGAAATCGATATGTATAGTTTACTTTTCCCCATTATTATTATTCTATTATATGACATGGATAAATATGTTTTGTCTCCAGATTCCAAGCTTTTGTGATTTATTTAATTTGAAATTTAAACAAGGATTTAAGATAACAATACTAATTTCGAAGCTTATCTTCTTGCGCGGATGATGTCTGGAATTGCAGGGAGCGATGAGCCTGCAGAAAGGGGCAGCGTGAAAGGGGCATCCTGAAGGATTGACTTACAGACTGCGTGGAGCTTGGGCTTGAAGGGGCTGCGTGAGGATGAAGTTGCAGACTGCGTGGATCCTGGGTGTGAAGGGGCCGCCTCCATTCACTTGGGTGCCAAAGGGCCGCCCCTCATGGTGGGCGCGATGTTTAGCATCGCGTCGCCCGTCAGGTGGATCCTAGGCATGAAGGGGCTGCCTCGATTAACTTGGGTGTCAAAGGGCCGTTCTTACGAGGGAGCACCGCACGGTCGGTGAAGGGTAACCCTTTGACCTTAAGTGAGCCAAGCTTCGCTCACTTGGGTGCCAAAGGATCTCCTGTCACGAAAGCGCGATGCAGCCCCTTCACGTACAGGATCCACGCAGGATCAAAAATTCTTCATTAGTACTACGGGATTCTGTAAATTCTGCAAATTCTCGGCATGCCAGCAGCTCGTCTATCAACATAAAAAACTTGTTTGAGCAGCTCAGATATTACCATCGTCACTACTAGATCGAACATCGTAGCTCCGCTCACTTGGGAAGTGAGCCAAAGTGCCGCCCCTCACGGGCGGCGCGATGCTCTAGGGAGGAGGCAGCCTCTTCACGCACAGGATCCACGCAGTATCGAAAATGCTTCATTACCACGACGGGATTCTGTAAATTCGCGACATGCCAGCAGCTCATCTATCCACATAAAAAACTTCTTTGGGCGGCTCAGATATTACCGTCGTCACTGCTAGATCGAACATTGGTTACAGTTTCATAATTGTTTAGTTATCTGATTTTATATAATGCATTTTATTAATGTAATGGATCTTACCTGGGTTTTTCTTTTATATACGCTAATGATGGACAGATATATCTCTAAAAATTTACTTGATAGCATACCCCATATACAGATGTGTCTCACACCAAGTAACCAGTTTACAGCAGTACCGGTCTTTCATTATTAACGAGTCTGTGTTTCACTTTTTAGTTCGATGTTGTCGATCAAGTCTTTTCCTATTGTTTAATGTATATATTGATGAACCATTTAGATTTGATGATTTAAAGGAATTTATAAACCCCTGATGCATCTGTTTTACACCCATCAGATCGAAGCTGTCGATCAGGCTATATTGATTATTTAAAGTATATATTGAATTAGATGTGATGATTTTAAGAAAAAATACAAATTACTGATAGATCTCTGATCCGCCCATCAAAACAATGTTTTCGATCAATGGTAATTTATGTTGTTTTAATGTATGTATTAAATGATACAATATGACTCTGTTGATAATTGAAAATGTTGGTTTCATATGAATTTGTGTTAAGCCCTTTAGATTGAAATTGTTGAACAAGTTATTCTTTTTTTGGTGAAATGTATGCATCGAATTAATATTCCAGATCTGGCGAACCACAAAAATATGAAATCCTTAACAAATCTGTGTAGTGTATATCGAACTGTGATTAGAAAACGAGCGATTCCTTTCTCAATCAATAGTATCGAACACTAGTTCCTGTATACTCGATGGGCGACGAATGCACAAGTTAAGGAATGAATTTGAAATTTTATTGTCACTTAGTTAAGCATGTACAGCCATCTTATCGATAGAGTCGGAATCCTACTGCTGCATAGGGTCTCTGCTAACATTGTAAAAGAAAAACTATTATTGTTGGATCCCATTCAATTGAAGGGATCGGGTTAAGTTTTATTGTACTCCTACTTCAATCTCGTTCGAATCGAACAAGCAGAAGGTAGTAGATTCAATTTTTTTTTATTACTGTGTAAAAAAAATTACTGTTGCCTGGATCCTATTGGGATCACTCGCTTGGTATTTAGACAACAAATATTATAGCCTTGCTTCGATCTTGCTCAGATCGAATAGCCACATTCACCAGAATAACTGTTTACGGAACCCATATATTCTTATTGCCTTTATTACATCTCCGTCTCCATTTTAAACCTAGGTATTGTGAGTACTCTGGCTGATTTTTTTTCCAGGACTGATAGAACTGCTGTGTAACATATGGTTCACATTACTCAGATATGTACCTTTTTAGAACTGAAATCTTTGTTGTGTAAAATTTGTTCATGACGATCAGGCTCGCATTCCGCAGACCTCTACTTAATGTTTTATTATAACGAAGCTTAACCGTGATAAAATGAGCCACATCAACGATATGTTATATCAGGTAATCGATACGCGCGTATCTACTGTCTGCTGTCATGAATATAGTCTTAGCGCAAAGTTATCCCCATGCCTCGATTGCCCATTAAACTATTAGCTCATTCGACCATTCGAGTTCGAGCGAATTGGAGAGGTCAAGTTAAATCCTATGTATTTCATTTATAATCTATGTAATTTGGAAAGTTAAAGAATTTTAACTCAATTCATAAACACAAGTTAGTTTAATTCCTGGAAGTTAAAACAGATATATATTAAATGTAATATAAGCCTGAAAGACTACATTTTACAAAGCACTCCTAAACTTTGAATTCTTAAATGTGGTGTATTTTATTTTCATGTGTAAAATATAAGGAAATAAAATTATTGTAGATATATAAATACGTGTAGAAGAAGTTTATGGATTTAGTTGCTAATGTTATTGGATTGCAAATTATTTAATTATTGGAAAAAAATAAAAATATCATTTTGATGTTTAAAATCTAAGAAAAATATAATATAATAATTTATGTTCTATATAATCAATTATTTTTTACAAATTCAATTATTGATTATAATGATGTTTACTATCTTTTAAAATTAAGAAGAAAGTTTATTGAGCACATAAAGAGAAACACGTTATATATTTACTAAAAAAATTAGCTTGATGTTGAAAATTAATAGAAAAAAACAGTATATATTAATTTTCATTGTGTTTGAATTAATTCTGTTTTATAAATTCAATTAGTGACGATGATGATGTTTACTTTTCTTTAATATCAATAAGAGGATTTAATAGATTGATAAAGAGAGAAAATGCTAAATATTTTTAAAATGCTATTTTAAAACAAAACTACCAAAATTATTAATGTGAAATTAGTTAAAGTCTTGTTATATACATTTTAAAAGGAAGAGTTGTTCAACCTCAACCTACTTTGTGCTACAAATTTAACAAATTTGTTTATTGTAAAGATGTTTATGGCATATTTCAACATTTTGTCTGGTCTAATATATTATTTCATTATGAATAGCATGAATTTCTTTGTTTTTATTTGGTTAAGTGGTGAAATTATTTTTGAATTTTTTTTGTTTAATATGAAAGTTTCAAAAAAGTTGTAATTTATCTTTTGAAGAAAAAAAAAAAAACTTTTTCCAATTTAGGGCTTGATTTTAAAGTTTTTGTAAACAACAATGTGGTATGTTTAAGCCATGGCTCTATTTTTTACAAAAAAACAAAAATCATGTGTATACTGATATCAACAATTTTCTATTTGGGAGTGTTTTCGGTGTTTTTTTTGGGCAAAAATCATCATTTTTAGGTCTAGAGTTCTCATTTATAGTTTAACTATCTAGTGTCATAATATAAGTAGTTGAATTGGAACATTGAATACACATAACCAATTGATCGATGAATTTGCTGATATATCCTTGCATATTTATCCGGAGGTCAACCAAGAAGCATCTAAGGAGGATGGGCCAATGGATGGCCACATCTACTTTGAAGAATACATAGCAGAATCTCTTTTAGACATTAGTTCTATTACTATATTTTAAGGTGTACGTAATGACTTAGTAAGTGGAAGTATAATAGTTTTTTTTTACACATTTACACGATTATTTTGTCGACTGGATACTTGGAATAGTACGAGCTTCATATAGTAGATATGGATATAGTATCATAGTTACATATGTTTTTGAGAAGCTACTGTTTTATGTATCTTCTTTGTTACTTTGATTTCATAAAGAAATAACAAATTATTGTATTTTTATCTTGAAAAAAAGTTCTAAAAATTAATATGGATCTACTTAATTGTGTTCAAGAGTGATACAATTTATTTATTAATTTTTTTTTTAAATAATAATTATATACATTTTTTAGAAGTTCATATAGTTAAATGATTAATAATCAAAATAAAAAACAAAATTCATATTAATAAAATAATAAAAATATCTAAAATCTAAAATATTTTTACTTTATAAAAAAAAAAGAGTATGATTATTATTTTTTAAATAATTTTTCTATTAATTCATAAAAAAAATTACAAAATATTTAAAAAATTAATAGATTCATTGTTAAATTTCTCAGAATTTAATAAATCAAAATTAATATCAATAAATATGCAATATCTTTATATAAATTTTCAACAACTTTTTGTCAAATGAAAATAAGAGGGATTTATCAAATTTTAGTTTTAATTTTTTTATAAAAGATATATCAAAAGAATTAATAATTTTTTATAATATTTTAAAATTTTATAATCACAATTGTTATTAATTTTTGTTTTATTTAGATTTAAAATAATTAATAATTACGTTGATAGGCGTTTATATCTTGGATTTTTAAAAATGTAGAGGAGGAAGTATGGATTGTCTAGATTTGAGGAGTGTTTTGCCAAGTGTAAGACCCAGATGATTTAGATGGCCACAGTGTTTTAAAAATGTAGAGGAGGAAGTATGGATTGTCTAGATTTGAGGAGTGTTTTGCCAAGTGTAAGACCCAGATGATTTAGATGGCCACAGTGTTTTAGTTAATGTTTAATGGGTAGTGATTAAATTTTAATTGACAACTTGCCTCATCGCCCTCCCATCATTCACGAAGCACATCAGTAATTCTGATTAAGCAGGAACGATTATGAGCAGTGATTAACAATTTGCGGCGTCATTCTGGTGAATACTCCACGCGCCCTTCCTTCTAGTAGACTCTCCACACGTTTCTGTGATTTAGATCAAGTAGGAATGGTCGTTCTAGTGACAAGCATGAACGGTTATAGAGTGAACGGTTAGGGAGAGACGATCCAAACTAAAACATTGGAAACTCTATTGAAAAGTAGAGGGGCTGGGGCTTTTCCTGAAGGAAACATGAATCACTCCCTAACTAAGGCCAATTTTAATGTTAAAAAAAAAATTAAAAACCAGAACTATCACCCTGCATAACTCATCTAACATTAATGAGTTACTTGATAATTAACATCATATGTTCAATCTCTCTTTCTTTCTTATACATATATATATTTCTACAAACCTTTATAGAATTCCTATTGTAATATAAATAGGCACATAATTTTATCCTCACCCATAAATCTACATTCTAATGTGCCACATAACTATTTTTTCCTATACATACCATTTTATTAAATCTACATTCTAATGTGCCACATAACTATTTTTTCCTATACATAACATTTTATTACGACTAAATAACTTTTCCAAATTTCTCAAAATAAAGAGATAACATAACCTTCGAACATGTGTACATATATAATTATATGTATACAATCTCCCAACATCAGAATGTATCCAAATCATAACACTATGATTTTAAAATAAGGATTTCAATCTATGGAAAGTTCCTCACAATAAAGATAATTCACATTTTTATGATCCTTTCCTGCGTTATGGTATTGACTCCACCTATAAGTTTTCTTTATCACTTGCAAATTCATTTTAACAACCTACGAATCGGGATAAGTATAGATATATAAAAGACATGTATGATATTTATATTTTCTAAAATAACATGCTATAATTCCTACGTCCATGATTCTTAAAACAAAAATATTTCATAACATAATTTATACAGACCATAACTCAAAAGGGTAGATACGTCAACCACTTCTATGTTGACTCGATTATTATGCCACCCGAGATTCAAATGTCGAAAACCATATTGATTGGAAAATTGGAAAGTAAATATATACTAGTAAGTCATATTAATATTAATAATATGGCTTTTATACATCGATCGGTGTATATCAACCACATTTAAATGTGTGGTCTATATATGTCGATCGGCGTATATAAGCCATATTATTAATATCAATATGGCTTGCTAGTTGATGGTCGACCTATTAGTTAGGTTTTGTGAATTATTATTATTATTATTATTATTAAAAACAATATTATGGCCACACAATTAATAATATTAATTAAATAAGAATAAATATGATAATTAAATATAACGATTATGGTTGACCATAGTTGACTTTGGTTGACCATTCTTAACTATGGTAGACTTTGGTTGACTATGGTTGACTATGATTTAACATTGTTGACCATGGTAGAATTTGGTTGACCATGGTTGACTGTAGTTGACCATGGTTGACTTTGATTGACCTTAGTCGACTTTGTTAACCATGTTTGATTATAGTCAACCATGGCCAAATTTGTTTGACCATTGTTGGTTTTGGTAGACCATGGTGGACTTTGTTTGACTTTGGTTAACTATGGTTGACTTTGGTTGACCACCATACACTATGGCTGTCTATGGTTGACTTTGGTTAATGATGGCTGACTTTGGTTGACTATGGTTGACCATGGTTAACTATGGTAGACCATGGTTGACCATTGTTGACCACGGTTGACCTTACTTGATTTTGTTGTCAATGGTTGACTTTGGTTGTCAATGGTTAACTCTACTTGATACTGGATGATTTTGGTCGACCATGGTTAATGATGGTCGACCATAGTTGGCCATGTTGAATTTGGTTGACCATTGTTTAACGTGGTTGACCATGGTTGACTTTGGTTGAACATGGTTCACCATGGGTGACTATGGTTGACTTTGGTTGAGCATGATTCAGCATGGCTCCCTCTAATTGACGATGGTTGGCGATGGATAACCATGGTTGACTATGGTAGATAACGGTTAACCATGTTTTACCATGGTTGACTATGGTTAACCATAGTTGACCATGGCTGAGTATGTTTGACAAGGGTTGACTTTGGATATCCATTATTGAACATGGTTAACCATGGTTGAATTTGGTTGACCATCGTTCACTATGATTGACCATGGTTTACCAAAGCTATCTTTAGTTGACTATGCATGATTATGGTTGAGCATGGTTAACAATGTTTGACCATAGTTGAATTTGGTTTACCATTGTTTAACATGGTTGACTTTGGTTGAACATGGGTGAGCATGGTTGACCATGGGCAACTATGGTTGACTATAGTTGACTTTGGTTGAACATGGTTTACCATGGTTAATGGTGGTTGACCAAGGTTGATTGTAGATGACCATGGTTTACCATGGCTAATGGTGGTTGACAATGGTTGACCTAAGTACACTATGGTTGACTCTGGTTGACCATGTTTGACTTTGGTTGATCATGGTTAGCCATGGTTGAATATGGTTGACAATGGTCGACGATGCTTGACCATGGTTGACTATGGTTGACCATCATTGACTATACTTGCTCATTGTTTACTATGGTTAACTATGGATGACCATGGTTTATTATGGTTGACCATTGTTTATTATAGTTTCTCATGATTGGTGATGGTTGACTTTAATTTATTTTGATATCATATGGTTGACTATGGTTGACTTTGGTTGATTTTAATATCATATAGTTTACTATGGTTGACTTATTCATTTCATCATGGGTGATAGTGAAGGTTGACTTTAAAATCATATGGTTAATTATAATTCCACTATTGTATCACAGTTATTGAATTTGGTTAAATATGGTTTACTATCATTGACTTTGTTTAACAATGGTTGACTTTAGTTGAACATAGTTGACCATGGTTGAATATGGTTGACTTTGGTTAACCATGTCTAACCATGTTTGACTGTGACTAAACATGGTTGAATTTGGTTGATCATAGTTGACATTTGTTGACTTTGGTTGATTGTGGTCGAATTTGGTTTACTATGGCTCACTTTGGTTGACCATGGTTGACTTTTTGATTGACTTTTGCTTAACCATGGTTGACATCGGTTAACCATGGTTGAATTTGGTTTACTTTGGTTTATGTTTGGTTGACAAAGGTTGACCGAGCTTGACTTTGTTTGACCATGGTTGACTTTTGGTTGACAAAGGTTGACCAAGCTTGACTTTGTTTGACCATGGTTGACTTTTGGTTGACCATGTTTACCATTGCTAACCATGGATAACGATGGTTCACTTTGGTTGGTTTTTGTTGACTATGGTCATGGCTGACCATGGATAACCATGGTTGACTTTGGTTGATTTATGGTTGGTTTTTGTTAACTATGGTTGACCATGGTTTACTTTGGTTGACCATAGTTAATTTTGGTTGAATTTGGTTAACCATGGTTGACTTTAGTTGACCATGGTTTACTTTGGTTGACCATGGTCGACTTTTTGTTTCACATTGTTAACTTCTTGTTGACCATGGTCCACTTTGGTTGGTCATGGCTGACCATGTTTGACTATGACTAACCATGGTTGACTTTGGTTGATTGTAGTTTACTATGGATGACTTTGGTTCACCATGGTTGACGTTTTTGTTGACTTTTGCTTAACCATGGTTGACATTAGCTCACTATGGTTGACATTGGTTGGGATTTGGTTGACCATGGTTGAATTTGGTCTCCAAATGAATTGTAGGTAATAAAACTATCACCTCCCAACTAAGTTACCCTTAAGGAGAATTGAATTCGGGTCGTCTTGCTGATGAAACCCACACCTTAACTGAGTGAGCTAGCGAGAATTGAAAAAAATATTATTAATGCTATAAATTATATATTATTATTATTATAAATGTGACTATTAATATTAAATGGCTTGCTATTATAAATTATATTAATATTATAAATGTAAGGGCGTATATGATAGACTTACTTTAACCATAATAAAATAGTTTAGCTAAACTTTGTTCATAACGGTTGTCTATGCTCACTTTGTAAGACTATTGTTAATTTTCATTGACTATGGTTGTATTTGGTTGGCTATGGTTACCTTGGTTGACATAGGATGACTATGGTTGATTTTTTTTAACTATGGTTGACTTTGGTCGTACATGATTGGCTATGGTTGACTAAGATTGTCGGTGGCTAAATATTCATTGGCCATGGTTGACCATGTTTAAAGAAATATGGTTCACCATGGTTGACTACATTACTAAAGTTGATTGAATTTGGTTGACCATGGTTGAGTTTAGTTGACCTAGTTCAACTATAATTGACAATTGGTTTGCCATGAATGATTTTGGTTGACCATGGTTAGATATGGTTGACTTTGTATGTATAAGGAAAACTCCGATTGACTGTGGTTGACTTTGTTTATTTCACTATCGTGAACTTTGTTTTTCCATAATAAGCTATTCGTTGACTGTATTTGGATTTTAACTTTGGTCGATTGTAGTTAATAATTCTAAACAATTAACCATAGTTTAGTATGGTTGACTATGGTTGTTCATGTTTAATTGTGTTTGTCCTTGATTGAGTTTGATTTGCTATGGTTAATGATGGTTAAGCATGTGTCAAGATAGTTGACTATGATTATGATTGTGATTGACTATGATTATAATAATTATTATTATGACTATGATTATGATTATGACTGACTATGATTATGATTAACTATGATTAACTAATGTCCACCATGGTTTTCTATCTTTCACTCTGTTTGAAAAATATTGACCATACTTGATAATGTTTTACTTTGGTTTACTTTTGCTTGAATAAGTTTGTCCTTTGCTTTAATATCTTTGAAGTTGTCAATGGTTGAATGTGGAATTTAGGTTGGGTATGGTAGACTAATTTTTATAATATTAATCATAGTTTAGTATGTTATAATAATATTGATGGTTGAATATGAAATTTTTGTTGAGTATGATTGATTATATTTTAATAACACTATGTTCAATTTTGGGAGTGTGGCATTAACATGTTTATGGAGGTTTTTGTGGTACTGCAATGATTAGGTTATATTTTGGTATATTATTAGTTTTATTAATGCCATTAAAGATAATACTAATGTTAACTAACCATAATTAACCATAATCAATTTTAATAAATATTATTTGTAATTCAATCTTAATAAATATAATTCATTTTTTCTTTGTAAAGGTTACTTGTAATTCAAATATAAATTATTTGTAATTCAACTGTAATGTTATTTGTAAACGAAATATAAATTATTTATGACTTTAACTGTAATTCTATTTGTAATATTAATGTTATCTATAAATGCAATGTTATTTACAATTATTATTTCTAAATCAAATGTAATTTTATTTTTGATTATATATTATTTAAAAAATTATATATACTATTTTTTAAAATAAATATTATAAAATTTTATATATTATTAAAATTAAAATATTATTTAAAAAACAAAATATTAATATTTGGAATGTTAATGTTATTTGTAATTCAAATATAATGTTGTGTAATTATTTAATTATTATTTAAAAAATAAATTTATAGATTATTTTTTAAAACAAAATATAAAGTAATTATTATAAAAGTTTTTTTTAATATTTTGATGTTAAAATATTTTCAAAGTTATAATATTTTTAATATTTTAATAATATTATGTTCAATTTTGGGAGTGTGGCATTAACATGTTTATGGAGGTTTTTGTTGCAATGCAATAGTTAGGTTACATTTTGGTATATTATTAGTTTTATTAATGCCATTAAAGATAATACTAATGTTAACTATCGATAATTAACCATAATCAATGTTAACAAATGTTATTTGTAATTTAATGTTAATAAATGTAATTCATTTTTTCTTTGTAAAGGTTACTTGTAATTCAAATGCAATGTTATTTGTAAACGAAATATAAATTATTTATGACTTTAAATGTAATGCTATTTGTAATATTAATGTTATCTATAAATGCAATGTTATTTACAATTATTATTTCTAAATCAAATGTAATTTTATTTTTGATTATATATTATTTAAAAAATTATATATACTATTTTTTTAAATAAATATTATAAATTTTTATATATTATTAAAATTAATATATTATTTAAAAAACAAAATATCAATATTTGTAATGTTAATGTTATTTGTAATTCAAATATAATGTTATCTGTAATTATTTGATAATTATTATATAAAAAATATATTTATAAATTATTTTTTAAAACAAAATATAAAGTAATTATTATAAAAGTTTTTTTTAATATTTTGATGTTAAAATATTTTAAAGTTATAATATTTTCAATCTTCAATTGGTTTCATAGTTTTCTATGTCTTGAGAATGATACAAATCAATTTGCCAAAATTAAAGCGAAGCCATCAGTTTCAGCCACCATTATGTGTTCCAGTAGGACTTCATCATCCTCAGTCCCAGTTTGACAGTCTGCAAAGCCAAGCTAATCAGTTTCAGAGCTTTCAACTTCTACAGAATGATAGAAGTCAATTTCGAAGTCTTGAAAGCTTAAGCTAATCAGTTCCAGAACTTTCAAATTCTTCTGAATGATAGAAAACATGATCACGTGAAGATTGTGTGAAGAGTGAGCATATTTGGGGTAGTTGCAACAAACTATATTGATCAATTAATTAAAGAATGCCAAATTGTATTTATCAGCCATGGTTCAGTTACCACAAATAAGTATCTTTTACACATGAGATAAATGATAAGTGTCAAAAATATTAGAAAATATAATATCAATAATTAACGAGGCTTCTTATCAACGATTTAATGCGAAAATATGATTATATTTTTTAAAATTATAAAATGACAGTAATTAATCTTTAGATGTTGAGCGATAAATCTTCCTAATTCAAGTTCGATTCTTCATATCTCATAACCTTGACATTATTAACATTTTATTGTTATTTAATTAAATTAAAAATAAGAGTAATTAGGTGGAATTGATGTTGAAGCAAATGTCGGTAACCATAGAAAGGGACTGATTAGTGAGCATTGAATTGAAATACAATATTGAGAGTGGCACTTGAATTGAAAGTATGTATGGTAGAATTTTCTTTGTAACTGGAATTCCCTTTTTTCCCATATTGGAATTTCAATTTCAAGTATCTCTATCGACAAATAGATAAACCATAAATTTATAATTTTTATTCCCCTCAATGCATACGTACATGGAAACTTGTAAGAATTGATCCAATGGGGCAAACGTATCAAGTGGGAACTGGGATCCCTTTCCATGGTTCTATATTTTTGCATCCATGTTCAAGAGAATGAAAAGGCGTCGGTTTTCTCCCTCTGGCATTTGAAGATGCGTTAAGTATACAAAAATGGGTTGAGGTTAATTTTGATTTGACTTAATAATTGTTCATCATTTAAAAATGGGTTGAGGTTAATCCCTGTTCATCATTTAAAAATTAAGGCTATCATCTCTAGTTTTGCCATGTATGAGAAGGATTTAATCAACATAAATGACAACATAAACATAAAATTTATATGTCGATGCATCTTGATATTGACTCTACCTACCGGAAAACCACTATTATAATGAAGCTACCTCACGCGTTTGAGGATATCTATTTGCAGCAATGGCTCTACATAGTAGTATGCGTGTTTTGCACCTAGTAATAAAACACATCAAACCAGAAATGCATCTTTAACTGACAGTGTAAAGGAATGAATTTCAAATTATCATAAACTCATTTAATATAGCGATAATAACAATAAACATAATATCAAAAACCTATTTAATCTCAGACCCCTAACTTTATATATCAATGCAGATGACAGATTAAAGATCCAAGTTAAAATAAATCTTAATACCCAAATTGTGGATGATGAAAAGAAGCTTCTGTTAAAAAACAAAATAAACCCTTAAAAGAAAATAAACCCTTCAAGAAAGTGAATACCGGAAATTCAGAATCAGCCTTTCTATATATGCCTTCACGTCTCTTAAAGTAGCTGGGATTGAGAGCTGCAGCTCATATTTGAACTAAAACCTGGCCTCGCCGGGGCTTTGGAACAGGAAATTCACCAAATTGAAAGACGTCTATGGATCCATATTCTTTGTAGAACCATGCTTTCTACATTTTTACTCCTATCTTGTTTCAATGTGTGCCCATTTGTTTCATTTTGATATGATCGATGAACCAATACAGAGAGAACTGTGATAAAAGGAGACACTGGTATGTGGGTGTGTATTTGTAGCCATAATTCGTCCACTGTCACTGTTGAACAGGAAATCCCAATCTCCATGTTGAATTGAAATACCAACTCCGTGAAATACATTGCAAAGAAGAACTAATGCGAAAACCACAAAAAAAATAATTGCACTAGAGAGTGGAGTGCAAGTGTTACACTGAAGAGGAGCTAATCACGATGCCAAGTGGATGATGGAATTGCTGGTGTTAAAAAGTGTAACGTGTAACCAGTAACTAGTTTGCCTAACTTATTAATATTAATAAATGTGTGTCGCGTTCTTGATTTGAAGGCACAACACAGGTAGAGATAGGCTGCAATTCCTTCATGGTTACTCGGACGTTTCAATCGTTTTGTCTGGCCACAAAACATGGCCATTACAAGCAGCGCTTACCCCTTATGTTACTGCCTAAGTCCATGGCTGATGGAGAGTATAACCAACCATCCATGTAGTGGTAACATTTATTTGAAACTGCCAGCCATCTGTAATAACCCTATTTTTTTAAAAAATTATTACTGACAATTGGATTTAAACATGCGCATGAGTTATTTCATTAAATCTCAATGCTCCGATCATGAACCAGATGAATGTCCACAATATAATTAATCTGACCGATTAAAATTTATTTTTTTAGAAATTCTGCTACCTCTACTCCACCCCTGAGTTGAAGCCTTACGATGTAAATATACCTCACAAAAACATCATGAAAATATATTTCATGAACCCCTTTATAACCATAATGTATTATCAAGAATTAATAGCAATTACATATGTTGGAGTTTAGTTCTCGAAGGAGATTCCATCTATCTCTCATACAAACCATTAATCTACAAAGCGAAATACTTCAACATATTTCGTTTTCTTATATAATGTATAGGGTGTTAACCTTTTCGGCAAAAATCTACATTATCACCAACATTTGAGTGCAAAACAGAGTCGACCATTTACAAACAAGAAGCCTATTCCATAACCGATATATTCAGAAATATTTACTCTGCCCACAGTATAGGAATCTAAACATGATAATAGCACTTAAATTTATAATTGAAGTTTTCTACAAATTGAAAGTTGCTCTACCGTCTCGATATTAACATTTTTTCTTATGATACAAAAACAAATATAATAACAAAATTTTCGGTATAACCCATACCATATACATATATATATATATATAACAATCAAATATTCTAAATAGGATTCTCTATGCCACCATTATTCACACAACATAAAAAAATCATACTTACTTGTAAGGAACGGGGAAAATCACACTTGGAGAATTAACTCTTCCCAGCGATAGGAGTTCTCAGCTTCACCTTCGAGCTGGATCACCACCATGAACTAGAACGCAAAAAATCGCCTCCTCGTGGCACTCTCTTCTAGATTCCGTAAAAAGCAGATGGACTTATGAAAAGAGAGAACACTCAACTAGTTCTTCTATGCACAACATGGTGTCCCATGCTATCTCAGTGCACTATTATATATAGTTTTGCCTAGGTCTTATGCCATCCCAATCAAATCTCAAATCAATCCATAAATCCCTATTATTTAGGATCTTGTTTGGTTCGATCACCACCATGAACTAGAACGCAAAAAATTGCCTCCTTGTGGCACTCTCTTCTAGAGTCCGTAAAAAGCAGATGGACTTATGAAAAGAGAGAAGACTCAACTAGTTCTTCTATGCACAACATGGTGTCCCATGCTATCTCAGTGCACTATTATATATAGTTTTGCCTAGGTCTTATGCCATCCCAATCAAATCTCAAATCAATCCATAAATCCCTATTATTTAGGATCTTGTTTGATTCTTGAGTTTTAGATTGGATTTGATTGGTAAATATCTTTGGAGCTTGCTTACACATGCTCTCATGTGCCATGGTGGTGTCCCCTCATTTAGTTGAACTCTCCAAGTGTCATTTTTCTTTTATTTAATTAAAAAAAATAGTTTGCTGTGCAAAGTGTCACTTTGTGTTTTTTCTTAGTTTTAAATAACTCTTACATAACAATAACTGTCACAAAATAAATAAAAACAAATAATAATAATATTTTTTGGGTATTACAAAACATATTTTCTTAGCGATCCTAACTGGGATATTTAAAGGCTTTCAGAGCAGTCTATGTGAGTCCATTAGAAATTTTCCTTCATATGTTTTTCAGTGTGAATGTTGGTCGCAATGAATGTAGAATTTGTTTGTTTTCTTTGACAGACAATGTGTGGACTCCTTATGGGTTTTGATTGACGGTTATGAGTCAATTCTTGAGAGTAAACTTATTTCTCCCATGGGCGAATTAGAACCAAAGTGTCACCTATAATCAATCTGTATTCAAAGGAGTAGGTATGCATTCTTTTGTCATGCTAAGATTAAGCGGCTAATATTTTATAATGTTATATCTCTCTCTCTCTCTCTCTATATATATATATATATATATATATATGTTGGCTGCTTTTTGGACAGACCTGGGTTTTAATGAGGTGCAGCAACAAAACCCCTTGGCGCACTGGCCCTCTCGGCAACTAGCTGCACAGCAGCTTGAGGTCTCACCCGAAGTGGCTATGGGGGGGCTAAGGAATCAGGCTTCCTTAACCTAGGCGACGCGGAGACTGCGATCTTCTCCCTCTCTTTCTCCCAAGAGGATTCCTCCCAGCGGAACGTCTTACTCTTCCGCCGACCTCTCAGTTCAACAACGCTGAAGTTCGCACTTACCAGCCTGGCTGCGCGGTATCTCCACTCCTGCGCACGAGGCAATTACCCTCTGCGTCGATACTCCATGTATCGTTCCTGCTTGCGCGCCCAGCACAGTAACGCATTCCTAAGCACTGCGGTGATGGTGCTCCTATCGACTCCTTCGATAGTGCGCGAATATAACTTCTAAGGGAGTTTCCGGGACTTGCTTTATATACTCACTCATAAAGACAATGAAACATTCATGTAAACGCAAATAGTAAACTAAAACATGCATTCATGCAACACAGCATCATAACAACGAGAATTATGTAGTTCACCTCCACGGGGAAACCACGTCCACGGGAAGTGTATCTTATATTAATATCAAAGATAGAAATTACAGTCCTGCTGCACACACAGCTACAGCCTTAGATCTTTCCAGCAAACTCCACGCACACAGCTGGGAGCCCTTCTCTAGATCTAGTCTCTTCTTCTACAGAGATTACAATGGTTCAGACGTCGACTCAGACTGTCTGCAACTCAGGGATTAGCTTCACAACTATCCTGTTCTAACCCTTGTCTCCTAACAACACAATAGAAGACTAACTAGCTAGCTTATCTCAACAACTAACTTACATCTAACCCTCTTCCTTTACAATTACACATATATATAGGTGGCCATGACGGTTGCACCTTTACAAAACTGTGGGCCTTTCCCAACAGTATTCCCCAAAAACCCTAACCACAGACATGGCTAGGTGTACTGTAGGCGCCGCTTGCAGTCACGTCGCCATTTCCTGCAGGTTCCGCGATTTCCGGCGCAGATTGCGGGTATGGGCGCCGCTTCATCATTCACTATTCCTTGTCCTTCGCCTTCAATTCTTTAGTCCATTGCTCCTCCTTGATTAGAGCAACCATAACTTCTGTACTTAGCCTTAATGAGGGTAGCTCATCCCTCTACTCCGTCGCTTCATTTATTGTGGTAGCTGAGCTTTCTGCTCAGCCACATTCATTCTCTTTTGACGTGTGCGTGTGAGCTCCGTGATTTCCGGTCCATAATCTGCGCTGAGCTCGTCCATCTGGCACCGTACTGCGCACCGTTTACTTCTACCCAAAAATTGGTGCTTATTCAAAATTAGCACTTTCCTTTCAACACTTGTGCTTTTTCCTCAAAATTCGCAGCTTTACCATAGCTGCGGCCTAAGCTCCAACAATATATATATATAAAGTTAATAATATTGTATAATATCTCTATGTCATTTTAGGCTAACTATTATATATATATATATATATATATATATGTAATGACCTCTTTCTAGGATTTCTCAAAGAGGAAATAAAAGTTCAATCTAAAACTTAAAAACCTAAAAAATAACTTTAACAAAATCTCAAAATTACAAAATATGTTTATAATTTTCATTTTTCAATGTGGCAAACAATTTAAGTTCAAAATTATGCAATGTTGTTTCCTTTCATATTCCGTTTCCATCTATTGCTTGAATAATCCTTTTAACACATAATATATGTCTCTATAATAATCCTTTTAACACATAATATATGTCTCTATAATAATTCTTTTAACACATAATATATGTCTATGTATTGTTATAAAAGTTAATAATATTTAATTTATATTAGTATTTAATGAATTGATGAAAATGTTTTAAAAATAATAAAATGAGTTTTAATATATAAACTCTTAAATAATCAATCATTTTCACTATCTCTAAGTTGTATTTTTATTAATGATACTGTAATTAATTAGAAGATGTATAAATGCAAAATAAAATATTAAAAAACATGTCTTGAGATAATGACATTCATATTATTAGTGTGACCTAAAATTTCATGAATAGAATGTGACATAATTATTATGAAGGTTCCAATAAACTTATTGTGGTAAGTCCAAAGTCAAACTTAATAAAGCTTAGCCATTTAACACAACTAATAAAACTTATGCCTTTAACACACAGCACTTAATGAATGTCAAAATGAAATGTCACATAGCTAATGGTTGATGAATGTCATAATGTTGATTTATATTGACTTGGTACATTCCTTAATGGTTTTTCCACATTGCGACGTTCATCAAGGGTTATGTTGGATTCATCAAGGGGGCTTATGTTGGAAAAATTAGGCCCAACGATTCCTTAAATTTCGTTTTCCAATTAACTATGGTTGATCATGTGCCTTCGGAAAGAAAACTACCAAGAAATACATATTGATGTTGACATGTTTTGGAGAAGAAATACATATTCATCATGGTGACCATCATTCAACACCCATTGTTAACTATTTTCAATGATGGTCAAACATAGCTAACCATACCTAACTAAGTCAACCATGGCTAACTAAAGTGAAATATGCTTCATAGTCAAGTAAAGTCAAGTAAGTCAACCATGGCTAACTAAATTGCAATATGCTTCATTAAAGTAAACCATTGTTCATCAAAATCAAACATGAGTCACTAACCTCAACGATGGTTTCACTAAATGAAACTAAAGCCAACCATGGTTAACCAAAGTCAAACATTGTTCGTTAAAGTCAACCATGGTAAATAAATAGTCAACCATGACTTAAATTTAGTTAACCAATGTCAATCGTTGTAAAGTATGGTTCACTAAAGTCAACCATGGTTTTGTTGCATTGCGATGTCCATCAAGGTTATGTTGTATTGTGACATTCATTAAGGGTTATTGTTGCATTCTGACATTCATCAAAGGTTATGTCACATTGTGATGTTTATCTCAACAATGCAATGCAACATTAATTCATTAATGTTAGATGTCATCATTCATTAATAGTTATGTTGCATTGTGACATTCATCAAGAGTTATGTCGCATTATGAAATTCATTGAGGATTATGTTGCATTGCAATGATGTCTCCTTAATATGACATTCATGAAGGGTTTTATCTCTTTGTGACATTCATAAAGGGTTATGTCACATTGTGATGTTTATCTTGACAATGCAATGCAACACAAATCCATTAAAACATGCCTCATTGAAGTCAACTATGGTTGAATTTAACTCAACGATGGTTTAACTATGTTCATACTAAATTCAACCATGGTTTTAACCAAAGTAAAATATGGTTCATTAAATTCAACCATGGTAATGACTTAACTTTAGCTAATGATGTCCAACCATTGTCAATTATGGTTCACTAAAGTCAACCATGGTTTTGTCGCATTGCGACGTTCATCAAGGGTTATTTTGGATTACGACATTCATCACAATGCGACATAAGCTTCAATGAATGTCACAATGCGACAATAACCCTTGATTAATGTCACAATCCAATAAAAGCCTTAATGAGCGTCATAATCCAACATAACCCTTAATGAACACCACAATGTGACAAAACCATGGTTGACTTTAGTGAAACATAGATGACAATGGTTAACATTGGTTAGCTAAAGTTAAGTCATTCCCATGGTAGAATTTAATGAACCATGTTTGACCTTGGTTAACCATGGTTGAATTTAATGAACCATGTTTGACCTTGGTTAACCATAAATGAATTTAGCTTCAGCATAGTTAAACCATCGTTGAGTTAAAGTCAACCATGGTTTTGTCGAGTTGCGACGTTCATCAAGGGTTATTTTGGATTTTGATGCTCATTAAGGCTTATGTTGGATTGTGACATTCATCAAGGGTTATTGTCACATTGCGACATTCATAAAAGGTTAGGTCACATTTACGTCAACAATGCAATGCGACATAAATTCATTAAATTTAAATGTCATCATTCATTACGAGTTATGTCGAATTGTGACATTCATCAAGGATTATGTCGAATTGTGACATTCCTCCATGGCACATTTCTTAATGGTTTTTTCGCATTCCAACATTCATCGAGTGTTATGTTGCACTACGACATTCATCAAGGATTGTGTTGGATTGTGACATTCCTCCATGGTCATGTTGCATTATGGTTATGTTCCTCAATAAAACATTGCGACATTCATCAAAGAGTATGTCGCATTTCACAATAATATGATTTTTCGCATCATGACATTCATAACATTGTGATGTTTATCTTGACAATGCAATGCGACATAAATTCATTAAAATATGATTAATTAAAGTCAACTATGGTTGGATTTAACTCAATGATGGTTTAAGGATGTTGAAGCTAAAGTCAACCATGGTTAACAAAGGTCAAACATGGTTCATTAAAGTCAACCATGCTAATGACTTAAATTTAGCTAACCAATGTAAACCATTGTCAACTATGTTTCACTAAAGTCAACCATGGTTTTGTCACATTGCGACATTCATTAAGGGTTATGTTGGATTATGACACTCATTAAGGATTATGTTTGATTGTGACATTCATCAAGGGTTATTGTCGTGTTGTGACATTCACTGAAAGTTATGTCACATTTATGTCAACAATATAATGCGACATAACTTCATTAATGTTAAATGCCATCATTCATTAATGGTTATGTCACATTGTAACATTCGTCAAGGGTTATATTGAATTTCGACATTGCTCCGGGACATTCCTGAATGGTATTTCTGCATTGCGACATTCATCGAGTGTTATGATAGATTGCAACATTAATTAAGGCTTGTGTTGGAATGCAACATTGCTTTATGGTCATGTTGAATTATGGTTATGTTCCTTGATATCACATTGTGCCTTTCATCAAAGAGTATGTCACCCTTCGACATAATATTGTTTTTTCGCATTGGGATATTCATCAGGATTATGTTGGATTATAACATTCATCGGTAATTATGTATCACGGGTTATGTTGCATTGCAAAATTCATCAAGGGTTATGTCACATTTGTTAGATTGATTAAGGGTTGTGTCGCATTACAACAATGCCTAAGATGTGACACATTAAAGTCAACCATCAATAAATAAGATACAAAACGTGCACAAGCAAAAAATTCAACCATGCTAAATAAAGTCAACTATGGTTAAGCATAGTCAACTATGGTTCATTAACTTCAACCATGGTTAATAAAAGTCAAACACGGTAAACAAAAGTCATCCATGGTTCGCTAAAGTGTCGGGTATATGTAGACAAAACCCAAGATGCAACACATTAACAATGTGACATTCGACGTTCGACATTCGTCAAGGGTTAAGTCGCATTGTGATGTTTAGTAAGGATTATGTTTCATTGCGATGTTCATCAAGGATTATGTGACATTGCAACATTGACCAAGGAATAACTATGGTCAAAATAAAGTCAACCATTGTAAATAAATTCAACCATGATTAACTAAATTCGAACATGGTTCACTAAACTCAACCATGGTTAACTATGGTCGAAATAAAGGCCGCCATGGCTAACCAATTCAACCATGGTTAATTAAAGTGAACCATAGTTAACATTGGGAAATGTCGCAATCAACATAATAACCATTATATATTATTATTATTATTATTATTATTATTATTTGTAACTAGAGGAATCATCAACTGGGAAGAAGTTGGTACTTGCATGACACAGGGTCCAGGGATCCAATCTCATCTACTACCACTATACCCCTAGGTGCACCAACACATCCCATAAGCATGGGGCACGGGTAAGCCGGGGTGATTTGAACTCCTAACCTCCATTTACAACATTTCCTTCATATCAAGCGAATCGTCAATTGAGCTACACCCCTACAAGCCATTATATAATATTATTTTTATTTATAATATTAAAATAGAAATACAATATAACAATATGAATACTAAATAATATTAATATTTTATTAATACTTTGGTTATAATAATTTATTTAAATACCATATTATAATAGTTCATCAGTTTTTTTTACTATATAGTTATAATATATAATTATAATATCATAATTAAATAACAATATTTTTAATTAAATTATATATATTTTTAAATATCTCTAGAAGTGAATATAATATTTTTCTAATATATTGTAATATTATAATTACATAAATATGAATTTGATAATTTTTTATAATATAATTTTAATTAAATATCATATTTGATTATTATATATTAATTAATTAAACAATATTATTTTATTAATATTTTAAAGATATTTAATACTTCATTTTTTATATCAAATGTGGTTGTTGTTTTAATTAAATTTTAATATTCAATATTAAAATTTAATAAGATTATTTTTTATTAATATTATACTATAATCAATTTGAAAATAGTTTTTATTAATACATTTTATATATTTAATTAAATAATATTATTTTTTAAGATTCTATGTGTTATGAATATACTACTTTTTTATGACATAGTATAATATTATAATTAAATGATAATGTTTTAAATTAAAAAATATTAATTTATTAATATTTTGGAGATATTTCTATATATCCATTAATTACTAGTAACAACCACATTAATAAATATTATACATATATTCTATATTAATAATTCACAATGTTTTATTATTAAAATATAATTATTTTTTTCTCGTGAAAAAAAGCATATTATTGCTATTCAATTACTCAACCAAATAGTACATGATGTCTCTTTACAAACTATCTTCCCAAAAAACCAAAAAACATGGTTTCTCGATGACCCCTGTAAATACATAAACAGATTAAATATAATAAGCAGCAAAGTAAGAAATTCTAGTTTAGAAATTCCATCGAGCCAAAGTCAAGAAGCAGGTTCTCACAATGTTCTTCTCAAAATAAAATGCCTTCTTCTCCTTCCAAAGACAACTTTGAGAGCTGAGCTTCCTGAGTGTTGTATTCTCTGTAGATATGTGTCAAAGACAATGCACTGAAGGATTGCAATTCCAACTGTATTATTTTACACCAATTAGCTAAATTTATCACCTGCAAGTCAAATTCGCCCCTTTCCCATTTGGTCGTAACCCTCGAGTCACCAAAAAGTTTGACCAATGCCAACCCAAAGAGATTTGTAGCACGTGAAACACACCACAGAGCTAAAAGTTCTGCCTTCATGTTTGTTCCCTTACCACATTTCAGCTAAAAGGTGTAGAAGTGGTCCTGATTAAGGAAAATTACCCCGCCCGCACCAGAGTGTCCCAAATTTGTAGCCCCATCAAAAAGGAGAACTGGATCATCAAAGGCAAGATGAAACTGTCCAATCTTCCGTCTCTCAGATTTAACCTCATCAACCTGATAATTTAAAAATTGACATAATGCTGAATTATAAATGTTTTCCATATTTGGGATTAGATATTCAAATAGAGCTTTGTTCCTTGCCCTCCATATGGCCCAGCAGATGAACACCAGAAGAGTGGAATGTGCCTTGCATGCAGAAACCCAATAGTGTAAACTTTCTTCCACATTACAGCCTCCCCATACCACCGATAAGACAAGACGCTGGTAAAACAATCCCCACAATCTCAAGGTAAAAGAGAATTCCAATAAAATGTGAATTGTAGACTCCGATTCCATTTTACAAAAGCCACATTGGCTAGGCCAAATCCACCCCCTCACATAAATATTTCCCACGTTTTCAGTCTATCTTGGAGCATAAACCATAAAAAACATTTTAGTTTCAACGGTATCTTCCAGGACCAAATCACTTTATACCACCAGTGAATAGGATAGATGCATTTTCTTTTGATCATGTAGCAGTAAGCAGTCTTCGTTGTTATGCTTCCAGTTGCCTCATTCCTCGCCCATTCCACCTCATCCTCCTCAATGCTCAATTGAATTCCGACCCTGTTCAATGCTTGAAGATAATAATCCTATTCCATAGCTAAGTGACGGGGGAGATGAAGCTCATCAATGTTGAGCCAATAGTCCAACAGAGCATTCTTGACAATAGAATTTAGAGTATAATGTCCCGAATTTCTTAATAAAAATAATATCTCAGGTGACAGTAAGTAATCCTCATTCAAACCAATGATGGGATCAATGCCTACAGCAATCTCCTGTCCATTACCCACTTTCCAACGGATTTCACTAGCAAGCCAATAGTAGACCTTTAAAATCTAGTCCAAATTGAAGAGCCCCCCTGACTTTTTTCCATCGCGATCTCAACCAGTGTGTGAGTTTTATTTTAACATATTTCTGTTGGATAACCTTAGACTAGAGAGACACACCAAATAATTCTCACCACAAACTCTTCAGCCTCAGTGCAATGCTAAAGACAGCTAAGTCCTTTAGACCCCAACCTCCAACATATATGGGTAACGCAATTTTTCCTAGCCAATCATCGACAAGTTGGCATTCTTGAAACCTCCAATCCATAAGAAATTAAACATGAGTTTCCTTAATGTATTGAGCACTGAACTTGGCACGGGAAGAAGTGAGAACCAATAGACTGGAGTCCCAGTCAAAATTGAATTTACTAGTGTAAGCTTACCCCCAATAGATAAAAGACGATAAGCCTAATGAGATATACCGGACTCAAACTTTTTTATCAGCCAATACCAATCTCTAATAAGGTATCCATTCGGTTTTAGCTGGAATCTGAGGTAGGTAAACACTTCAACAAGCTCTGTGCACTTATAAGGAAGTAGTGACTGTATGTCCCTCATTTGGTCCATCCCAACAAGATTCATATATAAGCATGATTTCTTTAGACTGACCCTCATACCCGAGGCATTACAAAATAGGTCAATAATGCCCTGGAAATTTCTCCACTCCTCCAATGAATCATTGCCTGCAAGTAATACATCATCAACGAACAATGCATGGGAAATATAAAGATCTTTGGAAATTTTCAGACCTGTAATCATGCCCACCCTTCGTGCCTGTCTAATCATCCTGCTCAACCCATCAATAATTAACAGAAAAAGAAGAGGAGACAGCGAACAACCCTGTCTCAGCCCTCTTGAACAACTGAAAAATGCCGAAGGAGCACCATTAACAAGGACTACAATGTTCATAGTGTTCATGCAGGCCATAATCCATCGGATTGCAAGTGTTGGGACACCTATTTGAATTAGAACAAGCCCAAGAAAATCCCAACTGACGCTATCATAGGCCTTTTCCAAATCCATTTTTAGAATAATAGCTTTCAACTTCTTTCATTTGATGGTGTGGAGTAATTCCCGTGTGATGCCCACAGCATCATGAATTTGGCGATTTTCTAAAAAACCAAATTGCTGAGGTGTAATAAATTTAGAAAACACAGGTTTAAGACATCTTGCTATAATCTTTGATACAATCTTATAAACAATATTACAAAGTGCAATAGGTCGGAAGTCCCCATAATATTTAGGATCATTTAACTTAGGAATAAGAGTTAAAAATGTTGCATTCAAAGCTCCAGAGACATAACCCTGCAACCTGGTATATTCCACCATCTTAGGAATAAGAGTTAAAAATGTTGCATTCAAAGCTCGAGAGGCATAACCCTGCAACTTGGTATATTCTACCATCTTTAAAATATATTCCCCCATGATGTCAAAGAAGTGCAAGAATAACTCCACAGTCCAGCCATCAAGCCCGGGACTCTTCCCCTTGGCAAATAGTTTAAGAGTTCTTTCAACCTCCTCCAATTAAATCTCCAAGCATAAATCTTCAACCTCATTCTCATAAAAAAATCGAGGGTATAATCTAGCAACCTGAAGCTGGGACAAGAGATCACAACTATTATCATCATTAAAGATATTGGAAAAATGTTTCATAGCTAGCTTCTGAAGTTCCCTTTCACCTACCACTTCAACCCCTTCCTCATCTAACATTTTATAGATCAAATTGCTATTCCTCCATGCCGATGCAAATGAATGGAAGAGTATGGTGTTTTTATCACCAGAACTCACCCATAGAGCGCGGCTTTTGAGTCGCCATTCTTTCCCTTCTTTTAAATAATAACCGTCTCTCTCATTTTCGAATTTCCTCAAAAGCTCAAAATTCAAGTTATCTAGGGGAGTCTCCAAATTGTAAGAGTATAATAACTACAACTAAGCTTCCACATTCAATAAGTGCTATCTGTCCAACTTTTTCCTCTGATGGATCCAATGCGTGACTTTGTCTTTTAATTTCTTCAACTTCATACATAACCTATCAACAAGATTAGGATCCCCCTCCACCTCAGAATTTAACCAGGTCGCATGAACAAATCCAACAAATTCAGCATTTGACAACCATGAGCTATCAAATTTGAATGGATAGTTTCGTTGGAAATCACAATCATCTAGAAGTAGAAAGACTGGCCAATGATCCGAGATCTTAACCTTACCAACCCATGATCTATGACGAGAACAGGTTTCCAATAAATTTCCTTTGATCAGAAACTTATCAAGTCTCTTGAGAATACTTTCCTAACCACCATGACCATTAGATAATGTGGGAGCCATGACACCTGAATAAGCATCAATCAGATCATTATTAACTAAAAATTCAGTGAAATAATCAGCTAAAACATCCATTTTCGCTTTTGGCCCCCAAATTTCTTGAGCTAACCACGTGAAGTTTAAATCTCCAGCCACAATAATGTTATTCCTGTTCAATAAGCCATAAGTGTTCAGACCATTCCAGAACAATTCTCTATTCCTATAAGGTGCATAACAATTTAAGATGGAGAGAATAAGATCATCCAATCTACGACAACCCTCCATAAGAATACCCCAAGCAGTTTTTTGCACAAAAAATGAGTAATATCAGGGATCCCAGGCCACTAAGAGCCCACTCGACATCCCCATAGAGCTTACCACAGAGACTTCCCAGCCTCCAATAATGCCAAGAATTTTAGAAATCGCAACCATGTCCTCACACATGGTTTCCTGCAAAAGGATGATACCGGGGCGAGTAGTAGTGATAAGGTCTGCAAGGTCCCTAACTCGCACAGCCCTTCCCAAACCCCTAACATTCAAAGAACAGATAGACATTGAGGAACCCTATCCTCGGGGGATTCAGCTCTAAGACCCCCAATAGAAAAATAATTTTTGACTTCAATCGCCCACCAAATCAATTCTTTTAGAAAGAGCAACAAACCCATGAACATCTTCAAGCCTCAAGCCACCCTCACCTTTACCTTTCTTTCGGGATTTCCTAATAGTAACATTTTTAAATCTATTTGCGTTCACCGACTGGTTTGTGGAAGGGTTTCTAGAGTAAATAGGTAATGGGATTACCGAAACATCTCCCTCAGAAACTCCATACCTAGCCTCCCCCAGGAGCACCGTATCATCAGAGGTATAAGAATCAAGCTCTAAAGTCTTATGCTTCAACAATTCCCCCCCCTCATCAATCTTATCCAAACAACAAACATTACTCCGAGCCAACACCTGAGTGGTAGAAACATCCCCAGTCATATTAGAAACTTCACCAAACAAATCCCGACACACTCCGGTTTTATTAGATTGAGAAATCACGTTATTTCCCTTGGAGGACTCCAACCTCAAAGCCGTATTTCCAGTAGCAGATTTTTTGTTAAGACTTGCATCCGTATCAAAAATCACATCTATTTCTACATCAGAGATATCACGAAAAGAGGAGATAACATGGGAATTTGTCTTACCAGGAGTCTCATGCCGATCCAGACTATCCAAATGCTGAGCCGACAAATTATGATCATGCACCATTGAAGGATTCAGAGCTTTTGCAGGGGAAGCCGGTAAGAGTAGTTCAGGGCAGTGAGCCCTAATATGTCGAGTAGCCTGACACAAGAGGCAACAGAATGAGATTCTGAAATATTCAAGTCTTTGTCTCCACACCTTCGAGCCTCAAACCAACTCAACTTCAGCCTACATAAATGAAAAATAATTATTTAATATTATATTAATTATCACATTAATTATCATTATTATTAAGTAAATAACAATATCACTAATTAATTAAATTTTTATTAATTAATTAATTAATATATATGTTAAGGAATTATTAATTAATATTATCATTAACTAAATAACAATATTTGGAGATATTCATTAATATTATGATTAATTATTTTGTCTATAAAATATTATAAAATAATATTAGTGTTTAATTAAACAACAATACTAATTAAATGTATTTCACTAAAATCATTAAACAATATTAATCTATTAATCATTATTAATTAAATAATTATTATTTAATTAATAAATTAATGTTATTGTTGGCGAAATAATAATAATACAAATTAAATTATTTTATATTTATTCATTTTAATTAATTATCATAAAATAATAATATTTTTTAATTAAAAATTGTTATTAATCAAACAATTGAAATATGTATTTCATTAAAATTATTAAACAATAGCCTTCTAAATATGTGTATGCTCCTACACATTACTAGCAACAACCACATTAATAATATTAATGTGTCTCAATATGTGGATAGGTAAATTAGGCACATACTTTTCATATTAATGTTTTTCCTATAGTATGTGTCCCATTAACTGTCCCATTAATGCTTATCGCCGCATTCACCACATTCAAACACATTAATATTATTAATGTGGTTGTTGCTAGTTAATATTGATATTATATCTTTATATAAAAAAAGATTTATATTTGTATTTAAAATAGAAAATATAAATATAAAAAATATTATAAATATAAATTAATAACTTTTATTTATTTATATATATAAGTTTATATATATATATATATATATAAGAGTTTGATATGTATTTATATAATATTAATTAATATATGAAATTCAAAATAAAAGAAGACTTTTATGCTTATTATAAATCAAGTCACTAACGAATCCAAGTCTCAACGCATCCAGTCTTCATATTTTCTTTCTGTGGCCTGAAGTCTCGTTCTCAGTTTCTAGTCTTGGATGACTATCAAAATCTTTGTTTTGATGGCATGTCTGAAATTCAGGGTCACTAGAAGGATGGTTGTCCTCGTGGTTCCTTCCCTACTTAATCCTAAGGAATTTATACATCTTTCGAATATCGATGATCAAGCGTGTCTGAGATTTCATATTCCTCTCGTTCAATTCTATCAGTTCGACCCATTGAAGAAAGATGCGGATCCGGCGAAAGTTATCAGGATGGCCAAGGTTTTTTTTTTTTTATTGTTTTGTCTGAATATTGAGAGTCCCACCGGAGTTTAAAAAACATGTACGTTCAAGCCATCTAACAACGAAGTCAACGGTTCACTTGCCTGTTGGTCTGTTGTTGTTGGTCCTTGGATGGCTCAAGAACATACATATTTTTCAAAGATGGCCATGGCAGGTGGTTTGTAACTCGAGTAGGTCAAATCCATCTGGATCCACATCAACTGAACCCTATGTACTACAGACTTCTCTACGGCCCCGCAATCTGAGAAAGAAATTCCGGTGAACGAAGAAGCGAAGGGATTCAAACGGCGAGGCAAATGCTGTGAGCAGGCTCTACCCACCGTCGAGAGAATAGCTCACTCCATTCCGGCGAACACTCGGGATCCACCTGCCCAGCTAGCTTATCAATGTCCAGCCTAAACTTACAGGCTAGATAAACTCAGCCCCGTGCCATGACCTCCAAAAGGTCCCACCTGCAGTTGATTCAAATTTGAATTTCCATCCATGATCAGCCTTTTGATCGCCCCTCTCCCCTCTCTTCACTCGACGGACACCCCATTTCCATTCGACCAGTATTCACTAAAGCAACACCCTCAGGGGAGTCTTTAACTGATAGCTCAAAACCAGCTATGTGAGTCTTCCCGCTTTCAGTTCCATTAACAGACCAGACAATGGCACATTAATGTGCAGGAAAAGGCCCTGCTGATTGCTTTCAGAAATGCGGCAAACAAAACAAATTAAGTTTCAAATCCAAAGCCATGGATTGGACGAGGATGAGCTATTTTCGGTGTCTGACAAGAATATTTTCGAAGATTCACAAGCGACGGTGGATCTCTAAGATGATCTGCTGCCAGGTTTCTTCCATGGGAACATACACTCTTGTACAAATAGATGTCTGAATTTATTTTCTCGAATTTAGTGAAATGGGCACTCTTACATGTGAAGATCAGATTGAAGGATTAATGCAAACTGATCAAGGCACTGCGTAGTACAAGCAGTAGCAGGTATCTAGAACACTCTTTGAAGTCGTTTGGTAACTAAAGTGAGCAGTTTGCAACTGCTTAGGGCTAAGGGTAATTATGTGGAAAGCATATTCACTGTCGTACCACCACTGCTAGTGTGACTCTTGCCCGTTCACCTCTTTGCCTCCCTGGATTCCACTAAATACGTTACGTGTTTTAAAAATAAAGGGGAGCGAATTGGAAACACTGTGGGCAGATGAAAGTCAGGTATGTAATTTTGGACAAAAGTTTTTTTTATGTGTTTTTATTTATTTATTGCAAAAATCATTCCGCTCTTCAGTATTCCGTATACCACTATGCACAAAAGTTATATTTAGGGGTCAAACCCACTTTGAAAATATGAACATTGCAGGCACCTCGGCTCAATGAACGTGTGCAGGAGGTTAATCTCAAAACTTTTCTAGATGAGCTCTATCATCTGAAGTCTTTGCAATGCTTGGTGTTAAGGAATTGTTCAAATATGAAATCACTGCCAGATTCCTTTGTGAGCTTAACGAACCTTGAACATATCGACTTCTCTGGGTGCTCCAATTTACAGAAGCTTCCAAATTACTTTGGGAAATTAAAGAGGCTCGAACATATTGACTTATCTGGGTGCTTCAGTTTGAAAACATTTCCACCTAGACTTTACAAACTTCAAAAACCTCCTAGAATTGAATAAGTGCTGCAAATATTCCGAATTCCTTTTGAGGATTTAAGGTCTCCAATGTTGTAAGTGCCCCAATCTGCATATACTTCCAAATTCCTTAATAGAGTGCCGATATTTGTATTTGAGATCTTGATAGTTTGAACTGATTTATGTATAAAGGTTAACTTGTGGAAATCAGTTAATTTTTATTTGAGAATTGTGTTGTAGTGTAAAAGATAACAAGTATTTTTTGTTCTCAAGAAGATACTGTGTTCTTAACAATTATTTCAATTCAAATGTATAAATTTCGGGAAATTGTCCATGCTTCCTAACCACTGCAAACCGTGGTTGAAGATAATTAAGCAAAACCCTTTGAAAGATCTCACTTGGATACTTAGATCTCCCAAAGTGAGAGAAGTAATGCATCCCCAAAATTGAAGTTTAATTACAACCAAAACGCATCTAAGATGTTTCCGGCACTTGTACTTAGGTTCGAATTCATGTGTTAGCTATTGTTGTAAGTCAACCTACAAGAACAAAAATCTATTGTTAGTGACTCAGTTATAACGATTCAATTGCAATTGATGTTTTACCAAATGTTTGACTTTGTTGTTTATATTTTTTTGTGTTCATGTGGTCAAGTTATTCCTGTATAATGCTTTAATAACGCATATAACATGTACGGAATTGTTCTTATTATTATTGACTGCATACCTGGAAAAATCATGCAAATATGATTTTATTTCAATGTCAAATCTTTGAAGCATTATGGAAAGTTTAACTGTTTTATTTTTAAACATCGGCTCCATTGCCTTAATATTTTTCAGTGCCAAAGCTTTGCAAAGGTATGGGTAGTTAAGTGTTTATCTTAATTTACTATATTTTTTCTTAATTTTGTATTTAATTTTAATTATTTTTTTTAAATGAAAAAACTTTAATTATTTATTATAGTTTTTAACCAATTATTTACTACAATTTTAACAAATTTGAGTATATTATATTTTAAATACTATTAAATTGAATTTTTAAATTCAAATTCAAATTTTATGAACATTAAATATTCAAGTTGATAACTATTGTAAATAATTTTATATATACACAATATAATAAGTTTATCTATAAAATAAATAGTATTTTATGAATATGAAATATTCAAGTTGATAACTATTGTAAATAATTTTATATATACACAATATAATAAATTTTTCTATAAAGCAAATAGCATTCAAAAAAAGTCATCAAACTCCTATCTCAATGCAATAAATACATATTTTTACATTGCAATAATTAATATATACATTTAGTGTATTAAAATTCTTATCACGAAACATAATGTTTAATAAATTTATTATTTTTTAACATTTTTATTATGTTTTATTTTAAAAAAATAGCGGAGAATACCTTAATTATTAGTCCATGCCTAATAGAGTTATAAAATAATATTATTCTTTCAACACTTTTTTATTATGTTTTTTTTAAAATGTATTGATGAACAAATTTAGATTTAACATTTTTATTATTAAACCTATTAACAAAATTTCAAAAAAATAATAATATTTATATACATGAGAATTTATACAAATATTTATCTAACATTTTGTACTAATCAACATCATCAATCTATGAAAGTCCAATGATGGTACTCATATTGAGAAGTGTCTAGAGAAAGGGGATGTGCGAGTGGTTTCAAACAATTGGCACTTTATTGCCAAACAAATGCATCTCACCATTCAAGATGTCGAGTCTCTAAAATCCAAAATCCAATGGAAATCTTGTGGATTACGAGCCTAGATCTTTTGTGGATGGCTACCTAGTAAAACACTTCGGGATAGAGAGAATGAAGCTTAGTAAGTATTCATCACCAGAGGAATATGTGATGATCTTTCAAATGAATCAATGCAATAAATTTGCTAAATATTAATCATTATACAAAAAAGAGAAGTTAATAACATTAGAAATTCTTATATTACATCAGGTTTCAATGAATAAAGTGAAATAAATAAATAAGCAAGACAATTTGAATAGGCTATAGAAGCAATTCTAACTATGCACACTTTCCTAAATGAGTTTAATTGATTCATGATTTCCTAAACACTAGTTCTAACTGAAAAAGACACTTGCAACTTAGTACATGCAGATACAACTTAGTGCATGCACATGCAGATTGGAGCACTTACAACATTCGAGGTTCTTAAATCCTCAAAAGGAATTTGGAATATCTGCGGTTCTTAAATCCTCAAAAGGAATTTGGAATATTTGCAGCACTCATTCAATTCTGGGAGGTTTTTGACGTTTGTAAAGTCTAGGTGGAAATGTTTGGAAATGTTTTCAAACTGAAGCACCCAGATAAGTCAATATGTTCGAGCTTCTTTAATTTGTCGAAGTAATTTGGAAGCTTCTGTAAATTGGAGCACCCAGAGAAGTCGATGTGTTCGAGGTTCGTTAAGCTCGCAAAGGAATCTGGCAGTGATTTCATATTTGAACAATTCCTTAACACTCAGATGACAGAGTTCATCTAGAAAAGTTTTGAGATTAACCTCCTGCACACGTTCATTCCGGCGCAGGATAATTTTCTCGAGATTCGTTAGCTTTCCAATGGACTCTGGAATCTTTGAAAGGGGAGCATCAATAATTAACTCCCTCGACAACAGAGGTGCCTGCACTGTTCATATTTTCAAAGTGGGTTTGACCCCTAAATATAACTTTTGTGCATTGTGGTATACGGAATACTGGAGCAGAGTGATTTTTGCAATAAATAAATAAAAACACCAAAAAAACTTTTGTCCACAAATTACATACCTGACTTTCATCTGCCCACATTGTTTCCAATTCGCTCCCCTTTATTTTTAAAACACGTAACGTATTTAGTGGAATCCAGGGAGGCAAAGAGGTGAACGGGCAAGAGTCCCAGCAGAGCCACACTAGCTTTGGTGAGAGGCACACTAGCAGTGGTGGTACAGCATTGAATATGCTTTCCACATAATTACCTTCAGCCCTAAGCAGTTGCAAACTGCTCACGTTAGTTACCAAAGGACTTCAAAGAGTGTTCTAGATACCTGCTACTACGCAGTACCTTGATCAGTTTGCATTAATCCTTCAATCTGATCTTCACACGTAAGAGTGGTCGTTTCACTAAATTTGAGAAAAGAAATTCAGACATCTATTTGTACAAGAGTGTATGTTGCCATGGAAGAAACCTGGCAGCACATAATCTTAGAGATCCACCCTGGCTTGTGAATCTTCGGAAATATTCTTGTCAGACACCGAAAATAGCTCATCCTCAACCAATCAGGGGCTTTGGATTTGAAACTTAATTTGTTTTGGAGGCGGCTGAAGAAAGCAATCAGGGGCTTTGGATTTGAAACTTAATTTGTTTTGGAGGCGGCTGAAGAAAGCAATCAGCAGGGCCTTTTCCTGCACATTAATGTGCCATCTGCCATCGTCTGGTCTGTTAATGGAACTGAAAGCGAGGAGGTTCACATAGCTGGTTTTGAGCTATCAGTTAAAGACTCCCCTCACTGCGTTGCTCGAGTGAATACTGGTTGAATGGAAACGGGGTGTCCGCGAGTGAAGAGAGGGGCGATCGAAAGGCCGGTCATGGAGGGAAATTCAAATTTGAATCAATTGCAGGAGAGCGGGACCTTTTGGAGGCCATGGCACGGTGGTTTGCAGCTCGAGTACCTCAAATCCATCCGGATCCACATCAACTGAACCCTGTGTATGCCCCGCAATCTCGGAAAGAAACGCCGATGAACGGAGAAGCAAAGGGAGTCAAATGGCGAGGCAAAAGCAGTGAGCAGGTTCGACTCACTGTCCAGAGAATAGCCCACACTGCGAACACTGGGGACCTACCTGCCCAGCTAGCTTATCCAGCCTGAGCCTGAACTTACAAGCTAGATAACCTTAGCTGTTAAATTCAGCCACTACGAATATGATCAAGCTCAAGCTGTTAAATTCAGCCACTACGAATATGATCAAGCTCAAGCTGTTAAATTCAGCCACTACGAATATGATCAAATCAAAAGCAAGGATGACCATATGGAGAACGTGAACTAGAATGATCAAATCAGAGGCAAGGATGACCATATGGGGAATGTGAACGAGATAACCCACAATACATTAGTTTTCGGGCCAAATGTGATCGAGTCGCTTAAGAGACAAGCAATAGACCAAGGCATTAAGTGCTCCACCTTTGACGTTTTGTCAGCTTGCTTGTGGCATTTGAGAATAAGGTTTCTCCAACTGCCCGCGGATAAGGAAGTTCAGTTCATATTCCTCCTGGACGCCTGAAAAATATTCAACCCACCGCTTCCCAAAGGCTTCTTCGGAAATGCATTCTGCTTTGCATGCGCAAAAACGACTGCAAGAGAGCTAGCAATCAAACCGTTGTCTTTCGCTATGAAATTTGTCCGCTAAGCGAAAATGGATGTGAACGAAGATTATGTGCGATCTGCGATAGATTTTATGGAGTTGAAAGGGGTCCCTCTGTTGACAGTTACCAAAATCAGATTTGGAGATGTGGATTTCGGTTGGGGAACGCCTGTCTACGTCGGCAAGGCTGTTTCAAATGGAGTGTCCAGGATCTTCTTCATCCCGCATCAGGATAGAAGTGGTGTGGAAGAAATAGTAGTTCCCCTCTGCTTTCCGTCCTGCTGCCATGCATAGATTTCAAGAAGAAATTCGTCAAGCCATTGAGAGCGCTCCTCCGCACCGACCTTCTTCCCTCTAAAATTCAGTAGCTCATATTAATTTATTAAATCTGTTGTTTTTGAAAAAAGATAAACAATAATGTGAATTTGTTAAGATGATGTTAGTGGATCTCTGATTTAAAATCCAATACGAAAACTACGTTATATTCTAAATATGTGTTAAGTTAACTTATAAAACTGCATTATCTTAAAATCACAAAGAATACAATTGTATTCAACTAGATTTAACATTATCATCAAACCAATAAGAAATTATTATTGTAATCAAGTATATTATAAGTAGTCTCGAAGGAGAAGATAATTATTTATACGATTTGGATGATTCTACTAGCACATATGCATGTTCTGCAGATGAAAACGCTGATAGGTGTTACTATCTTAATACTGTAATGTCAATGTTAGGTTTGTGGTTAAAACTTGCCGATGTTGATACACATTTAAAACTAACACTAATAACAAATTTGGTTATCAACAATTATTATTATCAACAATTATTATTAGTCCACATTATATTCCCAAATATGCTGCAATTATCAACCGATACTGTAACAGATATTGTTTCATTCCTTCAATATTTATGCTTACAGTATGATTACATCGAATCCCTTTTTAGGTCCACCTGATAAGATTTGTGGAATGAACAACTGGTTAGAATCACATTATATTCCCAAATATGTTGCAATTATCAACCGATACTGTAACGGATATTGTTTCATTCCTTCAATATTTATGCTTACGATATGATTACATCGAATCCCTATTTGGTTCCACCTTATAAGATTTGTGGAAGGAACAACTGGTTACAATTATCAAAACAAAATAATGGTAAAGTATATATGTTTAATTATCAAAACAAAATAAAATTACAAAGGTTAACAATAAAAAAAACGTTGTAATTTGTTATGGATTATGCCAGAATGTGTGGAAACATTCCAAACTTCAGATTGTACATTACGAAAATGGCTAGCCATGATTTAGTCTTTCTCGAAACATTGTTTCACTGCAATCATCCACAAAACAATTCAGCAAACACGTCTATACATTAAGAGATTTGAAAATATAATAAACTAAGACACACTCACTGGATGAAACGAGTAACCTTGTTGAATTCTTCCCTAGTATTCTATAAGAAAAGCAATTTAAAGTGATAATTCTTCACTTCAAATAAAATATAGTTAATTTTTTTTTAAATGTTTGATTTTTTCTTTATTTTATATGGTCTCGACAATTTTCAAGTTGGTTTCAGAATTGATCTCAATTCACTGTAGTGTATTTTTCGAGTTGTTTTGAATACTCTTTCTTGGATAATTGTTGATACTTGTAAATGTGAAACAAGCTTGTAAAATGAATATGTGTGTCTCTTGGGTTTTTTTTTTTCCTACACATAGGATCTATTGTGTGGGTGTGTGTTAATAATAAGTTGGGTTTTTTTCTTTCCTACACATACCATCTATTGTGTGGGTGTGTGTTAATAATAAATAGGTGATACTTTATATATAAAATATTCTACTCTCTTGTTTGCATTGAAAGTGTTCCAAGATTTGTTTATTGATGAATAATAAATATTTAGCTACCAATGTGTTGGGATCTTGAAATACTTTTATATCTTCGTTATTTGATCTCCTCTTATGTATGCACTAGAAAATTTTCTACTTTGATAGTGATAAAATGATTTTATACACATGATAAGATCAAGTTGAATCACTTTCAAGTTGTTTTTAGCAATGATAGCAATGTAAGGAAATGATAATCTATAATCTCATACAATACACTTGATGATTTTGGTAATCCATCCTCTAATGATGACATCTAGGTGAAGCAATGAATTCATTTAAATGTACAACTCTTTTATTCTCTATTTTTTTATTGTCCAACATTCTAACCTTCACTGGAAAGTGAGGCAATGAGAGTTTATTTAACTGGTTTTTCTTTGTTATTTTATTGTCCATTATGACCTTTAATGGAAAATGTGGCAATGAAAGTTTGTATCAATTTTTTTTAATTAATTTTAGGAAAGAAGTTTGTCAAACTTGGTCAGCTTTATAATGAATTTGGTAATCAACCCGCTAATGATGATAATTAGGCTTAATGGCTTAGTGTGAAACTTATATTTGATGACTTGATGTCAAAGATGAATAATGGTATATGGGGAGATAAAATGGGACTCTAATGAAGTGTGGCCTGAATTTAAAGGGAGTAACCATGGAATGTGATGATGGATATGTTGTAGGCCATTGAGAGAGTTATGAAGATGATTATGCTTATACTTTTTTGTTAGACTATCCTTCTATTCCCTAGTTCAACTAATTCCCATGTATACTTTGTGCATAGATGATGGTGTGCTATATTGAATAACTTGAGTGATTTAGTCTGAAATCAGCTTTTCATAGATACATTGGGTATTCTTCAATAGGATTCCCTCTTCCAACATCTGATGAGGCCGATTAATCCCTAATAGGAAGGAAGGAGCTTTCCATGTGCACGTGGTCAATTCATTTATAAAGAGGAAATAACGAAAATCAATTTGATCCGGAGGCATATCAAATGGAAAAGTTAGATAAGTGATGAAAATACAATGATAGAAGATCTAAAGAAAGAGTAGAATCGCTATGGTTTGGAACTTTAATCTAAGATGCTTCTATTTTTCTTCTTTGTTACTCTTGTTTTTATGCCAAGTATTCACAAAACTTGAAACATGTTCAAGTTATTGATTCTCCATCTCGCTGAGTGGCATTTTGTATATTGCCATGCGTTGTTTGTTCCAAGCATTCACAAAACTTGGAACATGTTTAGTTTATGATAACGAATTTTGATATATTTTTATGATCAAAATATATCAGTTTATATTTCTTTTAAATCTCAAATTATCAAACATTGGGAGTGATCGAGGAGGATATTGGTGGCCACCCACCTATTCCACTTGGACCCCCACCAGTGTTTCTTTCATTTTTTCAGTTTCCTTAATAGTAGCACAATTTCCTATTTTGGCAGTTTTCGGGTTCTAAACTTCTGGATCCATTTTGAGGCCCTAAATGACGTTTTTTCGGCATCGAATGGTCGAGCAAATATGAGTACTATGAGCCTAACTTTCACACGTGTGAGACTCAAGATTTTCTGACTCTTTTTGTAGTCCTTGAATAGATCTTTCTAACGATGTGTCATGTGCGTCAAACGGAGGTAGTATGCCAAAGTTACAACCCCGAGAAATTGATGTACCAAGTTAACCAATGGGGCCCATAGTATGGTGTTTCACCTCCTAGGGCTTGGTTTTTGGATGTGTAGGGTTTCCATTGTTTCTCAATAATATATAGGCCTTAGAGCCTCATTGTAAGGAGGACAAAGGTATGTAGCCGCCACATCTACTCTCAGAGATAAGCTACCAGCACTCTAGCAAGTTTATTTCCATCCAGTATGTAAACAAGTTTCAGTTCTTTGATTAATGAAACAAAGTGTTATTTCCGTTGCATCGGTGTTTTTATGGATATTTGTGTATTTTGTTGCGTTCCTGCATAAATCCGGATTGGTGGTATCAGAGCAAACTGCTCTCTCTCGATCCTTGTTTGCATTTCCCCAACGAGGACAGGGTATAAGGAGTTAGGGCTCAATTTGGTTGAACCTTTGAAATATTAGCCTCGCAAACCCCGATGACCGCCCATGGGGGACGAAAAGAAATACGAGGGCACAAAAGATGCTATCAAAATGTTGCTCGAGGAGGCCCTTGAAAAACAAAGGAACGCGATGATGGATAAGTTCGCCAAGATCCTTCAACGACTTCCCACTAGAAGTGCATCTGCATCTAGCAGCCACTCTGGAGGTGTAAGCCCTTTTAAGGTACAAGTAAACTTTGGCATTCCCATATTTGATGGCCGAATAGATGCAGAGGCCGTAGATAGATGGTTGAATCTATTAGAAGGATATTTCTTGGTTCATGACTTTTTCAACTGGGAAAAGATTACTTTTTCACTACTCAAAGCTGCCCCCCATGTCAAGGACTGGTGGGAAACCTACTGTGAGAGAAAGGATGAGGAGGAACCCTCTCTATTCTCGGTCGTACCCACTTCGAATTCTTTTTTAGGTGCCGTAAAGGAACAATACTATCCCTTAGGGAGCTATGAGGACAAGTACATACAATGGACTACGTTGCGGCAGCAAAGAGATCAATATGTGCATGAGCTGATGAATCTGTTCCATACCTTGTGCACCAAGTTGGGTATCAAATATTCAGAGAAACATTTGGTGCTGAAGTACTGCAGCTGTCTACACAGATACATTCAGGAGGAAATGGATTCCCTCGACATCTCCTCGCTTGGTACGGCATACCGGTATGCTGCCAAGATTGAGAAAAATTCTAACAGAAGAAGCGAGAGTTTGGATCTACAAATCCGAAGCAAGCGAAAGGTGCTCCCAAACCGCAGAACCAAGGACAAAGCAAAGGCATGGCGACTCAAGATAACTTTCCAAAGCCACAAGCAAAGAGCAACACTGCGAAGCCGAAGAAGGAAGCAGGAAAGTGGTGTGAGTTCCATAAGAGCCCCACTCACAACACAAGCGAGTGTCGGGCCAAGCAGTCACTGGTGGCCAAGATAAATGCTTCCGAATGAGATGTATACTCTAACACTGAATCAGAACCTGAGAAGGGGAATGACAAAGGGAAGAAGATTATCGATGCAGAGCCCAACG
Organism: Larix kaempferi; assembly: GCA_027924585.1. NCBI lineage: Eukaryota > Viridiplantae > Streptophyta > Pinopsida > Pinales > Pinaceae > Larix > Larix kaempferi. The sequence continues at coordinate 13,062 of BSBM01001009.1, read as the reverse complement.
CCACCGTTTCCACAAGGAAGATCAAATTTTTTAAGGTTCAACATTTTTAAAGATGCAAAAATTTGTGAAAATTTGCATCTCAAGGGATTTGATATCCTATATTTAATGTGTAAATTTGACTTCTATACTAGTGATGAATCTCCCCATATTGTGTTGTAAAATGAACCCTCTAAATGAAATTCAAGAAAAGGTGGGAAATGTATGCATTTTCCATAAGTACTCGCAAAATTCAAAATTGCTCAAGTTAATTACTAAAAATAACAAGTCTTATCAAGTGACATTGAGGTCCTTTTGTCCAAGCATAACCAAATAGACAAGGACATTAAATAGGAATAGGAAGGATTTAGGAATTGAAATGGGCGACATATCATCTCAAGATTCCTAAGGATTGGTCCCCAACTAGTGGCAACGAGTTTAACATATGTGATCAGGTCCTAATGATTATTGGTGGGGCTAGGTGGATTTCTAGTACCATAAATTGGAAGTTCTAGTGTATGTGTATACTTAGTAGGGAAGGTTCTTAATGGTTCTTTCCTCAAAGTACAAGGGAATCTCTCTAGAAATCCAACAATCGTTAGAGGTGGGGCCTTATCCATCTCTTGTTACAAGAATTTTGAGGTCTAAAATGGGCCTCCTAAGGAAAATGATAAAATAATAGTGTAAATAATAAAATAATATTAGCATATCTCATAAAATTTTGGAGGAAAAAAGAAAAAACTACTTCTTCAAATCGTATTTTCAACTTATATCCCTATATATTCACTCAAATTTCGATCCAAAGCAATTGTTGGATGCGGAATTCAATTCTTCATCCAAGGAGTACCCACTCGACATACGTTTGGTGGACTCCGCTTCCCCCAAAACAATAAATACTTGAAAAAACGTGATGATGATACTTTAAGCGGAGGTCTACACACTCATGGGATGAAACGAGTAACCTTGTTGAATTTTGCCGTAGTATTCTATAAGAAAAGCAATTTAAAGTGATAATTCTGCACTTCAAATAAAATATAGTTAATTTTTTAAAAAATGTTTCAATTTTTCTTTATTTTATATGGTCTCGACATTTTTCAATTTGGTTTCAGAATTGATCTCAATTCATTGTAGTGTGAATACTCTTTGTTGCAGAATTGTTGATACTTGTAAATGTGAAACAAGCTTGCAGAATGAATATGTGTGTTTGGTGGGTTTTTTTCTTTCCTATGCAGGACCTGTTTTACATAGGATCTATTGTGTGGGTGTGGGTGTGTGTTAATAATAAATAGGTGATACCTTATATATAAAATATTCTCCTCGCTTGTCTGCATTGAAACTGTTCAAAGCTTTTTTTATTAATGAATAATAAATAGTTAGCTAAGTATGTGTTGGGATCTTGAAATACTTTTATATCATCATTATTTGATCTCCTCTCATGTATGCACTATAAAATTTTCTACTTTAAAACTGATAAAATGATTTTATACACATGATAAGATCAAGTTGCATCACTTTCAAGTTGTTTTTGGAAATGATAGAAATGTAAGGAAACGATAATCTATAATCCCTTACAATACAATTGATGATTTTGGTAATCCATCCTCTAATGATGACATTTAGGTGAAGTAGTGAATTCATTTAAATGTACAACTCGTTTATTCTCTAGTTTTTTACTATCCAACATTCTAACATTCAATGGAAAGTGAAGTAATGAGAGTTTATTTAACTCGTTTTTCTTTGTTATTTTATTTTCCATTATGACCTTTAATGGAAAATGTGGCAATGAAAGTTTGTATCAATTTTTTTTAATTAATTTTAGGAAAGAAGTTTGTCAAACTTAGTCAGCTTTATAATGAATTTGGTAATCAACCCGCTAATGATGATAATTAGACTTAATGGCTTAGTGTGAAACTTATATTTGATGACTTGATGTCAAAGATGAATAATGGTATATGGGGAGATAAAATGGGACTCTAATGAAGTGTGGCCTGAATTTAAAGGGAGTAACCATGGAATGTGATGATGGATATGTTGTAGGCCATCGAGAGAGTTATGAAGATGATTATGCTTATACTTTTTTGTTAGACTATCCTTCTAGTCCCTAGTTCAATTAATTCCCATGTATACTTTGTGCATAGATGATGGTGTGCTATATTGAATAACTAGAGTGATTTAGTCTGAAATCAGCCCTTCATAGATACATTGGCTATTCTTCAATAGGATTACCTCTTCCAACATATGACGAGGCCGATTAATCCCTACTAGGAAGGGAGGATATTTCCATGTGCACGTGGTCAATTCATTTATGAAGAGACAATAAGGAAAATCAATTTGATCCAGAGGCATATCAAATGGAAAAGTTAGATCAGTGATGAAAATACAATGATAGAAGATCTAAAGAAATAGTAGAATCACTATGGTTTGGAACTTTAATCTAAGATTCTTCTATTTTTCTTCTTTATTACTCTTGTTTTTATGCCAAGTATTCAGAAAACTTGAAACATGTTCAAGTTATTGATTCTCCATCTGGATGAGTGGCTTTTTTTATATTGCCATGTGTTGTTTGTTCCAAGCATTCACAAAACTTGGAACATGATGAGTTTATGATAACTAGTTTTGATATATTTTTATGATCAAAATATATCAGTTTATATTTCTTTTAAATCTCAGTTTATCAAGCATTGGGAGAGATCAAATTTTTTAAGGTTCAATATTTTTAAAGATGCAAAAATTTGTGAAAATTTGCATCTCAAGGGATTTGATATCCTATATTTAATGCGTAAATTTGACTTCTACACTTGTGATGAATCTCCCCATATTGTGTTGTAAAATGAACCCTCTAAATGCAATTCAAGAAAAGGTGGGAAATGTATGCATTTTCCATAAGTACTAGAAAAATTAAAAAATGCTCAAGTTAATTACTAAAAATAACAAGTCTTATCAACTGACATTGAGGTCCTTTGGTCCAAGCACAAACATATAGATAAGGACATTAAATAGGGATAGGAAGGATTTAGGAATCGAAATGCAACTAGTGGCAACGAGTTTAACATATGTGATTAGGTCCTAATGATTATTGGTGGGGCTAGGAGGATTTCTAGTGCCATAAATTGGAAGTTCTAGTGTATGTGTATAGTTAGTAGGGAAGGTTCTTAATGGTTCTTTCATCAAAGTGCAAGGGAATCTCTCTAGAAATCCAACAATCGTTAGAGGTGGGGCATTTTGCATCTCTTAGTCAGTGAGAACAATGATTAGGTAAGCATATGATTCACATGGATTATGGACTTGTCAAATTGCGAGAAAAATGTATTAGGGTCATATTATTATATATCACATCATTCCTCTTCTTCTATGTGAATCTTTTAGCACAATTGAGTTGCCATGAAGCTTAAAAATTTATAATCTATGGATGCATATTTCAAAAGAGAGTTATGTTCCAAGAAATGGACGTGAGAAGAAGTTGAGCATAGAATATAAGTTTGAGAATTTTAACTCATTCACTATGAAGATAGATAGGTATTTGAACACCTTGTTTGCTAAGCCTCTTCTCTATATGTAAACCTACCATTATTATTAGTCAATGAAAAATAGTTTTTTATGTTCCATAACAAGTTTCCAATTGTTGAGTAACTTGAAAAGTTATTTTTTTTGGCTTTGATTTAAGCCTCCATGAAATCCGGAGTTGGCATATCCATCAATAGATTTGTACTTATTAAAACATATGTCCTACAACATTTCCACTTGCCCCGCGTACAATGTGAAGAAGAATGAATAAGTGATTAAACATTTTACCTTGTGAAGAGTAATCTTGTTAGGTTTGAATAATATAATCTTAGCCTTAATCCCTCACCACACCATTTACCCTCTTGCCTATTTATTATCTATGCAGTGCTTCTCTGATATTCTCCTCCTGTTTGTATTTCAAGAGAATAGATTTGCAAATATCTCATAGTTTAAGCTTCGAAGATTGTGGATGTTACAAGTATTTTAATTCAGCAAATTGAAGTTGGTTGTTGATTTATTTTTTATAAAGTATGTTTGGAATATAAAAATAGAAAACCATTTGTCAAATTATTTTTCTCATATCAAAATTGCAGCAACACGTGGAAATCGCAATGTCAAGGACATTGCCATAATGGAAATTTTGGGGGCATTGCCACTAATTGGCTCTTGTTAATATCATGTTGTTGTAATTGATTTCTTATTGTTGTTTCCAAGGGAACACAACTAATAATTCTTAATGATAATTTATTTAAAGTTAATTAATAAAAAAATAATTTTGAGAAGATATAAATGGAAAATTTAATTCTTTTATTATTAAAATGTAACGTACCCGACCCTAAAACCAAGGCTAGGGACACCAAGATGACTAGGGGGTAGGTTGAATCAATGTAAATGCACAACTGAATAAATTTATTTAAGGGTAGGCCATCATGCCAGCCATCCAATTAAATAAAATGATCATCCTTTTTAAGGACAATGCAAACTTGCAATACATATCATTTTCCATATGCACATGATAAGCAAGGTAAATACATGCATGAATGTAATTAGATATCATCAAGTTATTAATATGTACACTAACATAAATTAATCAAATCTACCAAAACCATATAAGCAATATCAAATTCATATTTTCAAACTAACTTAGTCAATACACATTAAAACATTATGGGAGTTTTGAGGTCTAAAATGGGCCTCCTAAGGGAAATAATAAAATAAGATTTATAATAATAAAATAAGAGTTCTAAATTTTAGAGAGGAAAGAGAAAAACTACTTTTTCTTATCGTATTTTTGACATATCTCCTTAATGGTTTACCCAAATTTCAAGTTTAGGCACTAGTGGGATGTGGATTTCAATTCCGCATCCAACCCATACTCACACTGCATACTTCTGAGGCGCCCACGACATGAAAAATGAAAATTTCAATTGAAAAACGTATTTTAATATTAAAATATGTTTTTATTGAAATTTTCATTTTTTCATGTCGTGGGTGCCTCAGAAGTATGCAGTGTGGGTATGGGTTGGATTTGGAACTAAAATCCGCATCCAACAAGTGCCCAAACTTGAAATTTGGGTAAAATGTTAAGGAGATATGTTAAAAATACAATAAGAAAAAATAGTTTTTTGTTTTTCCCTCCAATTTGTTTTACAAATTTTACCCTTATGGTTGACATCATCATCCTAAATCCTATTGGTTCTTATAAAGTGAATTTTTATGGTACATCTTTTGTTTTGAGGCCCATTTTTTACCTCAAAACTCCCCTAATGTATCTATAAGCTACCATATTCCACCACATTGAAAAGCTAGAAATTAGATCTTCATACTACCATCTATAGCCATATTAAGTCATAGATAAAACCATATATGAGGGATTCCATATACATCCATATAGATGATAATAAAATAAGGTGTCATGGCTTTCACCTACAGCCTTACAAACCATAAGAAAAAACTGGATGTAAGAGCCCATGTACATCAAAGTACTACAAATAAGCACATATGAAATAATCATCACAGACTACCAACCATATCCATATCTGTTAGGATATCTCATCGTCACTTTTTATGTTTGCATGCATTTTACATGCAGTCATGCATTTGCATGCATCCCATTCATCAGTTTGGTGTCACCCAGCACCTAGTCCCCAGTTTGCTAGCCTCGGGAGCTTCTTTCCATTCATTTTTATCCCTCCTAGTCAGTGATGCGCCCTCCTTTCACCTACCACATGTGAAAGGTGCCCTTCTTCACCTACCACCAGTGACACACTCTGTTAGTTGAGTAATTTGTGGATATTTCCTTGATTTAAGGCTAGATTGACTTGTTAACTAATTGAAACACTGCGTTGGACCTACAGTGAGACTAGATTGCAAGTTCTGACTCCAGTCAGCTCCTTATGTGCCCTCCTTGTATTCTCCTTCACTACATTAGTGCTCCATGCACTAGTTACACCTACCTACATTCAGTTAGACTTAGTTTGACACCTGGTTGACTGTTACTTGTGCATTGATGACACCACTGATATGATGATGAGGAATCCTAGTGGAGACAAGGTACACCATGCAGGCTATTTGATTGATCTCCTTGGTTAATTCGAATTGATTGGCTTGGTCTATTCAGTCATTATGGCTGCACATTGTATTGTATTCTACTTCTGAGTTCAATAGAGCACTGTTGCAAATATCTTACACAGTTTACACATATTATTCTTTATGCATCCCTTGTAATTGATTATCTTGTTCCATAAATCTGTTTTGTTTCAATTTCACATGGTATCAGAGCCATGGCAGGGACAAGACTTCTTTTCTGAAGGGATTATTCAACATGAAAAAATTCATGTACGAAAAATATCATATATAGCCATATAAAATAATATCTCAAGGATGTCACCTACATCCATATAGATCATAAATAAATCAGATCCATAAGAACATATAATTCCAAGGATGAGTCAAATGCACAGATAATAAAATACTTATTTGATTAAGGGGAAACTAGCTTCAACTGGACAAATTTCCACCCAGCCATAGACACAGTCAATTCAAGGTCACCCCCAAGTTGAGGCCATGGATCCATAAGCATAGGTACTCGCAATCAATGAACTTGGAGTGATATTTCTCAACACTGCCACACATAAATGATTATATCTCATCCATACGAAAAGCTTTATCAATGAAACAAATGGTATTCCTTACCGGAAATGTGGCTCTGAACACAATGGAATAGACCTCACAACCCATAAATTATAAGAAATATCTAAACCATAAGATGTGGCAGTGCCCTTCTCAAGAAACCTACCACACAAAAATGACCAAATCTTAGTCATACTGAAACCATTTTTAGTGAAATAAAAGGATTTTCTTATTGGAAACCTTGCTCTGAAACAAATGGAACAAGTATCACAATCCAAAAATGACCTGAAATCATTGAAATAGACCATATGTTTGTTCCCTTTCCACATTGTTAGAAACCACACCTACACCTTTCTCCATCTAAACTTTCCCTTCCATCTACACCACATGGTACAATGGGATTCCCTTCACCACACGGGTCCCTCAAGAAATCACCATCCATTGTCGGGATTCATGTGCAAATATTTAGACAGGGACAAGGAATGGGACAAGGATTCATGTTGTGTTCTACACATTCAATATTCAATCCCCATTACAAGGTCTTCATACCTCATTATAAGGCCTTAGATATTCATTTCCTAGTGAGTTGTGATTATTCGCGCTCACCATGACTCTTCGTATATAAGCGCCCTCACCCAGGACTTCAATATTTAACCATACAATGCTTCTCCTCCACGAGAGCATGCACCTTCAATCCAATATCCAAGAGAAATCCCGTGAGAGAGCCCATTTGAGTTCATATAGAGAAACTCAAATCCACTCCAAGAGTCTAAATCCAACTCACTATGGAGGTTACCCAAACGACAATATGTTAACTCCAACCCAAAGATTCCAACTAGAATTATTGAGAGGTGATTGCAAAACATGAGGGGAGTTACACAAGTTTTGAGGTGTCAAGGATAAAGATAGACAATGAGGGTGCAATTGTGCAAGTGGGGGTTACAAAACCAAGTGTAACCTCCAAAAAGGAGTTACAAAACCACCAAAGGGGCACATTTAACACATGGAATCCATCCAAGCACTAAGGAAGGCCCACTAAATCATGTATTGGGATCAACAATACCAACATAGAATAAAATAACAAAAATAGGAAACAAATAATGCTTTTAGGGAGAGCCACAACTTCTAGTCCCAAACCCCCTCATATGTGGAATCCATGGCCCCTCAACCACATTAGTTGTCCAGGTTGAGCTAGTTATTTGATTAATAATAATAATAATAATTTCCATAGTCCATAGTCCAGGCACCTAGTGCCACATTACAACAAAAATAATAATCACAACATATGTCCACGGGCTTAACACACGGGCCATTACATTAAATGATTTCATGAGATTTGAATTAATTATAGTCACGATGATCATAATCATGATCTAAGACACATTAGTTATGCATTGTCTTAATGAGTACATAGGATTTAGAGAGAGATGTTTTGAATTTTAATAATTTATTTATGAATAATGCATGATGAAAAATTTATATCATTATTCACATTATATAAATATAATAATATTTTATTTATGAACATAAGTGACAAAAATTTATGATGAATGCATTAATAAATATAATAATACTCGATTGAATAGATAAGTTAAACACTTATCACGAATGCACTTTTTATTATTATTCAATAGAAAACACAATTTTTTATGGAGAAAAAAAGTATAATAATATTTGACTTATGAATAGAATATGAGCTCTTTAAAGTAAAAAACCTTTTTAGTGTAAACTAAGTGTAAAAAAAAATTTAATGTAAAATTTATACCTCAATATCCTATTAGACCATAGTAAATCTAGATCGAGGATGGATCTATGATGATTTTATTATAATGATTCTTTCATTAATTATTTATTTTTAATTTTTAATGAGTTCATTTATTTATTTATTTAATTTGTTAATATTAAAAAAAGCAATCTAGTCAGTACACTTATCTCATCCTCATCCAATGTAAGGTAAACCTATCGGTATAACAAACAAAAGTATTAATGATATTCAAACATTATTATTTTCAAGCATTATTATTATTATTATTATTATTACATTTTTACAGTTTTCTAAAATATTATATTAAAATTTATAATCTCTTTCATTTCAAGCTCTAAAAATTAATATGATATACAACTTCAGAAGGAAGGATTGTTTCTTAGCATAGTGGTGAGGCAAACTGAAATTATTGTCCATGACTGGGGTTTCTACCCTTTCCATATTTGTATTTATCTAAAACAAGTGGGAAGTTATCCATATCCTACACTGTGTTTATGACGCGGTCATGAATAAGTGTTGATTAGCAAAATATTCATCTATTTTTTTTTTTTTTAATTTTAGATGACATAGAAATTTTGAAAACCAACCAACTTAACTGCAAAAAAGTTCTACAAGGTTGCAATTATAGAGACGTGTTTTTGACATTCTAACAACAACTATGCAAATAAGAGTTTTGGAACATGGGCATGAGACTGGAAATATGGATACGGAAAGTTTTCCTGAAAATCCTAGCTCGAGATTCTGAAGAAGATATGTGACAGACTTGGAGTCCAACCACTCGACAAGGGTTGGCCTAGTACCAACCAAGTAAAAAAGTGGGAAGTAATATGTTTTTACACCTCTGTAGTATACTCTTCTTTGGATTTCCTAGGGTTGGGTTTTCGTGATATTTTTAAGATTTGATAAGTTTGTGCTTTTGTGTTTTGGATTTTTCACTTGGTGGTGATTTTTGGGGTAGTTTTGTCTTTCCCATTAACCAAATCAAACTATATTACCTTTTGTAAATACTGGTGTGGTTCATTTCTAATGTCGATAACATGCGACATACACATAAATCATGTTCGATCAAATATGACAGTGGGAGGGGTGAGTTGGAGACCTCTCCAAGCCCCGGTGTCACATCACCCAACTTCACTCTGATTCAAGTCTGGAATAACCTTACCTCCCAGGTAAAATTTACATCATCATTGAAGGGGGAAGGTTTAGGTCTACCACAAAAAAATGTTCTCTTCATTGACAACTAAGGATAGGGTTTTCACTAGTTTTCAGTGTGCAAATTCTTCCAGGAATTCAAAGAACAACTTGGTTTCCTGTCAGAATCGATGAGTTATTTGTGGAGAAAATGCAAGAAATAGACACCGGATGGAGACTGAGAAAGATAGAAAGGGTTGAGCTCTCTATCTCTTAGGGAAGGACGTTACCATGGATATGGTACACATATTATCCTCAAGAGCACTCTTAGGGAAGTTCAATATCAAGTTGAATAGGGTTAAGATATTGAACTAGATCAGGAAGGTTTGGAAACCCTTAATTAACTATGTATCGAGGGTTATTATGCTGGTAAACAGATGGGTATATTTCCATTTTATCTCCAAGGAATACTTGCAACTTATTTAGTCCAGGTTCTAGGTTATAGGTTCAAGATCGCTAGTTCTCTCTAGATGGCATTTGGCCTTCGATCCATGGAAAGAAAAACTAAACAAAATACATTTGTGGGTCCGTTTACTAGGCTTTCCACTACATTGTTGGAATTTTCAGGCTTTCATGTATCTGGAAAAATCAATTGGCATTTTATTCTAATTGAGGAATAAAACCTTATGATCTCTTATCCGAAAATCCATAGAGTTTTGGTTGAAATAGACACCTCTGAAGAACTACGTGAGGAAGTTGAAGTGATATGGGAGGAGGGGGAATTCATATAATGCCTTGATTACTAGAAGGTTATGTTCTGTTGTTTAAGATGTCATAGGATTGACCACTTATGACATAATTCTTATTTTGACATTAATGATGACTGTATTGTTTCACTCGAGGGATCCCCTACTAGAGAGGGTATTGAAGAGATGGAGAAAAACTTATGTTTCCCCTTCTGTTGGATGAATATTCAGCCAAGTAATTCATGAGTAAGTTTCATATTTTCCTTCCACTCCTTATTAAATCACTTTTCGTTGATGAAAGTTTAGGAAATATAAAGCGGCACAAGGGTGGGTCGGTTGGACCCTCTTGCTTAACTATAACACACAATAAAAACACGAATTCTCACATAGAATAGACGTGAACTGGAATTCCTGCAATTTGGCTTCAATTACTCAACAATCATTCACAAAATTACATGGAAACAAATAAATAAGTCAGCCTTATCCCATTACAATATATAGATGTAAACCTCTACTTTGTCGGTGTGTTTCTCCCCTCTGTGTGTTATCCTCTCTATCTTTTGTCCCTCTGAATAATGAAAGAAAGATAGATCCCCCCACTCTATTCCTCTGCACCAATCTTCTATTTTATTATATCGTTTTTCTTGAGGTCCCTCTACTTGGCTTCCCCGAGACGCCCTTACTCTGTCTGCCGCTATGCTCTTGACCCAACGGATCCTACAGTTCTCAGTGCCCCATTACAATGATGCACCGTCTCCTCTTGTGTTGACACCTAGACTGGCCTAAACCACCTTCTTAACTTCCAATAAATTACTAAATAAATCAAAATGGCTGCAGTTCGATATCCTCAACTGTGGCTCTTCTCTAACTTTGCTACAGTTGTCATTCTTGTCACTGTCCTCTTCTGGTTGGTTTGCATTTCAATCACGTCGACCATTTTACCTTGTCGGTTATCAACTTAACTTGTCCCCCATAATTCACTGGAATATTCTCTTGAATTCTATTACCTTGAATTAACTAGAACAATCCAATGAGGTCTATCCAGGTGTGAAGGACTTAGTCATATGTGCTCAGTGTGATAAGGCAGTGTTCAATTCGAATCACAATAGATCTTCTTTTCATAATTAACATTGTTTTGTAGGAATCTTCTCTCTTTCAGCTTCGAATTCTGCAGTATCATGGATCTCAAGCTAAATTCATTCAACTAATTCAAATGGAAGGAAAAAATTGACATCTTCTTGATGTCAAAGAGTCTTTTCAGAGTAGTGAATGGGTCTGCAGTTGAGTCCACTGGTGCAGTAGAGAAATCCAAGTACTTAGACAAGCTTGATGAAGCAGTAGGACTATTGCTACTCTCCATTTATCAAGACCTACACTTTCATGTTATCAATTTGAAGACTCCAAAGGAGGTTTGGGACAAGCTCGAATCTCTTCTTGGTTGAACTGGTTATTTGAAGGGTCAAAAGTTGGAAAATGACCTCATCTCCATGAGCCCAAACAATTTCAAAACTATCACTGATTTTGTCAATAAGTTCAATAACTTGATTTCACAATTGAAGAGGTATGGGATTGAGAAGGAGGACAAACAACTCATCCTTTCCATCCTGTCAAGGCTAGGCCCTGATTATTTAGTGTTTGTTTTGAACTTCCAGTCAACCAAGATGACCATTCCAAAATGGAAGTTCCCTTTGCTTGCAGACTTCATCCAATCTATAACTCTTGAGGAGGAGAATCTAGTGCACATGGGAGTGATAAAAGTCAAGTTGGATTCATCTCTTGCAGCCACTGAGTTAAGAAGAGTGAATGGAAAAGGAAAACAAAAAAATTCTGATAGAAATTTGAATGATGAAAATCAGAAAGAGGCTCCCATACAGTCAGATGGAGCCTCGAATCCTAAGAAGGAGAATAACATTCAGAAGGGCACATACAAGTGCACATATTGTAATAGAGGATACCATCCTGAAATTTCATGCATGAAGAAGACCATAGATCTCATGGCCTCACTCCTTGAGAAGAATAATCTCCCAGTACCTGCATGTGCTAGGAAGAAAGAGAGTGAACCATCTACATATGAGAATAAAGAGAGATGCTATTCCCTCATGGCAAGTGAATCAACTCAATCCTCCTTCATCATAGATTCTGGAGCTTCAAGACACATGTCTTCCTCCAAGGATCTCTTCATAGGATTCAAAGCTACTATTGGACAATCCATTATGTTGGGGAATGATTTTGAAGTCTCTTATGAAGGGATTGGAAGAATCAAGTTAGATCATGGATACTTCACCAATGTACTCTATGTCCCCACTCTCACTGCTAATCTACTTTCTGTATATTGTTGGTGTTCGTTTTTGTCATCATTTTTTAATATCAAATACACTCTGATTGGCATTACTTTCACCATTTTTTATGTCCTAAGTCACTATGTTTGCCATTCAGACTGACAAATGGAGCAGGTATGCATTTATTCACACATCACATGAATTTTGGGTAAAAATTGTTATGCTATGGTTTATTGATGTTTATTTGTCTTGTTTAGTAACTACATTTCATTTCACAAGTTCTGGCTCTCAAACAAATCTTCAATTGGACGCGTATTGAAGTTGTGGATGATTAGCTACATTCAGCCCACCGTTCAGACCCGCATTCAACTTGTGAGTTTGTTGGTTGAGGTATGTTCGGGCCGTTAGAGAGTAAACCGACGCGTGGGTTCCGTTTGGGATGTCGTCCTGATGGTACATGAGCTGATGTTCTGGAAGATCCTTTCTCCTGCATGCTCAGCTTGACATCACATCCATCTCTGCCTATGTC
>BSBM01001008.1:1017500-1184747 GCA_027924585.1 Larix kaempferi | reverse complement strand
AAATCATTTTGTGTACTTGTTTCTTTTGTGGTATCACGATAAGAGAAATATTTTAAAGAAAAAAACGTACATATTAATATTAATTAATTATAAACCATTAACTAAAAGAAAAATGCATCTCCCACTAAGTGAAGACTTAGATCACTCTAGAAGGTTAAAGAAGAATACAAGGTGATGTAGTGTCTATGTTTTTTTCATGCGAAAAAATGTTATGAAAACATTCAAAGTTCATTTGCTAATGTGTTAAATGTTGAAGTTATATTATTTATTAAATTGTTCAATTTTTTTATTGCTTACTTGTGTGCAATTTTTTTTTAATGATCATACTTTTGGAATTACTTACTTGTATGCAATTTTTTTTTAATGGTCATACTTTTGAATAACGATAGACTTTTATTTTTTTGATATACATATATTTTAAATTTAATATAATTTTTTTTGAATTTTTTTTATAAAATTTAAATATTTATAAAAAAAAATTAAAAATCTATATATAATTTAATTTGAATTAATATGAATATTTATTATTCTTAATTATTGTAAATTGTGAATATATTTACTCAAACAATAACTCTTTAATTACCAAAGCTGAGTTGATCTGAATACTTCAACGCAAAATCCTTATGATAACCAATAAATACATACACATGTTATGTTAAATGATGCTCTTAATTAAAGGTACGTTGCCATCGTAGATTTTCCTAGAAGAGTTTTTCCACATTTATAAACTATTTTCATCTTAATTTTTACTTTGAGACTATATACAATTATTAATTAAATTACTTATAAACTATTTTGAAAGGCAAGTATAAGCAACTTTGCTGCTATTTTCACTTGTTTATTTAATAAACAACATTTTTTTTTAAAATAATTAAAATTCATTTAAAATATATATTATATGTTATATATATTTTTGTATTATATATTAGTAAGATAAAATTATAATTTTAAAGTTAATAGAGAAGATAAATACTATATATTTTATATATTTATTTAGGTAAATACTTTTATTTTATATTTTATATTTTAAATTCCTTTTTATATTTAGTTTAATACTATATATTATATATATATTTAATTAAATGTCTTTTTATTATTATGAACAAATATATTAATATGTTTTTATTAATAAATACATTTATTAATAACATTTTGTATTATTAATAAGAAATGTATATTTAAATAAATAATGTTAATACTATTTATTTAATAAACAACACTTTTTTCTTCATAATTAAGATTCATCTTAAAAAAATATATTCTATAATTTATATATTTTTATATTATATATTATTAACATAAAATCTAAAAATGTAAGTAAATAAGTAATTTAAAAATGAACAATTTATTGATAGTTTAAAATAAACATAAAACAAATATTAAAAATTGGTATGGATATAAAATATTTATTAATAAATACATTGGTATGTATATAAATATATTTATTAATAACATTTTTTATTATTAGTAAAAATGAGATTATAAGTCAACCACGCTAACAATCATAAGATGCGATCAACTAGTGTTAACCAAAGTCCACCATTCCCATAATCAAGCAAATTCACTAAAATTAACCATACCCTAATAATGGTCAACCATGGTCAACTTTTGATTGAAGTCAACTATAGATTAGAGTCAACTATGGATTGAAGCCAACCATGGATTGAAGCCAACCATGGATTGAAGACAACCTTGAATTGAAGTGAACTATGCTTAAAAGTCACCTATAGAGTGAATTCAACCATGGATTTAAGTCAACCTTGACTAAAATTTACCTATGGTTTGAATTCAACCTTCGATTGAAGTCAACCTTCGATTGAAGTCACCCATGGATTGAAGTCAACCTTAGATTGAAGTCAGCCTTTAATTTAAGTCTCACTTAGATTGAAGTCACACTTAGGTTGAAGTCAACCTTCGATTGAAGTCAACCTTCGATTGAAGTCACCCATGGATTGAAGTCAACCTTAGATTGAAGTCAGCCTTTAATTTAAGTCTGACTTAGATTGAAGTCACACTTAGGTTGAAGTCAACCTTGTATTGAAATTAACCTTGCTTAAAATTCAACTATGGATTGAAGTCATCCTTAAATCAAAGAAACCTTAGATTAAACTCAACCATGGATTGAATCTAAGCATGGATTGTAGTCAACCTTAGTTTAAAGTCAACCATGGATTGAATCTAACCATGGATTGAAGTCAACCTTGGTTTAAATTCAACCATGGATTAAATTCAAACTTGGATTGAAGTCAACTATGGGTTGAATTCATCCTTGGATTTAGGTCAACCATGGATTGAAGGTAATCTCACTTAAAATTCAATTTTGGATTGAATTCAACCTTGGATTGAAACCAAATATGGATTGAATTCAACCATGTATTGAAGTCGACCTTATATTGAAGTCAACCTTAGATTGATGTTAATCATGGATTGAAGTTAGTCTTGGATTTAAGTCAACAATGGTTTGAAGTCAACCTTATGTAAAAGTCAACTATGGATTGAATTAAAATATGGATTGAAGTCAACCATGGATTGAATTCAACCTTGGATTCAAGTCAACTATGGATTGAATTCGACCTTGGATTAAAGTCGACCTTGCTTAAAACTCAACTATAGAGTGAATTTTCAACTATGGATTGAAGTCAATTAAATATTGAAGTCCACCATGTATTGAAGCCAACCTTGTATTAAATCCAACCTTGGATTGAATTCAACCATGCTTAAAAGTCAACTATGGATTGAAGTCAGCCTTTCTAAAAATTCAACAGCGGATTGAAGTCTACCATGGTTCAAAGTCAATCAACCACTTTTAAAAATGTTGTTCTAGATTGAATTCAACCATAGTTCAAATTTGACATTAGATTGAAGTCAACTACATATTAAATCCAACCATGGATTGAAGTCGTTAATGTTAATATTAGTAATGAATTGAAATCAACCATTAGATTGAAGTGTATCATGGATTGAAGTCAACCATGCTTCAAATCCAACCTTCGATTGAAGTCATTAATGTTAATATTATTAAAGGATTCAATTAAACCATTGGATTGAAGTCGAACTTGGTTTGAAGTCAACCTTGGATTGAAGTCACCCTTGGATTGAATTCAACCTTGGTTTGAAGTCAACCATGGATTGAAGTCAACCTTCGATACAAGTCACCCTTGGATTAAATTCAACCATGGATTGAAGTTAACCATGGAATGTTGTCATCCTTACTTAAAATTCAACTATGGATAGAATTCAAAATTGGCTTAAAATCAACCTTTGATTGAAGCTAAATATGGATTGAATTCATCGATGGATTGAAGTCAACCTTGGATTGAGGTAAACCTTAGATTGAATTCAACTATGGATTGAAGTCAACTCCGGATTGAAGTCATAAATGTTAATATTATTAATGGATTGAATTCAACCTTAGATTGAAGTCAACCTTGGATTGAATTCAACCATGGATTGAAGTCAACATAGGATTGAACTCAACGTTGGATTGAAGTCAACCATGGATTGAAGTCAAATTTGGATTAAATTCAACCTTGGATTGAAGTCAACCTTGGATTAAATTCATCATTGGATTTAGGTCAACCTTGGTTTGAAGTCAACCTTGGATTGAAGATAACCTTTGATTGAAGTCACCCTTGGATTGAAGTCAAACATGGTTTGAAGTCAACCTTGGATTAAAGCCAACATAGGATTGAAGTCCACCTTGGATTGAAGGAAACCATGAACTGAAGCCAACCTTGGAATAAAGTCAACGTTGGATTGGAAGAAACCATGGATTGAAGTTAACCTTGGACTGAAGTCAACCTTTCACTAAAATCACCCATGGATTGAAGTCAACCTTGTTTCAAAATAATCTATGGATTGAATTCAACCTTGTATTGAAGTTAACCTTGGATTGAAGCCAAATATGGATTGAAATCATCCATGGTTTGAGGTCAACCTTGGATTGAATTAATCCATGGTTTGAAGCCAACCTTGGATTGAAGTGAACTTTACATAAAATTTGATTATGGATTGAAGTCAACCAATAACTTGAGGTCAACTATAGATTGAGTTCAATCTTGGATTGAAGTTAAATTTTTGTTAAAGTCTACCATGTATTGAAGTCAACCTTACTTAAAAGTCAACTATTGATTGAATCCAACCATGCCTGAAAGACAACGTTATATTAAAGTCAACCATGGATTGAAGTCAACTATTGATTGAAGTTAACCATGTATTGAAGTCATTAATTTTAGTATTATAAATGGACTAAAGTCAACCATATGATTGAATTTATCGTTAGATTGAAGCCAACCTTTTAGAAAACCTTGGATTGAATTCAACCTTCAATTGAAGTTACCCACATATTAAATTCAACTTTGGATTGAAGTCAACCATGTATTGAATTCAAACATTGATTGGAGCCAAATACGGATTGAAGTCAAACTTGGATTGAAATCACTCATTGGACTGAATTCGACCTTGCTTAAAATCCAACCTTGGATTGAGGTCAACCATGGACTGAAGTCAACTATGTTTAAGTGACAACTATGGATTGAATTCAGCCAAGTATTGAATCCAACCTTTGATTGAATTCAGCCAAGTATTGAATCCAACCTTTGATTGAATTCAACCATGGATTCAAGTTGAATTCAACCATGGATTGAATTTAAATATGAATTGAAGTCAACCTTGGATGAAATTCAACCTTAGATTGAATTCAAGCATGGATTGAAGTTAACCATGGATTGAAGTCAACATCGGATTGTTGAATTCAACCTTTGATTGAGTACAACCAGCTTGGATTGAAATCAACCTTAAATTCAACCATGAAATATTATTATCTATAGATTAAATTCAACCATGGTTCAATGTCAACCTTGAATAAAAGTCAACTATGGTTTGAAGTCAACTATGGATTGAAGTAAACCATGGTTTAAATTCATCCTTGCTTAAAATTCAACTATGGATTGAAGTCAACCATGGTTCAAACTCAATCAACCACTTTTAAAAATGTGGTTTCGGTTTCTTCATATGGTCAAACAATGGTTGGCCATTTTCTCTTGGTTATATCAACCATGGGCAACATCAATGTTCTCCTGTTTATGTCACCCATGAAGCAATAAATTCAACAATGCCTAAACAATGGTCAACCATGGTTCAAAGTCTACCTACGTTAAATGTCAACTATGGATCAAATTCAACCATGCTGAAACATGGTATAAATAATTGAACTTATATTATTATTAAATATTATTTATTTATTTATTTATTTGTTATCTATTTATTTATATTATTTAATTTAACTTAAAAGTCAACTAATTGAATTCAAACTTGGATTGTGATTGAATTCAACCTTGGGCTGAAGTCATCCATGGACTGAATTGAAACTTGCTTAAAATTCAAGTATGGGTTGAATTCAACCAAGGATTGAAGTAAAATATGGATTCAAGTCAACCAAGGCTTGAAGACAACCTTGAGTTGAAGTATACTATGGATTGAAGTCATCCTTGCATTGAATTCAACATTAGATTGTAGTCATACATGGCTTGAAGTCAACCTTCGATTGAATTGAACCTTGGATTGAAGTTAACCATGCATTGAATCCAACCTTGGATTGAATTCAACCTTGGATTGAATTCAACCATGGATTGAGGTGAAGCTTGGATTGAAGTCAACCTTGCTTAAGAGCCAACTATGGATTGAAGTCAAATGTGGGTTGAAGAAAACCTTGGATTGAATTCAACTATGGATTAAATTCAACCTTGGATTGAATTCAACCATGGATTGAAGTCAACCTTCGATTAAATCCATCATTGGATTGAGGTCCACCTTGGATTGAAGACAACCTTTGATTGATTTCAACCTTGGATTGAAGTCAAACATGGATTGAAGTCAACCTTGGATTGAAGCCAACGTAGGATCTAAGTGAACCTTGGATTGAAGGAAACCATGAACTGAAGCCAACCTTGGAGTAAATTCAACGTTGGATTGGAAGCAACCATGGATTGAAGTTAACCTTGGATTGAAGTCAACCTTTGAAAAAATTCACCCATGGATTGAAGTCAACCTTGCTTCAAAATCAAATATGGATTGAATTCAACCTTGGATGGAAGTCAACCTTGGATTGAAGCCAACTATGGATTGAAATCATCCATGGTTTGAGGTTAAACATGGATTGAATTCATTCATGGTCTGAATTCAACCTTGGATTGAAGTGAACTTACTTAAAATTCAACTATGGATTGAAGTCAAGTATTGGTTGAGGTTAACCAAGGATTGTAGTCAACCTTGATTGAATTCAACCAATGGCATGAGGTCAACTATAGATTGAGTTCAATCTTGGATTGAAGTTAAACTTGCTTAAAAGTATACCATGTAGTGAATTCAACCTTAATAAAAATTCAAATATGGATTGAAGTCAACCATGCGTGAAAGACAACATTAGATTAAAGTCAACCATGGATTGAAGCCAATTATTGATTGAAGTTAACCATGGATTGAAGTCATTAATGTTAGTATTATAAATGGACTAAAGTCAACCATATGATTGAAGTTATCCTCGGATTGAAGCTAGACTTTGAGACAACCTTGGATTGAAGTTACCCACAGATTAAATTCAACTTTGGATTGAAGTCAAACATGTATTGAAGTCAAAGATTGATTTGATCCAAATATGGATTGAGGTTGAACTTGGATTGAAGTCACTCATTGGATTGAAGTCGACCTTGCTTGAAATCCAACCTTGGATTGAAGTAAACCATGGACTGAAGTCAACTATGTTTAACCGACAACTATGGATTGAAGTCAACCAAGTATTGAATCCAACCTTTGATTGAAGTCGACCATGGATTCAACTTGAATTCAACCATGGATTGAAGTCAACCTTGGATTGAATTCAAATATGGATTGAAGTAAATCTTGGATGCAATTTAACCTTAGATTTAATTCAAGCATGGACTGAGGTTAACCATGGATTGAATTCAACATCAGATTGTTGAATTCAACCTTCGATTGAGTACAACCAGCTTGGATTGAAATTAAAATTAAAGTCAACCATGAACTATTATTATCTATACATTAAATTCAACCATGGTTCAATGTCAACTTTGACTAAAAGTCAGATATGGTTTGAAGTCAACTATGGATTGAAGTAAACCATGGCTTAAATTCATCATTGCTTAAAATTCAACTATGGATTAAAGTCAACCATGGTTCAAACTCAATCAAGGGCATGTGGAAACTAATGAGGGTCATGTTTGGCGCGTTAGATGTAATAGAAAACTAAAAAATTAGGCATCCCTCAACTTTCTTGTTTTTTTAGATACTTACACAAGATATCTTGCATCGAGTAAAAAAGATGGAATGTAGGAAATTGAGTCACATTTCCGAATATATAAGTTTTAAGTATTGAAAATTTACATAACTATGCCAATTTTCATCTTTTATAACAGTCACTTTTTATTTTTTTGGCAAATGATAAGGTATATGTTTTTGTGGGTGCAACCTTTGAGTGCCTAAATGATGGTTTCAGGATACAAAAATTGGTATACATGTATACAACCTGTAGCACTAGTGCAACACTATTTTTTCAAAATTAAATGTTTAATTTTTAAATTTTTTTTAATGATGTAAGTGATCAAACCTCGAGAAAAGTACGTCAAATGTAGGTGCAGCCTTTGGAGGTCTTAATGCATTTATTTCGACTTGTATTTTGTATAGCATGTATAGGTCGGTGTCTACTAGTGTAGCATACAATGTTTTTTTAAAATGCCTATGAAATGAAAAAGTTGCGGAATAAACACTAACAACATGTTTTTTGACCTAAGGAGTGATGACACAAGAAAATTAGGAAACAAATAGAAAAAATCAATATTTAAAAAAAAAATACATATTTGGAATCTGCATAAAAATTTCTATCTATGCCTAAAATTTTGTCAATAATGGTCATGTATGTCATGCTATAGAGAGCAGTGAAAAACAGGCATATTGAGAAAAATGGTGGAAATGCCAAATTAGCTATGGTTCAGTAAATTCCATAGCATGGGTTTGGTAAGCGCGAACCAACCACATAGGACTGTGGATAACATGTGGGTGCGGGAGGAGGGGGTTATTAGGTGATCAGGAACACGCACGCATTCTATTTAAATTCAAATATTTTGTTTGGCACGCTTGGTGTTAGAATAAACGCACATGCATTTGATATAGACAAAATGCTCAAGCGTTATTATTCACATAACGCGCGCGCGTTATGAAATTCACAAAATTATGTTTTTAAGATTTGAATGGAGATATAAGGGGTGAGAGAGAGAAGAGAGATACAAGATGGCGTCAAGGGACATAAATTTAAGGAGTTGGGGAGAGTAATGATAAGGGAGGGAAATTAAAGGCCTAAACCCACAAGTCCTAAGTCCCAAACACCCTAAATCCCTACACCCATAAGCACTTAATCCCTTAACACATAATCCCTTACCTCGTTAATAGTTGATCCTAAATCCCTTAACCTATAAAGATATTACTCCTTAAATCCCTAGTCCCTTAATTAACCTTTTATGTCCCCTCATTGTTCTCCTTATCCTCTAATTCACTAAGCCTTTAACACTATAACACCGTAGACCTCAATTCCTAACCTCTTAAAACCTAACCCCCCAAGCCCAGATTCCTTAATCCCTTTACCCCTAAAGACCAAACTTCTAAATCCCTTAATTCCATTAATTGTTTTCCTGTAATCCTTTAACCATTATCCCTCTAAGCTCTAGTTTACTCGATACAAGTAAAATAATTCTTTACCTCTACATTATGTTTGCATGTGCGACCTCCCTTGTGCTAGCGTGCCCTGCATTTGCTTGCGCGCTCTATATTTGAATGTGTGGTCTTCGTTTGCGTGAGAGCTCTATGTTTTCTTGAGATATCTCCTTCTAGATTGATCGCTCCTCTCTCAGATTTGGCATTCTTGCTTGGGCTTGTGCATTAGTCTCTTTAAGCTCTAGTTTACCCCTTATAGGCCTTTAATCCTTTAACCTCTTCACCATTAATTCTTAACCTCATAAACATTAACACGATAACCCTAGAGCACTAAATCAATTAACACCTAAGGCTGCTAACCCCTAAACCCCCTAGCCACTTTATCTATAAACCCACAACCCCTAACCCCGAATACCTAGTCCACCCGTAACCCCTAAACAGTCTAACCCATATTACTTAAAACTCTCAATTCCCTAAATCCCTAATCCCTTAACCTTAGAAACAATTAAACATTTTTCACCTACTCATACCCCCCACCCCTAATCCCATATTCCACCTACTCATAACCCCCACCCCTCTCTATCTGAAAAATCCTAAAAACACCTCCCTACCCACCCCCCCTCTCTCTCCCTCTCCTTAATCCCCGCCACTCTTAAACCCCCCTCTCTCTATCTCTCTCCTAATCCTTTCACTGCTAACCCTCTCCCACTCTCTCTCCTTTTACACGTAACCCTTACTAACCCCTTCTCTCTCTATCTCTTATGTACTCCTCCACCAACCCCTATCCCCCACCCCTCTCTCTCTTCTAACCCCCCTAACAACTTCCTCCCTCTCTATCTCTCTATAACCCCCCCCACGCCACCCCACCCCCACCTAACCACCTCCCCTCTCTTATTGTATCTCCTACCCCCCATACCCCTAACCCCCCTCTCTCTATCCTCTCCTCCTCATAACCCCTACAAACCCCCTCTCTCACTATCTCTACCCTTCTTCTACACCTCTCTCTCTCTCTCTCTAAAACCCCTCTCCATATCCCTAACCTCTCCCCCATCCCTAACCATCCTACTCTTTCTATCTCTCTCCTACTCCCCCTATCCCTAAACCCCCTCCTCTCTATCTATCTCCCCTCCTCTCCCTACCCCTTACTACCCCTCTCTCTTAGTCTCTCTCTCTTCCCTACACCTCCACCTACCTCTAACCACACCTCCCATCTCTCTTTCTAACTCCCTACTACTAACACCCTCTCCCCTCTCTCTCTCCCTCCTCTCCCCCCCTAACCATTACTAACCCCCCCCCCTCTCTCTCTCTCTCTCTTTCTCTCTCTCTCTACCCCTCGCTAACCACCCCCCTATCCCCTTACCCCTAACTAACCCCCCCTCTCTATCTCTCTCCTACCCCCCCCCTCTCTTTCCTAATCCCCCTTCCCCTACCACTAACCACACCCCATCTCTAACCCCTAAGCCCCTTGAACCCTTAGTCCCTAACACCAAATCCCTATTTAACCTCCTAACCCATAGAACATGAATCCCAAAACCTTTCAAGATAAGTAGGGATCTAGGGAAATAAAGGAAATTTATTTTCTTGGGAAGAAACTATTAAATAAGGTTTTGATGAAAATGCAAATTGTGTAGATTACCATAACGCTAATGTGTTTTTGGATGAAGAAAGGTTCGCATATTTTTTCCCACTAGACGTTATTTAACCGTGCACCAAACATATTAATTGCTTAATAATTTTTTAACATTAAAGAAACACACGCGCATTATAGTTCTAAGAAACGCTAATGTGTTTTGTCTGTGCAAAAATTCAACCAAATACTCTGCCTATTTCCTACCCGAAGTTTGCGTTTTGACTCCCCGACAACTCTGCAAAAAAACTTCATACTCTATGTTCACAATCAGCAATCAAGGCAATTAAGGAAGCTTAATACTCTATGTTCACAATCAACAAGCTTGAAGAGGATCCTACAGTTAGCATTGGGAATTGAGGATTCTATATTCACAATTTCAAGCAAGCTTGAGGAATCTATATGAACACAATCGAAGAAGAATCTACATTCACTATTGAGAAAGCTTGAAGAACCTATATTCACAAATGAATAATTTTCTATATTCACAAGTGAATAATTTTCTATATTCACAAGTGAGGTAGAAGTTACTTTCACATTTGAGCAAGCTTGAGGAATCCATATTCACAATTGAGGAAGTATCTATATTCACAATTGAGAAAGCTTGAATAACCTATATTCACAATTGAGAAAGAATTTGGATATTTGAATAGTTGAGCACACCTCTATAATCAATTTTCTTAGTAGTGCTCATTGTGGTAATGGGGAATTCACGCAAACGAAAAAGGAAATCGGAAAGGAAAGAGAAGCCTCAAGAAACCATGGAAGAAGTTGGAGAAAAGAAAATATTGGACATGTGGAATCGAAGGCATTCCATGGAAACCCATCCAATTCCAACCGTAGATGATGCCACGATCGTTCCTACCCATCCAGCTCAAGAAAAATGGAAAAATTGACTAGAGGGGCCCTCAATTTCAACAACAATTGATGAACAACACCCCATACCACTAGTCAAGAAGTAAAACATAGTTGCTCATTGGGGCATGTTTCAATTCCCACATCAAGTCAACCTCAGAGTATGATAGCGAATGACTTGTCGGGTTGTGGTTATACAAGTGAGTAAGTGAGGGAGGCATTGAATTAATGATTTACATTGAAAGAAGCAAATGTTATGGAGACCGTCCAAGAGAAAGTCCAATTTCCCACATCCAACTACCAACAAGAGAATGAAAGACAAGAGGCTCCTATTGAAACGTCGGAGCGTCCTGGTGATGTTGTACATGCTCTAGTTCTAGCACCCTTACCTCCATTAGAAACTAGATGCCAAAGAACTTTGAAACATATACAGGTTGATGAAACTCTCATTAGTTCACTTGAAGGTACATTGTCCAAACATGCTGTTGCTTATCAAACTCGAAAAATACTTGATAAATTTTTTGATTCTAAATGTGATGGGGACAAGTGCAAATTATTTTTATCATTGTTAAAATCTAGGTCTATGGTTGTTGTTATAAGAATGTTAAGGATAAAGATGACCAAAATGTTAGAACCAAGTTCTCATATTGTTAAAAGTTTAGTAGATGCGTTTAGTACAAATGGAAAGAAATCTCGCTCAAAGGATCGCAATGCGACTCGCCGTGTGTTTTCACAATCAATCGTGAACAAAAACACTAGGGCACTTTGTTTTCTTAAACCTACCTCCAAAAATATTAATTTGAATGTGAAGACACTTCGTAGGTATTGTGTTAGAAGAGAACAACTTGAAACCAATCAAACAGATGTTTGGGCCTTCAATGGTAGGTTGTCACGCTCTGATATGAAGCTCATTGATGCAGTAAAGAGATTAGTGCAATATTTTTGGCATGACAACACTAAACCTTCTTCCAACCAAAAATATTCAAGGGCTGGTACAGTGCAGAGCTTGTGTTTGAGTTGTTCAAAAGCTGCTTGTTGTTTCAGTGTCCATTTGAAGAAAGTTTTTCCATTTCCCTTCGTCAACTGATTCAAGGGCTAGGCTATGTGGTTGAATCTGAGTATGAACTGTCGATAGAAATTCGCCAAACCAAGAAAAATTCTTAGTTCTTGAATGTTTTGAGGAATGGACCAATCTTTGAGGATCTGTACTTTGTTTGGATCGACGTGAATGCCTGCAGAGTCAATTACATACCCCAGATATTTGATGTTGTTCATTGCAAAGGTACACTTGTCCATGTTCAAGTAAAGTCGATGTTGCTGGAGAGTGTCGAGGACTTTTCGAAGATATCCGACATGTTCTTCCCATGATCGACTGAAAATCAATATGTCGTCAAGGTAGACAATGACCCATTTGCCGATGAAAGGTCGCATAATGTTATCCATGTATCGCATGAAGGTCGCAGATGCATTGGTTAAGCTGAAAGGCATGACTAACCATTCAAACAATACTTCCTTGGTCTTGAAAGCAGTTTTCCATACATCTGAGGGCTCGATTAGAATCTGATGATATCCCGACTTAAGGTCGAGCTTAGTAAAGAACTTAGCACCTTTCAAATAGTCGATGAGCTCGTCTATCCACACTAGAGGGTACTGATTCTTCACCGATATTTTGTTGAGTTCCTTGCAGTCAATGCACATGCGCCAAGTCCCATCTTTCTTTGGAACGAGGATGACTGTACTTCCACAAGGGGAGGAGCTGGGTTGAATATGGCCTTTTTCGATCAAATCTTGGATTTGTCTGCGAATCTCTTGATTTTGGAGAATGGATCTTCTATAGACAGATGCATTAGGAAAAGAAGAACCAGGAGCAATTTCAATGGATTGTTTTACCTGGTAATGTCGAGGTACTCCATCCGGCTCTTGGAATAAACTTCGATACTCATCGAGAACGTTGTCAATCAACTGCTTCTGTCAGGATTTGCTTTGGTCGGTGAGTCAACTCCTCGCTGCAGTATTCCTAGAATGTTGTAGTTTGATCATGATTAATGCGAACTTCTGAGCATGATTGATGAGATTCTTTGTCTATTTCACAGATACCAAGTAAACTACTGGTGTAGGTCGTCGTTCTGGTATGTTGTATCACTGATATCTAATTCTGACAATCACCTTCTATTGTCGTGACTAGTAACTTCCATGGTGATCCCATATGTAAGGTTTCCCAAATAGGGTGTCGCCTAGAAAGAGTGGTGCCACGTCGCAAAGTAATTTTTCAAAATTCTTTATGAAGTATGCGAGCTTGCATTATTGGGTGATCCTTAGCTCTTGTCCATCCTTCATCCAACCAATGTTGTAAGGCTAAGGATGTGGAGTGGTCACAAGAGCTAGTTTCTTTACAAGTTCTTCAGAAAAAAAGTTCTTTTGGCCCCCATTGTCCACAATCAGATGTAATGGATTGTTTTGAACCCATATATGTGTATGGAATAGGCGCTCTCGTTCCTCCTCATCGACGATGGTCGAGGTTGCTGGAGTTTTCGATGTCAAAAGACTTGTTTCTTCTAGGTCAGATTCTACCAAAATCTTGTCGAATGCGTCGGATGTCGACACTTTTTCCAAAAAGGTCTTCCAAGCTTTGCATTCAAACGTATCATGCCAAGATGAGTGATGGTAGTCGCACCATTTTTCGGTCAGTTGCTTGCTATGTTCCTTTTTATGAAAAGGCTTCTTGCCATGATCTGGCTTTGGTGAATTCGGTTGAGAATATTTCAACTTGTCGAAGTCGGCTGGTGCCTTCTTGTCGAGTGGTTGTCCTGATGTTGAATTTGTCGTGGAGCGTGCTTTTCCTTTTTGCTTGGTTTAAAGTTTGTTGGCATAGTGGAATGCATCCACAAATGTATTGACAGTCATAAAATCCATCTCCTGCTGAATGTACTGGGATAATCCGCTAACATACTTCATAACAAGCAATTTTTCTTCTTCCTGGATGCCAAGTCTAGCCAATTGAGTCGATAGAACTAGTCGATGTAGCTTTGCATGGGCTGGTCTTTCCATTGCCTTAGCTACTACCACTTCTTATACTAT
Organism: Larix kaempferi; assembly: GCA_027924585.1. NCBI lineage: Eukaryota > Viridiplantae > Streptophyta > Pinopsida > Pinales > Pinaceae > Larix > Larix kaempferi. The sequence continues at coordinate 1,170,463 of BSBM01001008.1, read as the reverse complement.
TGTTCAAGGTACTTCAGCGAGGGTAAAACTCCTTTCAGATGTGTTCGATGAATATATCCCATGTGTCGATGGGGTCTCCACTTTTCTCCATCTTTGTCAAAATATTCTCCCACCAGCAGTGCACAGATGTTGAGATCTTTAAGGATGCAATGGTGATCTTATCGGCTTCTGAGAGTTTATTCACTGAGTAATAGGACTCCAATTGTTGAACCCAATTGTCGACGGATTCTGTGTCAATCTTTCCTTCTAGATTCGGTATGTCCAAATTCATTTCCACTTTGAAGGGGCTGATTTTGTTGGATTTATTTCTCATCGAAAATTCTCCTGAAGTCGAAGCAAATCGTATGACAATCTCGTTGAGTTGGGCGAACATCTCAGTTCATTGTCGAGCCAACGCTTGCTCTATGAGCTGCTGTGTCTCCTCGATTGCATGTCTTTCACCTGTTTCTTCTTCCATCTCTAAAGGTAGTGTCTACTTGGATTGTTGACTCTGCGAGCGAGTTTGAACCGACATAAGTCAGGTAACTTCGCTGGAAGTGTCTACACAAAACTTAAGCACGAAGCTCTAACGAAGCTCTAAATGAACTTTGATTCTACTCCGATACCAATGATCCACTCGAGGCCAAGAAGCCGAGGGGGACAACATTTCAACTAAATGAGTCGGCTATGTTATGACGGAATCACAAGGAATATAGAACCGGCGACTTTTTCCGCTTAAGGGGTGTCTTAACCATACCCCGCCACCAACTCTTCTACATCTCATGGATTAAATATTTTATATAATATTAATATATATATCTTATTTACTAATTTATTTCTTATTTAATTTTAATTTATATATGTTTTAATTTACTTTATTAACTAATATTTATTAATAAAATAATAAATATTTAAATAAGTATTTATATCTAATAAATACATTTTAACATTTTTATTACAAATATTTAAGTTTATTTATTAGATATAAATAATATAAATTTATTTACTAGATATAAATAAATAATTTTCAATTAAATAAATATACCAATATTAATAAATATTATTATTTATTAATAATAATTGTTATAAAATATTAAATAATATTAATTTATCATTTCTTCTTCATGTCTGTGAGTTTGGTTCACTAGCAATAACGACATTTAAAAATATGTGGTCATGATTAATATATGTGAATTGACTAATATCAACCACATTTAAAAATGTTAAAAATGTAGTTGTTACTAATTATAAATACAATTGATAACTAAGTTTGCATGAAAGATACAAAGAGAACTAAATCATATAGAGACATAATTACTTATTCTATGTGAGAATAAACCTTAAGCACCCCGTAAAATTAAGATCCCGAAAGATTTATGGAAGTTGATACTGAAATAACACAAGGTTGGACATTGTAAGGCTCTCCAAGGAAGATGAGAAGTTTATGTGGAGGACTATGTTAAGAAAGGAAGATGGAAGGTTTATGTGGAGGACTATGACATGTTATCAAAGGAGTTCACAAGAGAGGAGAAGAAAATGTTTCAAAACATAAAAAGATCTATTTATCTACCAGGTTTTGATCACAAGGTGGCTTCCAAGAAAATGAAGCACCCTCCCCCAACTACAAATGACAAAGTCAACAGAAAAGTATAAATGTGAAATGGGATTGTGTATCAACATCGAATTCATATGGCAGGAGGACACAAGTCGGCAAGTCGTGTTGTCGCTGGTTTCGGTTCACACACAGCATCGTCTTTTTCAGAGCGGCCGGCCGCTGCAGTTGCTTCCAACCAAACAAATTTAATAGCTATCACATTGAAAAGTAAACATCTTCCACGATTTTTACAACTTAACTGACGTCTGCGATGGAAGAATTTCGACATCACCTACTTAGCTCATGAATTGGATTTTATGGAGTCCATGTAAAATTTTAATATTAATATTAATTTGAGCTCAAATAAATTTTAGCCCGGTACGATTATACTCTAGGATTTATTAGTCCGGATGATTGGGAATAATGTAACTAAAATTACTAATTATACATGGAAGATATATCTCTTGAATTAGTTCCATGATCATCATCATAATCCATTGCAAATAATATTGATAGGATTGCAAAATTATTTAAATTATATAATATATAAAAGTATGTTTGAATTGTATTATCAATAGTCATGTTCAAATGGTGGAAGGTCGATTGACATCATGTTTTCATGAGAGCGTTTTTGTTAGATTGATTCGAATATGAGTTTTTCAAAAGGACTCCACCGCTTTTCGCCGACTTTGCAGACTGGTTTTAATTCAGATTGTCTTAGATTTCTTTTAAGCATGCCTAACTGACACTAATTGCAATGACAAACGCTTATAAATAGTTTCAGAGAGACACTGTAATCGACTCAGATCTTCAAAAAGGCGAGAAGGAGTTATTTTTGTTCATGAGATCGAGATGATGGCTGTCAATATTCATGCATCGCTTCTGCTGATGCTAATGATGTTGAGCTGCAATCGGCTCTTATTATCTTCTAACGCAGCCACACCACCGCCCAATCCAAATCCGTTTGTGTTTATGACTGTGGATTCTGAGAAAACAGCTGCAAGAAAATATGATTACATTGTAGTTGGAGGAGGGACGGCTGGCTGCCCCCTCGCAGCAACGCTCTCTACCAAATATTCGGTTTTGGTAATAGAAAGGGGAGGATCTCCTTACGGACTTCCCGACATCGAGAATGCCAACGCTTATGGAAAGGTATTGAGTGAGACCGACAATTACACTTCCCCAGCGCAGACCTTTATTTCAGAGGATGGAGTCACTTTAGCCAGAGCCAGAGTTCTGGGCGGCGGAACTGCTCTCAACGCCGGCTTCTACAGCAGAGCGAGCAGAGAATATATTCGTAATGTGGGATGGGACGAGGGACTTGTAGAGGAGTCGTATGAATGGGTGGAGAAGCAGAATGCCTTCAAACCAGATCGCCTCTCGCGTTGGTCATCGACTTTCAGAAATGGGCTCCTGGAAGCAGGAGTTGTTCCATACAATGGATATACGTTGGATCATGTGGAGGGAACCAAGATTAGTGCCTCCACCTTCGACAACAATGGCAAAAGACACACGGCCGCAGATCTTCTCAAGTCTTCCAACCCCAACAATATCGTAGTCCTCCTCAATGCTACCGTCAGCAGGATTCTCTTCAATTCCCCTGCATCTCAAGGTAATTCATTCAAACAACATGAAAATCGTTTAGACGTTTTATATTTCTCCTAAATTTGATTGACTTTTCACAGCATTCGTTGCTATTGTTTTTATGGAAGTCTCCAATCATCTATGAGATTGGACGTTTTTGTTGCTATTGTTTGTATCTCCAATCATCTATGAGATTGGACTAAAGGTTTTTGTAAGGACAGGATCTGTCACTTTAATGTTCTGTGTAGGATTTCCAAGATCTCCAATAAATTCAGGCAAAAATTATGCACAGAGCTGTAAATCAATTATTGCAGCTCAGGGCAGTATATGGATCTTTAAACCTCTATAGCAGTATATAGACAGATATCTAATGAAGCATATATTGTTCAGACTTACAGTAAATGGTTTGTACCTCCATGCTTATTGATGGCCATAGAGTTAAATCCAAATCTATCAATCTAGATTCAGTATTTTGATTATGAAAACCTGCAGGTACGAAGGATAGCTCTTCTGGGAAGCCGAGGGCCAGTGGGGTAGAATTCATAGACGGCCATGGTCGGTCTTATAAAGTTTTCTTGAATGAAACATCACATTCCAGCGAGGTAATCCTTACTGCAGGAGCCCTAGGCAGCCCCCAGCTGCTACTCTTAAGCGGAATCGGCCCATCTGAACATCTCAGAGAATTCAATATTTCTCAACTACTTCACTTGCCCTTAGTAGGCCAAGGGATTCAAGACAACCCCCGTGCAACCGTAGACGTGCAATCTCCTATACCCCTGGAATTCTCCAGCATACAGGTAGTGGGTATTCTTAAAGGCTCTCAAACTTACATCGAGTCCAGCAGCTTCGTCCGGCAGGCTTCAGTTAGTATAAATGGCAGCGCAACCCCACATCTCAAGAACGTGTACAATGGAGGCATTTTTGAGAAGCTGGCATTTCCATTGTCGAGGGGAAAGCTTCAGCTACGCAGCAGGGATCCTCGAGACAATCCGTCTGTTCGCTACAACTATTATTCCCACCCTCTAGACTTGCAGAGATGCGTGCAAGGCGTCAAGATGATTGCTAAAGTCTTAAAGACACGGTCTCTGAGTAGATTTGCATATGCAGCAGCTAATGAGTCCTCAATTGACGCGCCCCTCGAATTTCACTTCACCTCGCAAGCGTTGCCAAAGAACACGTCGGACGATGCAGCCTTGGCTCAGTTCTGCAAGGATACGCTGACCACAATCTGGCACTTCCATGGTGGATGTCATGTTGGGTCTGTCATTAACGAAAGATATCAGGTGAACGGAGTTGATAGCCTCAGGATTGTGGATGGCTCAACGTTCGCAGATAGTCCCGGCACCAACCCCCAAGCAACAACCATGATGCTCGGCAGGTAGTTATAGTATTCTTTATATTTTAATTGGGTTTAGCATCGCCGAGTTTCTGTATATACCAATAAAAAATATGAATGTTGTGCTGTAGGTATACGGGATTGAAGATTCTTCAAGAGGGTGAATGAAGGAAGCTTTTGCATCGCAAACATTAAGGGGAAGCTTAGCGATCAGACGGATTTGTCATTATAGCTTCTCTTGAAACCTTAATGTGATAGGTAGGGTCAGCAGGTTGTTCCAATGTAGGGGCGGGATAGGCAAACTCTTAATTGATGTTTAGAAGTTCTATATAAAATTTGTTAGAATTATGATAAATCTGTCCGATCAATCACAACACAAAAAATTTAAATTTGTATATCTTGGAAACAACAAAATGTGATCCGCAATATCATTCCAACGTGAGAGGCTTGATAGGTCTTTGATTATTTATAAAATATTAAACAAAAGATCTGTCTCACTAAACAAGACCGTCAATAAGATTCGTTTAATAAAACAGACAAATTTTGTATAAAAACATTCAAATGACAACATAGCATGTTAGTCAAAACATAAAATTAATCGATATATGCTGTCACTTCAATATTCGAAGCAATCTTCCCATTAAATGTTATTGTTTCAACTTCCAATCTGCGCAAGTTGTCTCCCACCAAACAGTGTTTATTGTTTTATTTTCTTATTCTTTTAGATTTGCCGAATTTCGATCAATTAAAATTTTGGCAGTAAGCTTGGTAAGCTAAACTTTGGTAAACTAATATTATTAGTATACAAGTTTAAAATTGTATATTAATTATCTTAGGTGTTTAGATATTATTTGAGATTTTAGATTTTTTTTAGGGATGAGATTTTAGATTTTTTTTAGGGAATCAACAAAATTAACTTAAATATAAGATTAATCAGAATGTAACAAGTGTACAATTCAGATTAATTTTATGGTAGTTGTATCTTGTTATACTTGAATGCATCTTCATTAAGATTTAAATAAGGTTCACTTAAGTAATTGTTAAAAGAAAAGATATGTTTATTAACTAGTATTTGTTTTATGTTTATATTAATTAGTTTAATGGTTATGTTTTATAGATGTTTAGATATTATCTTATATTATGCACTTTTTTGAGCGGATCAACAAGATTAACTCAAATGTAACAAGTGTACAATCCAGATTAATTTGATGGTCATTGTATCTTGTTATGCTTAAATGCATCTTGATTCAGATTTAAATAAGCTTCACTTAAGTGGTGGTTAAAAGGAATGATATGTTTATTAATTAATATTTGTTTTATGTTTATATTAATTAGTTTAATGTTTGTATTAATTCATGACACTTAACTTGTGACCTATCACCCGCCACAAATTAAGTGACTTTGCTAGTAGTATTAAACTCATTTCATTTTCATGTATGTACATTTCAATTTATGAAAAAATTGATACAAAACTATTGTGACTATTATCTTAATTAATTTGGTACTTAGTTTTTTAGTTTTGGCTTAGCGAGTTTGTGAATCGTTAGCTTCAACTTAGCCATGATTATATAGAAAAATCACAACTAAAAGCTGTTGTCATATTTGTTCTTTCGCTGTAATTGTGTTTATATTTTAGAATTTGGGCGGGATCTAGATTACACTAGGATGAGACAAGTGTACTATTAAGATTGATTTTATGACAATCCTTCTAAATTCTAAATAAAAAATTATAATATATATATAATAACTAGTAGCTATGCATAAATAGTAACTATGCATAGATATACATAATCAAAATCTGGAATTTCAATATATTTGATGGTGAATTTCATATGATTATGTTATAATGAAAACACAAATAATTCCTCATTTAAATGAAGATAAATAAAAGAAAAAACACAAATAGTTCTCCATTTCAATGAAGATAAATGAAAGAAAAAACACAAATAGTTCCCCATTTCAATGAAGATAAATGAAAGAAAAAACACAAATACATCCCCATTTCAATGAAGATAAATGAAAGAAAAAACACAAATACTTCCCCATTATCTCCATTATAAGAGTGGATGTGCTTCCTTCCTATCCCGTGAGCTTCACCTTGCGTTGAGGTTCCAATTTCAATGTGGCGCTTGAAGTCCAATTCCATTGCGTTGAATTATTTGGCGGAGAAAAGTCGATCATGGCAGATTCTAGGTATGTTCTCACTATTATCGATTAACCCTCTTCTCAAACCATGGAGGAAGTCATTAATTAGAATTAATACTTTAGAGTGAGATTTGTGTATCATGCTCGAGGGAACGATGTCAACTTGATTAATCCATTTGTGTCAGGGTTAATGTTTATGTTGTCCTAAATTTGTCAAAATTAGTGAAGAAAATGTCTTCTTTTATATCTGTTCTCACTATCATCATAATTTCGATGATGGTTGCATGATCGACATTGTAGGCATGCAACAACATCTTTCTCATTGAAATTCAATGTTGTTTATTTTCCTACAAAGTTACATTCTTAACACATTCGAAATTATTAGAAATTATGTGCATGTGAACATTTTGGAAACAAATTTTGAACTCTATATTTTGTTGAATTTTTTGTGAATATATTTTTTATTTCATTAATGTTACTTTCATTGATTTTGTTGTAATCGTTAACAATGTCAAAATAAGAAGAGAGGATTTAGTTTGAGGAGTTTTCCTAGGTTAGAGATATATAGTTAGTGTTAGGAAAATATCTTCAATGGAGGTTTTTGTAGAACATCTTCAAAAAGACGTCTCATTTATCCATTTATAAAGGTTGCTAGCAAAGGAAGGCTATCGAAGGTTTTAGTTGAGGTGTTTTATCGATGTTTTTTAAATTACTAGAATGCATCAGTATTCTTGAGACACATACACATCGGTGCTCTAAAAAATGCAACACACCGATTACAAAAAATCTATTTCCCTTGTTGAAAAAATATGTATATTTTTATTTTGCTTAAAAACTACCTAGTGTTCCAAAAGCATAAAGAAGCCTCGATGTACTCATGTTCACTAACTCCTCGGTGCATCAGATAATACAACCCACCTCTAAGTGCTAAAATATTTATTAATAAAAAATTAAGTTTTATTTTTAAATATTAAAAAGGACTCCAATGTATTATTATTTTGAAGACTCCCTAGGATATATATTTATGCAAATCACGAGATAAAAATTTTATAAAAAATTTGATTTAAAAAAAAATGCACCAGATAAAAATTTTATAAAAAAATTGATTTAGAAACAAAAAATATATAGTGCATTTTAGTTTACAAAATGCCCTATTGCATATAGGTATATGAAGCACACATGTGCTAATGGGGCTGCAACACATGAAAAAATACAATTTTAACACTTTACTAACAAACGTCCTTTGTCATATAACCACCCTTGTGCGCTTAAATAAACAAAAAGTATCGACCAATGATTAATTTTTTAATAATATAAATTATGTTTTTATTTAAAATATTAAAAAAGGGTTTGGTGTATTTTTATATACAAACCACACTCGTGCATACATAGGTCAACGGAACACCAGATATGCCAACCAGTTGTCACTCTTTTACCAAATAGTTCGTATGCCTTAAAAAAGCACATACCCTAGTGCACATCTCAGAGACGTGCACTAGGGTAGGGTAAAATAAAATAAAAATTATCGAATAGAATTTTATTTTTACAAGCACCACAGTGCTCTCGATTATCCAAGCATTGATGCGCATCCTCTTGGTTTGACCATGCCATTGTTAGTGTTATTCACCTATCGGATTCCCCTTGTGGATTGATTATGACCATTTATTCCAAATGTTGAAAGAAAGGTAAGAAAATCATTTGCTAAGTATGTAGCAACCACACCTCCTCGACGCAAACGAGACTAGGTAAACTCTTTATTACCTCCCCATTTTCATTTTAAATGGATTAAAATTTTAAATTAGCATTTAATTTCCATTTTTTAAATCTATGCGACATGGCCGATTTGTTCAGCTCGCACCGAAAACTTGTCCGGTGTGCCAAGTAAATATATAAAGCACCCCAGAAACAATGCTTAATATGGTGAATTGAATTGCATCGATAAAAATGCGATGATATTGAAATTACATAAAGAAAAATATTCAAACATTTTTTATGGTGTATAATGCATTGGTTGCACCGCTTACGATGCTTTATTGTAAGATACACACTGTCGATGATGCACCAATGTTTAAACAATAAAAAAATACAAATTATATGTTTATTCTAGTGCACAGATCTTGTCCAGGTGTGCATTGACTCGATATGGAAAATGCACTTTAATAATAATGCACCATCTGGATTTTTATTTTACTATTCTTAAATGCACCATTAAATCATTGGTGTACTGTTAAGAGTGCATATCATATAATTTAGTGCATCGTACACAGAGCGAAATAAAGATTATATTTCACTGCAAAGTTGTACTTATTTTTAAAATATTACTAGTGTGTTATACTATCAACTTATTAAACACCTATATCAGTGTGCATTTGATAATTACTCAAACCATAATCTGTTTTTATTTGTCCACACCGATGATTGGATTTTTTGTTTATTCAAAATTATCGCTGTACCTATGAAACTATAATGCACTATGAATGGTGTATTAGTTTATGATACACATCGTTAATGGTACGTTATTGTTTTATAGGAAAACATAGCCTTTGAAAATAAAAATTCTAGACCTGACCGAAGCAGACCAGTAGGGACACACTAGTTACAATACACTTTGTTATTATAGGCACATTGTGATTGGTACCTTACGAGTTTTGACGCATAATGTGCAGTGCTGTAAGGATTGTTAAACACCGTGGAGGGTGCATTAATGTTTTTAATGCACACTATGTTTTTTTGACATTTTTTGCAAAAGAAATAATTTGTATTTAGATAAATAAAAAATTGTCATTTAAAACCTTTTTTTAATGATTTATATATGTGTGTGTGCATGCCTAATACATTAAGGTTGTGAGTTAATCAAAGACAAAAATGACTACAATAGTAGTAGGGCTAAACTAACTGGTACAATGTTGTACGAGACTTGGAGGCTAGAGAGAGGGAGGCTCGATTTGTACTGTCATCCTATTATAGCTCATACTCATCATTTCTTGTATAGTGTTGGCCTCCTCAAGTTTTATGATGAGGTGATATCCCTCAGGGGAAACACCACATTAGTAATATAGTTCATTCGTTAATGGGATCATGCCCAACAAGAATTTAGAGTCGATCTCGATCTATGGTTCCATCCCGAGGAGGAAACATATTTCCTTACTAGGTTTTCCAAGACATGGGATGATCTTCCCGGATTCCTTGATCTCCCATCTAGCATTGTAGGAGAGATTTAGTTGGCATATGTCCAAAGATATGTCAGTTAGGACATGACTACCCCTTCTAGCTTCTACATTGTTGGTGTCCAGTTGGATTTGTGCACATTTAATGCAAAGGAGGTTAGGTGACTCTATGCTTATGGTTGAGTGAATCCATGAAGATGGGTAACACTTTTTGGCCAAAAGTGACGGTGAAAATTCAAATTTTTACTCATTTATTAAATTTCAATTTGTTAACTCATATATGCCTTGTGAATTTCGACACACGACAAAACAAAATTGTAGGGAATTATGTTGTCTTATATTTTTTTTAAAATAAAAAATGATTTAATATGTCAAAATTGCATTTAATGATAGGTTTGTTCTTGTAAATTTCAGGAAGAGTTAACAAGTCGTTTGTGTGCATATAAAGCAATTTATTGATAAATGTATAATTTTTGAAAAAATATTATATGAACATAATCTACAAAAAATGAACTGGTGCACACATTTTTTTAAATTTATATTGGAAATTATATGTTTTATTAATTTTCGAAACTAACCATTGAATTTTTTAATCGCATTTTGTACAAATGTGTGTGCACGTAAACTTTTTTTTCGCTAGTTACAAAAATTGAAAAACAAAAAATATCCTTTTGAATAGAACGCGTTGGTCTAGGGCATATATATTTTTTGAATTTTTTTTGGTTGTATACTTTTATGTTATTGATTTTTCTTTGCGTTGATTCAACATTGTGAACATAGTTTTTTGAGTGTAAGTTTGAAAAGAAAATTAAAAAAAAGAAATTATCATATGAATTCATAAACCTGTAAGTTATATGTCAATGGCTAAACAATTCATTGACGAATCTATTGATATGAATTCCACCACCTAAGGTGCATCCTAGAACAGAGTTTAGGTAGGGTAATAGGTAAGTAAAATTAAAATTGCAGAAAAGAGGGCTACAAGATGGTATTTTAAGCTCTCGATCTAGCTAATAGATCAATCGAAGTCTTAAAAACCCTCGATCGAGGGTTGAAGTGTGGTTAAACCAAAAGCTCGATTGCAATTTTGTGAAATATTTTTTTTTTCAAAGCACGCAGGTTATTTTGAGTGATTAGATTTAAAAAGCTTGATCTAGAGTTTTAAAAAGTTATATCTAGCTTTTAAAAGCTAGATCGAATTTTTAAAACTATAGATTGATATTTTAAAAACTAGATTGAGGATTAGGAAAACCCTCTATGGAGTTATCTAGCTCAATCGAGAGTTTTTAAACTCTCGATCGAGCTTCCAAAAATAGTTCGATCGAGGCGTTTTGTTAAGCCCTCGATCGAGCTTCCAAAAATAGTTTGATCGAGGCGTTTTGTTAAGCCCTTGATCGAGCTTTCAAAATATCGATCGAGGGTGTTTTTATCATTCTCACACCCTTCGCTTGCCAAAGAGTGCTACCCATATTCATGGGAACACCCGGTCACGATAGTGTCCCACCACACCCTTCGTCAGAAGCACATTAGTTTCCACTTTTTGTGCTATGTAGATTTTTTAGTGCAAACACTTAGATGTATTATGTGGCTTTCCATTTTTTTTCAATAGATTTGTTTTGCTTTGGATCATTGTTGTGCTATGCTTAATGGGAGGGTAGTATTCCCATTTCCTTCAGAGTTGTTTTGATTATTTTTTGATAGGTTTCTACCCACTAAGCCCTAATTCGACCAAAACTCTCCTAGGTTGAGGACAAATGCATGTATGCACATGTGGGGAAAGATGCTTCCCAAGAGGTGGGGGAAGGGGCTAGTCGCAGTTCCCACATGTAGGAATTCCAGAGATATTATAGATGCTCTCTAAGTGAGGATGACCATACCATAGACCTTGTGTAGTACCTATATGCAGGAATAGGCCGATAAGGATGTTCAAATATTTAATTTACCCAGGATGAGCCACTAGATGCCATATTAGCATTAAGTTTTAATTAAGGTTGCACACACAGATATGGTCCCCAAAAACATTGCAACAGGACCGCGCTAGTGAAAATACAAAAGCGCACATGCGCTCTTGGCTCATCAATGTCGAACCTCCACATTGGAAAAGCAATAGGAGCACACGTGTGCTCCTAGTGTGTGTGTGTTAGTACCACACATGTGCTCCTAATAAAATTTAAAGAAAAGGTCATGGGTTGTTTATTGCTAAACAACCCCACAGCTGACAGCAAGGAAACCAAACTCCATAATAGAATGTCTGCACTCATAGTACAACACAAGAAGGGGGGAATCCAAGCATCCATCTAGGTAAGTAAGATTTGTTTTTGTTTTTCATTTTTTTGTTGTTTTGTCAATTTTAATAGTTACAAAATTTTAAAACAATGTAATTTTGTTAATTTGCCGACCATATATAATCCACCTGCAATGGAATCCAATGAAAACCAACAATCGGAAGAAAACATTAACCCTACACCCAATGACAAACAACAAGCACAAGAAAACGATAATCTAGAACCCAATCGAAACCCATAAGAATAATTCAACCACAACTTAGATTAATTAAGGAAACTGATTCGGGACTTAAGAAGTGTAGGGGAACCATCCTGATTGTCCCTTGCCACCAATTTGGACAAGATTATTAATTCCTTTCACCATGCTCATTCTCAATTAACTGATATGACTGAATATAGGGATATGATGAGAGAGTTTTATTCCATTGTTTAGATTAAGGAGCAAATCAAAGATTTAAATATTAACAAAGTTTATATTTATAGTAAGGTGATTGATCCCCGAACAAACCAACCACCCATTGTCATGAAGAGACATGTTTGCATGGACTAGTGCCATTTCCATTCATGGAAAGATAATTGGATGAAGAGGTGTTTCATGGTGTTTGATAAACCTCCCTACAATAATAGGGATATTCCACTGTATTTCCTCAGAAAACTATGGTATGAGTTCGTGCTTAGTCTACATGCCAACTACTTTGACATTACAGAGTTCCAGGGTGTTGGTCTTGGATCTTCCCAAGATCGACCTACTATTAGGAAGAACCCAGTAAGAGGGCCACCCGCTCCTAGGCATGCGCCTAACCCCCTTCCCTAGCCACCTCAACTATCTGATAGATTTGATGAGATCAATGAGGTGATGAGATGCATTGCAGGCGGTCTTCTTAGACACCCCACATTTTTGGCAATGTCTCGAGTAGACAAGTAGGATGAGCATGGGAGAGATAGAGGTGCATGTTATTTAGGGTAGATTGAGGAGATACCAACCACTAGTTGTATCCATTTTGGGCTATTCACTATGACGAGAACAATGTCACATCATTGTTATCATTATGGGCATACTTTCCATGGCCCAATGCAAGAGCCCATCCAGGCAATTTTATGCAGCAAGTTAGCACTTTTTTTTAATTTATGTTCAATCATTGAGTATATATTTACCTATGCAATAGATATGTTTTCAATATAGATAATTTTAAAGTACCTTTGTTTCTAACTTTTGTTATACGAATGTACAGTTGTTTACAAAATGGAAATTCCATCTTCGTTGTGGGAGGACATAGCTTTTCCCAATCTAGATCGTGCGGTGGCAACGAACATAGAAATTGCGACACCTTACGCACAAATATTTTTATTATTTGGAACAATTTAAATGCATTCATAGGTAAACAATGACAAGAAAAATGCACACATAGGTGATACATGCTTCTACTAAAGTATTCTTCAAGGGTTTATGTACCCTTCCAATAGAGGACATATTTTATGGCATGCACTCCATCTATGTAGAATCCTCCAAAAGTCTAAATTTAGAGTAAAAATCCAATTCCCTCAAGGTATCTAATTATCCATTGGAATCCATTCTCCAAGATACAACTTCACCAATATTGGGATAACCCTCGTATCATCTCTAATCATAGAGTTATTCAATGCAATGAACCTGGAAAAAGTGTTCCCCACACCTTCCAAGATATTATGATTCCAAATCTCCAATGTAAGCCCAAGATAAAGGACCCATACCTATTTCACATAAATTGAATCCCTTCATGGATCAAACTCATTTTTCCATTTTTTTCAAGATGATACATGATGTCCTCAACATCCACTCCTAAATGAGGGGCAGATTTCTATCCTTTGAATTTTTCAAGAATAAGCACAACCACCATCAAACTACAACACGGAAAACATGTGTATACACTATGACTAGATGATATACCTACATGAGGCATGAACAAAGAGATTCACCTTTCATAAAATTACCCATGAACCTCCCAACGAACATCTTATCCATCAAACCCTTGACCTATTCCAATCCCACATACAAACCCACCACCATTTTTACGCTTTTCAAGATTTAAAGTTTATGCATTTACGACTTCTTTTCTTGTGAGCTATTCAAATATTCCTATTTTTTTTGTCCTTGTGGATTAGAATCCTTAGCTTCTATATGCCCTTCATCACCTTTACTCTTCTTCAACTTCCTCATGACCCTTACAAAATGAACCTATTGATCCCAACAACTTCCCCAGGTCTTAGAACTTGGGGACCCTTTCTTAATTTTCAAATGATGTTTTTTCATGGAGAGGAATCCTTTGTTCTGTAGTTAAGAGGGAATGGTGATTATCTTGAATCATATTACTTGGTGGCTATATTTTTGTTCATGGACATATATTGCAACATTTTCTTTGAAAACCTTTGATGCATTAGAAATTGTGCCTAAGTTTTTATTCTCCTAGACTATGATATTGTACATTCATCCAATAGCTCAATATTTTTTCACATGCAACTATGGTCAAACACTCAGGTTATACAAGATCTCCCTTGGATAACTTGCTATCTAGAATAACCAAGTGCCATTGCATAAAAGAGGGAAGGAATTAAGTGGTGGAGAGTGTGAGTCTCACACCAAGGATTTCGAATTTAAAGTCCATGCCACATGCACCACATCACTCCTACACAAAAAAAAGGTTATACTTTACATCAAGTGTGACTAAAATGGATCCCTATGAAAGTTCCATGGTGCGACTACCTATACCTCACAAGGATCCATGGGTTAGGAGTTCAAATGGAACATGATCATAGCTCACTAAACCAAACTTTTGAAGATAATGATGAACACATGATTGCATATTCCTTTCAAATTTTAAAACTTCATGACAATTGTGCCACATCCTTTCCCTTTGAATGTTCAACCCTTACACAAATACACCACATCACATGGATCCAAAATTTCAAAATGTCACAATAGCCATGGCCATGTCATGTTCCTTTAAAACTTCAAACCTCATACAACCATGACCTTATCAAATTCTCAAGGAAGTTTAAACACTTTGATAGTAGTGACTAAGATGCACCCTTGATAAATGTCCAAACTGTGATAATCTGCAGTAGGATCTAACAGCTGTAACAAGCCTCACACAAACTCTCAAGAAGTTGCAAAGAAGAAGAGAAGAATGCACTCAATAATCACTCATGAACACATAAAATGGAGAATAGCAGTATCATACATTAGTTGTGAGTTGGCAGTATGAAAAACTGAATCTAATGATGAATAATTGTGTAGAGAATTCGAATTAACCAAGGAGGTCATTTGAATCATGCTTAAAGTCTAGCTTGGATAACATTGGATACATCATCCAGTCAAAAGTATCAGTCATAAATGGTAATAGTTAGTCAAGTAAGTTTAATTGAGTCTAACAGAACCATCTAGGCATAAATCAGGGGATGGAGACTCCAAGGAGAGCGCATGAGGCTGTTAGAAGTTCAAGTGGCACTCCAGAACTAGATAACTAGGATCTACAGGCAGTTAGCATGAGCAATCAGTGGAAGAACTGGTCAATTAATGCACTAACTGATTATCAGTCAACTGGTAGGTGAGATTAGGTGCTCTAACTGAATGATAACTGGTGGTAGGTGAGAAAAGGCACACATGTCATGCAAAAGAGTCAAATAAGGAACATCAAGTAGGTCGGAGGGCTACTGGGGGTTGAAGATAGGCTCTAGGGAGCTGAAAATAGGCTCAAGGTGTTAGGGAGACCACCAAGATGATGATTGGATGCATGCAGTTGCATGAAAATGCATGCAGCATGCAGATTTTCATGCAGGCATGCAAAATATAAAAGTGATGGTGAGAATATTCCAACACCCCCCTTCAAGCTATACTATGAGGTAATAACTGAAAACTGAAAAATAGGGCCATGGTGGTTGAGGCCAAAGGTCACCCCGTACAATCAATCTAAATAAACTAAGTAAGGAAAGAGGGAAAACCTAGTGGGAAGAAATCCCTCCCTCAAAATAGACTAAAGGATGCAAATTTAGCATATCATCACTCACCCCAGAAGGAGGCAAGTGTCCTTCTTTTCCGAAGAAGGATCGATCGATATGAAATGGATCAGTAATGTGAGAAGGATGAAACTTTCCATTCTAAAAATCTGATTTGGTTCTTCTATGATCATGTGGATCACCAACCAAATCACCAGTAGTTCAAAGTGTAATGGCTTCCCATCGAGGAAGAGGAGGATCATTAGGTGAGAGATCATCAGATTCTTGTGGAATTGGATATCCCATTCTCTCATCCTCATCATCAATTGCTAGATCTTAAGGTTCTTGTGGATCTGGATATAGCATTCCCTCTTCATCATGTCCATCTTTAGATTTTGAATCTGAAATCTCATGTGAAGAAGCTTCACTCTGTTACTCATCATCACTTTCAAACTTTGAATATGAAATCTCATGTGAAAAAGCAAGTGAAATTGGTTCATCATCACTTCCAAACTCTGAATCTAAAATCTCATGTGAATAAGCAAGTAAAGTTGGCTTATCACCACATCCAAACTATGAATCTTAAATATCATGTGAAGAAGCAAGTACAACTGGCTCATCATCACTCAAAGGAGGAACAAATCCAAAAATGTGAATATCATGAAACTGTTTCAGAATGTGCATGTAGTTCTTTGATGTCTTCTTTGAACCAACATAGGTGAGACCACTATCAAAGGAACTAGGACATGATGGTGATGGATCTACAACAAGATCACTAGTAGATGCAGTAGTGGTGGCCCACTTTCCATAGGAGTTGAACCAATAGGTGCTAGATCTTCAGGTTCTTGTGGATCTGGATCTAGCATTTGCACTTCTTCAAGAGTCCTCTTTTTCCCAATCTTCTTTGGTGAATCTTTTCCATTTGGAATACCTTCAACCATATTTTGAGCTTGCAAGCTTTGCAAATTCTTGTAGTTGAGATGATATAGCCTACTCTCTTCATTTGCATGAGATTGTAGAGCATACTCCTTTGAGAGAGGTAAGAAGTGTGAGAACTCATAGAGTTTTGTCTTATGACTTGCAACTCCTTTTGCAATGATTTTCCCTGAAACCATGTGTTGTATCTCAACTTCATTTGGAGAAAAGATCACTTTTTTGGGCTCTCCAATATGATTCATTTGGTAAACTGAAATTATATTTGTTGTGAGAGAAGGAACACAAAGCACGCCATAAAAGTAGCCATGGTCAAGATTGATTCTTCCAATTCCCTGAGAGGAGATTTCTGAATCATTTCCCAACATGATGGAAGGGCCAACCGAGCATTCGAAGTTGGAGAAGAGATCTTTGGAGTAAGACATATGTCTTGTTTCTCCTGAATCTATGATGAATGAAGAATCTATTGATGCTCTTGCCATGAGGGCATGACATCTCTCGTTGTCCTCAGATCTAGAAGGTTCAGTATCAATATCTTTCTTCCTTGCACATTCAAGTACAGGAAGATTGTTCTTCTCAGGTAATTGAGCCATCAAGTCTATAGTCTTCTTCATACAAGAAATCTCAGGATGAAATCCTCAATGACAATATGTGCACTTGGATCTCTCTTTCTGAGATTGCTTGTTCTTCTTTGGGTTCAAAGCTCCATCTGACTGATATGGAACATATTTTGGCTTTGTATCATTCACTCTCTTTTCATAAATCTTTTTCTTGCCCTTTGCATTCGCTCTTTTGGCCTGAGCAGCTATAAGGGATGAATCCAACTTTGGTTTGATCATTCCCATGGAGATTAACTTCTCCTCCTCTTGAGTAAGACATTGGATTAAGTCATCAAGTGAGGGAAACTTCCATTTTGGAATGGACATCTTAGCTAACTGAAATGTGGAGATAAAAATTGAGAAGTTTGGCCCCAATTTCGAGAGAATGGAAAGAATGAGTTTTTTGTATTCTTTCACTATCTCATATCTTTTCAACTAAGAAATCAAGATTTTGAACTTGGTTAAGAATGCATTGATGGATTCGAAGCTTTCAAAACTCAAAGAGATGATTTCATTCTCCAATTTATGACCTTTCAGATCATCTTTCTGTCCAAAGAAGGATTTGAGCTTGTCCCAAACCTCTTTTGGAGATGTTAGATCGATGACATGGAAGTGAAGATCTTCAAAAATTGAGAGAAGAAGTAAGCTTAATGCTTCATCAAGCCTATCCAAGTACTTGGATTTCTCTACTGCACTGGGTGGTTCTACCATTGTTCCATTTAGTATCCTGGTGAAGCTCTTGGATCTCATTGTTGATGTATTTGTAACTTCAGAAGATATTCACTTGTATGTTGTATGTTTTACATTTGTACTTTATTGTATCCCCAACGGAGATGTATTATTCCTCCAATTGGAAGTGTCGTCATGTGTACTTGCAAGTGTCGCAAGTTATATTGTAAGTGTCATAACTTATATTTGATGGGTTATTAGACCACCTTGGTGGGGTCGGCCCTATATGAGTCATGTGGGTTAAAGGGTTATTATACCACCCTAGTGGGGTCGACCTAGAGTCACTTGTGATGGGGTGTTTAAGTCCCTTAGTGGGGTCGGCCAAGTTAGCATTATGTTAAGTGGTTAAGTTGAGGACGACCTAGTTAGAGTTAAAATTCAACTGAAGTAAAGTATAAATAGAGAGTGTGACTCTCTCATTTATTCATTCACACACTCACTCACTTCGCATTAGTGAGAGAGAGGAGGAGTGCGCACAAGTGGAGGAGGAGAAACTGCTAGGAGAATATCTCTTGTTGTGGGGTTTGATTTTGCGATCTTTGTATTGGTGCTCATTCTATCTCTGAGGAAGTTGCGTGGTTTTCACCTTCTTTGTTTTCCTCGGTGAAATGCTTTGTGTCTCTTGTCTCTTGTGTTTGATATGGTGTACATGCTGTTCTCTCAGTTAAGATCCTAGATCAGATTGAATTAAATGTTGAAAAACTAACACTCATGAAGAGAGCCATCTTAGCTTTCCATTTGACATAGTTGGAAGAGGTGGGTTTTAGATCCATCTGAACAGAGAAGGTCGAATTGAAGAAGAATTTGAATGGGTGAATAAACCTGCAAAACAAGAAGAGTTTTGTTGATAGATATTTCCTACACTTTGAATGAACACTACCTTAAGACACCTAAGCACATATGACTAAGTCCTTCACACCTGGCTAGACCTCACTGGATTTCTCCAGTGAATTCAAGGTAATAGCACCAGGATTTTCAGTGGAAACTCAGAGGCTTCTAGTGCTCAAGTAAAGATGGTTGCTCAAAGAAATGTTGCAACTGCTGTTGCTGCAATGGTTGTAATTTGAATAGCTGCTGACTGCTCTGATACTATATGATCATCTGCAGTAGGATCTAACAGCTGTAACAAGCCTCACACAAAATCTCAAGAAGTTTCAAAGAAGAAGAGAAGAATGCACTCAATAATCACTCATGAACATAGAAAATGGAGAATAGCAGTATCATACATCAGCTGTGAGATGGCACTATGAAAAACTAAATACAATGATGAATAACTACGTAGAGAATTTGAATTAACCAAGGAGGTCATTCGAATCATGCTCAAAGTCTATCTTGGATAACATTAGAGACATCATCCAGACAGAAGTATCAGTCATAAATGGTAATAGCCAGTCAAGTGAGTCTAACTAAGTCTAACGAAACCATCTAGGCATAAATCAGGGGATGGAGACTCCAAGGAGGGTGCATGAGGCTATTAGAAGGTCAAGTGGCACTCCAAAACTAGCTAATTGGGAGCTATAGGAAGTTCGCATGAGAAATCAGTGGAAGAACTGCTCAATCAATGCACTAATTGACTGTCAGTCAATTGTTAGGTGAGATGAGGCACTCTAACTGAATGATAATTGGTGGTAGGTGAGCAAAGGCACACATGTCATGTATAAGAGTCAAATAGGGCGCATTAGGTAGGTAAGCGGGCTACTGGGGGTTGAAGACAAGCTCTAGGGAGATGAAAATAAGCTCTAGGTGCTTGGGACACCACCAATATGATGACAGGATGCATGCAGTTGCATGCAAATGCATGCAGCATGCAAATTTGCATGCAGGCATGCAAAATATAAAAATGATGGTGAGAATATTCCAACACAAACTTCATGGTGCATGTGACATTGTCATTTGAGTATTGTACATTTTTATTTAGAATATAATGAAATCCATAATGATCAAAGGGGACCATAACCACCACCAAAGGAATTCAAAGGACTACATTAGAAATTGACATTCACTACCAAGATCACACATCAAATTGTTCAAAAATAAGATTGGAAAGACTCAACATTGCCCATCGTACATAACAAGACCAAGGGCCCATCGTCACTACCAAAACCTGAGACAAACAATCATCCATCAATAGATACTCCTCTAAAACTTGCTGTTCATGACACCATATAATTCTATGGGAGCACTGCTTGTCCCTACTATTTCCCATGCATCGACCATGTCCTATAATTTTCCCACATGTTATGGTAATGTATTATAATTTTCCCATCTTGTTTTTAATTAAGTCTATTTGTTATTGTGTTTAATATTAATAATTTTATTTATATAAACCGAATATGAATATTGTCGTGTTTCCACAAGTGTCTGCATATTTTGATGAGCAGCCTTCTCCATTGGGGATCAACAAATCATCCTATCCCAGGGTATCATGTATAATTGAGTACACTATTAATTTGTTTTTTTTCTTAGTATGGTTTTTTTCTATTTTTTGTACTAAACTATGATCTTACAAATGTGTACGCAGGAACCACCATTCATTGCAGGTGGCACCATTCCAACCCCTCCCTTATGTCTAGTTTATATTCCAGATGTAGCCACTAGTGTGTCCCCACCCTTCCATCCCCCCCTTTCCATCTAATTTATACTCCTAGTGTAGCCACTGGTGTGTCTATCCCCCCCACGCCTTCCGTCAAACCTCCCCAATCCATCCACCCCCCACTTCCATCCATACAACCCCCCTCTGTCCACACCTTCCCTTCTATCCATCCTCCCCCTTCCATGCATGAATTCTCTCCCATCCACCCTCACCCATCTTCCCATCCATTATCCCCCCTCTTTCCATCCCCCAACATCCTCATTTCCCCTTCTAAGGCACTTCCCTCTCTCATACAGCCGATAGGGGTATATCGTCGCCAATCCACATCACCCTATCTTCCACGCCCTTCCTGCAAATTTCCTTCTCCCACCTAGCCTTCCACAATTGCACCCACCATTGTGGCAACCACTATACCGACCACTATAGCTACATCTACACTAGTTGCATCTGAAATTGTTGCAACTACATCCTAGCCTACCCCCATGACTATATTGGAGTACGTTGTCCAGCCAAATTTTCCATCAGCTAGCCCAATAAACTAGTCATCTCCATTGCATGATATGTTCCTAGTGAGATTGATTAGTTTATGAGGATATTGTGAAGTATCAATGAAAATTATTTTAGGAATATAATCTTTTTAATTTACTGATTGTTGTAAATGTTGCAGGGTGGCATTCCTAAAAGGAATGCAACAAGTAGGAGGGAAACTGCCTCATGGATTACAATCTCATTTGGGGTGAGTTATTCAAGATTTGAATTCTAATTTTATTTTATAACTATGTTAATTTATACAATTGCAAGAAAATATTGATATCTTATTGTTTCCATTTCAGAGCTCAAAGAGGCTTAACACTCCAAGACGTAAGAAGGCTCAAAATTCCTCTAGGCCTAAGAAGAGGAAGATTGATTTTGGATATATGTATGGGAGTGCCAAGGGTGGCCAAGGTGATTGAGAGATCTCCCTCTGTAAATTATCCATGGTGTGGGATTTTTGCGCATGAGTTGACATATTTTGTATCTAGGGCATGAGTTCCCATATTTTGTGTAGGGCACAAGTTGTCATATTTTGTTTGGGCACGAGATGCCATTATTTATATATGTTTGAACAAATTTTGCATATGAATACATGGTTTTTCACTTATGTATATGACTATGAGTATGTTTTCTTAGTTTCCACGGTAAGATTAATTTAATGAATTTAACTCATTGGAAAGTGAATTTATAGTTGGGTTTGCATGCTCTCCTTTAGGGATCAAGATTGTGAAAAGTACATGGGAATTCCTAGAAAATTTTTATCAAAAGATTAGGACTTGAAAATTTTCGATCAATACCATTTATGAGATGGCTGCATATCACCACTAGATCATGGGTACCACTCATATAATTCAAATAAAGAAAAGATTTATTAAGGATGATGCATCAAAGAATCCATTTACCAATACTATGAAATAAAACATTAACCCTAGATCATTGAAGGAAGGAAAAATAACTAGTACACTAAAGAAGAAAAATCCTTTATGTCACTATTGTAATTGCATAGGACACTATAAGGAATAATATTGGAGGCTTTATATAGATAAGTACCAAAGGTCTACATCGGTGGAGTAAAGAGAAAAGGAGCTATTAATAATATATAATCATATGTATTTTTCTAATGTTAATCAATAATCCAAGCCACATAAAGCATGGAATGTTATTTTCCACCACTATATAAATTAAGGGGATCCTTGCTATCATATTTGATAGTGTAACCATAGTACCTTGATTTTAACCGATGGAATATAATAAGTAATAAATCATATATTATTTGTATGATACATTTTATGTGAAGGGATTCAAGTTATGTGGGATGGTTTAAATAACCGTATGTTACGTTGTGAATATTCCTAGTATAGATCTCAAAGCCAAGGTTTGATAAGGATTCTTGTGAATCATATTAGTGGGCTATAATTATGGTGTCATGATTTCTATATTTTCCATGGGGTGCTAGTGTTTATGTAAAATATGTTGATTGAACTTGTCATTGATGTCAAATTCCTTGAATCCCCTACCAATAGTGATGGCAAGACTACATGCGGTATTCAAAAGAATCCCTACAAATGTCTTGAAAGAAGTCTTGAAGATGCCCAACAAAATCCCCTTGATGAAGACATGAAGCGCATTGAAGATGCCTAGATTGGATACCCTTTATTTGGAGACCTTTTACACCCTAAATATCTGGTCAAATGGTAAAATATTATACATAATTGTAAATCTTACTCCAAGACCTTTATGATGGTATGTAAAAATCCCTCTAACTCCAAGGGAATCATAAGATATCAAGGGTTTTGTGAAGGCTATCCAACCAGAAACGTAAGGTCGACCTAGCCAGAAGAGTATATGTTGGTCCCACTGAAAAAATTTCATCCCTTGGACTAGTATAAATACAAGTTATAACTTTTCATTTCTTATGTAACTTTACACATCTTCTCATCAAGGCAAGTGAGCAATTTCTATTGGAGACAAGAAACCATAGCAAGGAGACTTGGCATATCAAAGGAGTATCTTCTACATTCTTGGGTTTGGTATTCTTGAACTAGGGATTTTATATGTATGGTGAGGTAGGAGAAGGATCTTGTTTTAGGGTTTGATTCTCTTGGAGAAGACTAGATAACCTAGGGATTATGATGATGCATTAAACCATGATGATGATCAGTATGACCCAACAAGCGTAGATAAGACAAGTTATGAAAAACAATGATCAAGGGTAACATATATTATATTCTTAAATACTTCTAGGTTGTAGCCTCCTTCCAGTAGAAGCTTGTAAACTAGGGAGTTGGAGCTCCCTTCAGTTTGGAGCATGTAAGCTAGGGGGTTGTAACGTCCTTTGAGTTGGTGCTCATAAATCTTATAAATTGGTGTTTCCTCTCTATTGATGTAAATTCTTCTATGATTTATCAATATTGAGTTTCCATATATATCTAGTGTACTTCTTGTTGATGGTTTATGTTATACTTGTTGTGAAAAGGAAAATGTGATTAAGTGCTCAATATTGTTTGCTATATATATTTTCAACGATTGGTATTAGAGTAGGTTATCTTTAGAACAGTCTAATCACTGGAAGAAATATCAAACATAGAAGGCCTCTCTCCAAATATGATTCCAATATTTGATAGAAATGATTATGCATTCTGGAGAAATAGAATTAAAACTTACTTGATAGCTTTAGGAGTGGATGTTTGGCTCTCAGTTGTTAATGGCTACAAAATTCCCAAAACTTCTCCGACCAATATTGATGACAAGAAATTATGCAGTTGTAATTCAAAGGAAAGGAATGATATCTTAAATGGACTGAGAATTTTTTTTATTTCAAGGTGATAGGCTATAGCACAACTAAAGAGGTATGGGATAAACTACATAATATTTATGAAGGAGATGAGAAAGTCGAGTAGGTCAAGCTTCAAACACATAGAGCAAAGTTTAAAAATTTGAAAATGAATGTAAACAAGAATATTGCATCCTATTTACTCAAACTAGATGAAGTTGTCAACTCCATTAGAGGATTAGGAGAAGAAGTAAATGAATCCTTGATCGTACAGAAAGTGTTGAGATCACTTCCCTTGAGATATGATGCCAAGGTCTCTTCCATAGAAGAAGCTAAGGATTGGACCAAATCAATAATGAATGAACTAAATGGGGCCCTTACAACATATGATATGCAAACATATATAGAAAATTAACATCCAACAAGAGAAGAATCCTTTAGAGACTATTGTCGTTGGGGAACTAGTCCGGTCGTCAATGCAAGGAAAGCAATCCGATCCAAGAACTTCATAAAACACTAGCAAGAGTTTCCCTATTTACCATTCATTTGGGATGACTGCTTCCGACGGATATAAGCCTATGTTGGCATTAGGGTCTTGCTTCTTCAAAAGAATACTTATGGTTTGGGTGAATAACTATAATAAGTAATTCTAAAATATTTAGGGGAAGTTGGTATAAATTCGGTTAGGGAATTCAAGCAAGAAAACCTACCTGAGATGGGTTAAAATGTTGTCACTTGATTTTGTTAATTAAATAGGATGCATTGAAAAACTGAAGATAAATCTTAATTTTCATCAGAATAAAACCTGCTAGTAATAGTTAAACTAAACCAGTTTTAAGGTACAAAATCAATGTTCAAAATGCTCATTAATAAAATCAGTAAACAATCAAGTAAGAAAATTAGTATCCCAAAATGTTGATAGTCCACAAAGGAATCATGTCATAACAGAGATACATGAAAAAATTCAAATCACCATGTCATAAATGTTCATCGCAATGAAGAAATTCATAATAAGTAATCAACCTCTGCAATTACTAACATCTGAAACATGTTAAACAATGATTGAATTAAAAGAAAACAAAGGTAGAATAAGAGAACTTTATCTAACAATAAGCCGAAAACCATATGCAGGAAACATTCTACTATTCATTATCAAACTTGTAAATCATTACATAACTAGTCTCAAAAGACATCGAATTCTACTAGGAATGGTACAAAGAAATTCCACCAGTGGTTCAACACAGTGTTTTCCCTCCCTTTTTTCCTTGAGGGGTCAAAAAGAAATACAATCAAGTGAATAAAAGTAGATCCACAAGAGAAGGACAAATATCTTGAATCTACGAAAGAAATACACACTACCCTGGCCCATATTAGTAAGATAATCCTTCCATTTATCATAGACATCACACATTTCGACCACATTAGGATAGTTGGCATGATTGAGCTATAGCTGTGCTTTACATAAATATGACATAATTTCAGTATTGTGGATCTTAGACCAAGCATCCAATCCTTGCAAAGTAGCTTTTAATTGACTCGGGATTGAAATAAACAATCTGAATGAGGAGATATTCAACTGGGTGGTATCCTAGATCAGGTCAACTGATTGGTCTCTCTGCTCATCCACCTCAACAATTCTTAACTTAGCTAGCCTCGATTATACCAACTTAGCAAAGACAAAAATTCCCATAGTTTCCATGTGATCATCTGTTAACATCCACTATTTGGCACAATTTTTCTTACCTTTTTCAATCACACAAGTTACCTCATCACAGACAAGTTTTGAGGACTTGATTGATATCCAAGTCCTCATCAATTTTACCAAGTCCAAATAAGGAAGAGTCTGTGGAGAATTTTTCAAATGCATTTTCCATTCACAAAGTTGCTCATAAATTGAATGAGCCTTCTTCCTTTTATCCACATCATCAACAAGGATATATGACAAATGTTCAAAATAATTGAAGTCATCCTAGACTTCATTCAGGCCTTGAAATATTAGTGTAATACCCCATTTTTGGAACTTGTAAAACCCCTTATTATTTTGATAAGTATTATATTATTTTATTTTAATTCTAATCACAATGAGGAAAGCACATGAAATGAGATGGGGGAATAGACCTTATGGGTTTGGAGAATAAACAAAATAAAATAAATAATAAGAAATACTCAAGACACTTGTAAAAAACCCAAAGAAGAGTTTTTGCGAATAAAATGAATTGAAAATAATAATAATAAAGAAACATAAATCAATAAGGAAAGGGGGAGGGATCACTCCTATATATATGAACATAACATCTTTAATATGGAGAGAGGAGAGGAGAGAGAGAACAGAAACATCAAAGAATGGACTTAAAGAAATAAAGAACTGAAATCAAATAAATGAAGAATTGTGATAAAGGAAGAGTAAGAAAGGTTAAGTCTAGAGCACAAACTTGAACTAGCAGAGGAACAACTGCAGCCGTGGTATGGAATAGAACATGAGAAGTGTTCTGGTAGGAGCACTACCAATTTCTTGTAGGAGCACTGCAGTACCCTGGAAGGCTATGAGAGGTTGATTCTTGGATTCAAAGGCTTAGACGTCCCTGGAGCACTCAAATAAAGATCAGGAGCTCTAGGTGAGTGTTGGGATGCCTTCTACAATAAGATTCAATAATTGAATTGAGAACTACTGCATAAGTTTTTTTTTAAAGAAAAATATTCCAGAACTTGTGGAACTGTGTGACCATCTTAGGGTGACCATGAGAGAAAGGGAAGGCTTGATAGTCTATGGCTGGGTGGTTTGTGCTTGTCACGTTGATCATCAGGGACCTTAGATAAGTATTGTCTCAGGTTTCATTTGACTGATAATTATTATTTCAATTGCTGAGTTCTGATTATCTTATTTGTCATAAAATGTTGAATATGATTTGACGGTAATGGTCGTTAGTTAAATGCATTGGATTTTATCACAAAATCCTGTGTAATGTTTGTTAAATTTAATTTAGTACATGCATGAGGAAACAGGGAAAATAAGAATCTAAACTGAACATGCATTTTAAGGGTTCATTGTGAAAGTAATAGTCATATTTCATGTTATATGCACAAGAGTATATTTAATAGATATAGCATGCATGCATCCACAAGTTTATATCAAGGTAGGAATTTATTTCTGTAACCTTTATTTTGAAATAAATAACCAAACCTACTGCATGTATAAGCTTTACATTGACCCATACTGAAACCATAAAACCACAAGTGTGATGAATTCCAAGAAGGGAGGCCGATGCACAAACAAACCCATTAATTATTCAAAGAAATCAAATAGACCCTTGAAAGTGGTTAAATACTCTTGAATTTTGAAAAGACTGGACTAACTCAGTTTTTCATACATGAAATCGATTTGGTTCCTACAGTATTCATGACACTTGTGTTTTCATTACAGAGTTGGTGTTTTGCATAGCAGAACCATAAACATGAATTAAACCTCACATTGAATGGAAATTCATTTATTTAAACCAAACCCTCGATCTACAGGATCGTAAACTATTAACAAGGTTTGTGCTTTTTACAAATAGATAATCGCATTGCATGCCAAAAATAATTAAATCCGAACTGTGTAATCATCAAAATAATTGGATTACTCAACATTAAAAGAAATGAAGGTATCGATGCTCCGTTCAGGGATCGAACCTGAGCCAACATGGTCAGCATGACCTAGGCGGTAGGCATACATAAACCTTACACTACTGATGTAAACAATAAGCAGGAAAATAATTTCATTTATCATTGATTAACAACATTTGAATACATTACAGTCTTGAGACATCTTTTCGAGCTACAAACTTTTAATTCCATCTTTCGCGTGAGGGCACCATAAAAAATGGGTCGCAGCCATACAAATCATAGACAAGGTTAAACCCTTCATTAATAAAAATAATTACAACCAAATATCAAACCAAGAGTTCATCTAAAAGAAAAAATGCAGACAAAGTCCCGCAAGGGATGTGAGACCGATTGCGCGAACTTGGGTTTAGCATGCTCGAAGCTCTGTGGGCCATGATCAGACTCATTGGACATAGCCGTAAACTCCTAAAAGGACCCTGTTATTTTCTTAAGAGCCTAGAAGGGTAACAAGTATTCAAAGGCCCGGCGCTGGTGGATCAAACTAACTTACAAAGAAAACAAATTCGGCTCCCCCAGCCTTTAAACTCTCTAAACCGTGAAGTGTTGATAGTAAGCTACCTTGCTACGGGTCTAGGAAGGGGAGAGCTTACCCACGATGCTTCCCTCTCATCCCATGACCCTGGGAATCCTCACAACTCAGAAGAGGTCGATAACCTCCATTCATTTAAACAACACTATGTCAAACATTTAATAAAGAAAAGAAATGAACGAATATTTTGTTACCACACTAAAAGTCTTGGCAAACTTTCTTACCTTGCCTGTAATGGCCGTGGGATTAGTGGCGTTTGGGTGGCACTTCAACCAACACGAGACCATCCCCACTCTACTATGAACTCGTCCATTGGTCTGTTGACATTTCTATGCGCCTAGGGTTATCTCGGTGGTGGCCACAACCCTACGGAGCACTCCCCGAAGGAGCATGCAAACCCCAAAACCCCACAGCGAAGGAAATGGGTAAAACCTCATGTTGTTTCCTATTGAACCATGCGCATTCAAAACCCTAGATACCAAACTGTAAATGTTGGGAGGATCGAGGAGCTGGTTGGTTGGCGGCCTCATTAACTCCTCGACCATGATTGGTGGCCTATCGTATTTCTTGCTTTGAGTTGTTTCTCCATAGTTTTAGATGGAGGTTTTCCCCAAGCCCTTAGTTGCTTTATTTAACTTGCCACACAAGGGTAATGCTTTAGCACGAATCTAAGTAAGCACCCCCTTGACACACTTGCAAGTAAACCCTACCATTTTTAAACAACACTTGGGCAAACGGGAAGCAAACATTATCACAAGATTTAATACGAACCATATATTTCATAAGTTAACCACGTGAATTTTAATCATAATTTATAATCAGCTTGAGGATGGTCAATGGGAAGTTGGCATTCCAACATGAAATACTAAGGTCACTAGAACTGACTTGGTGTCGTAGGAATCGAAACACGGAGTTACATGTAAAAAAAGTACAACTAAGTATGTTTGACAAGAAGACGAGCATTTTTAACTATGGTCGTAATCACCAAGCTAGGCATGTGCATACCACGAGAAGTCAACAAACCCATGATGAAGTCAGTCAAGTCCATCCATTATTGACCAAGCATGTGAAAAAAAAATATTATTGAGCATAAATGAGTTTGATGTTACAAAGTGGTATCAGAGCGAAGGTTTCTACTCTAGGACCTATAGGCTCATTCATGACATATGCTGCAACATAAGTTTTTAAGTATATTCTTTGTCTGTGAAAATGATATTCTTGTCATCACGTTGTTTTTGTCTAACATTTAACTGTATACTACACATAGATGGAAGAAGTGTGCTGAAAATGTATACGGCAAAATAGGAAAGCAGAATAGTGGAGGAGACATCCAGTCAACACTGTGAAATGGATAGCAAGCAAGGCATAAATGTTGAAAATGGAGAATTGTATGTGAACCTAAATTCTTAGCAAGGAGCAGTAACACCTAACGAAATGTTGGAAACCATTAAAAGCCTTATGATTGAGCTCCAAAGCATAAAGGAGGACAATGTTAAAAATTTGGAAGAACAACTTGAAATCAATGCCCTCTTGCTGCACTAACTGTCTGAAAAAGGGAATAGCCACATACCCACACAAGAAGAATGGCAAGTAGAAAAATCAACAACCATGAAAAGTTCAAAGGTTAAGGTTTCTCATCCAAAAATTTATGTGATCCATAACAAGGATTCCAACAGTGACGAGTCACTTAGTGAAGAATCGGATGAATTCATGCACAAAAAGAAACAAAATATTTGGACAATAAATCCACTACATGTAGAACTGAGGAAGATGAAACCTCCTACTTTCAATGGAGAGGTTAGGACAGGAGAAGAAGCTGAGTTGTGGCTTAGAGACATGGAAAAATACCTAAGGGTGTTCAATTACCCTAGTATCATAAGAGCTAGAATTGCTATTTTCAATCTGCAAGGGAAGGCTTCTACTTGGTGGCATGACCTCAAGCTTACAAAAGCCATTAAGGAGAAAAATGTGAAGTGGAAGGATTTCGTGAAGTATTTCAAACATAAGTATCTGTCTGAATGATATTATGATAAAAAGGTAAAATAATTTTACGATATGAAGCTAGGACAACAAAGCATGGAGGAACTGATTAGTAAGTATCTTGAGTTACTGAAGTATGTTCCCTATATACAAAAGGAGAAGGTAAGAATTCAACGTTTCTTAAACTGCCTACCCTTCAGATTCAAGGATCAGATAGAGTTTGACGATCCTAAGACACTAGAGGATGCGTTCCGAAAAGCTAGACTCTGCTTCAAGCAAAGTCAAAATAAGGCTGAATTTACAAGGAAATGGAACGAGAAGAAAAAAGGAAAATCTGAATCCAAACAGAGGGGCCACAAACCCAACAGTTTTAGGAATCAATCCATGACTGCACCTTCCAATATTAAGTTTGATAAAAAAAATCACAATCAAATATGTACCCACCACACAGAAAGATGAATTCTGAAATTACCATAAAGACCGAAGAAGCGTCGTCAAAACCAACAATTCAGTGTTGGGGATGCGGTGAAAACCATGGGTGGTTCGGATGTCCCCGACGAAACGAGAAGAAAAAATCTGTACACAACCTCCAAGAAGCTTCTATAGTTCAAGACATTGCTAGGACTCCAAGAATTTATGTTGCGGTGAGTAACCAACAGGAAGATCATCAAGCTTCCATCATAGAGGTAGAAGGTACGATTTTTGGGAAAACCGTATCTGTGCTAATTGACTCTGGTGCATGTAAAAGTTATATAGACCCAAAAATTTGTGATTCTTGCAACCTAGGCAAAAGTAAGTATGTGCAACCTTGGCTGGTACAAATGGCCACAAGAATAAAACAAAAATTTTATGAAGTAGTGATTGATTGTGTGTTAAAGATAAATGATTCACATATTGATATAGATCTGAATGTGTTATTGTTAGGATCTTATGATTTACTCATTGGAATGGATTGGCTGGAAAAAAATAGAGCAATCCTATATTGTTATCATAAATTTGTCACTTTTGTGAATAATGATGGGAAGACTGAAAGGATCCAAGGGGTACCTCGAGTAGTGAAACTAAGGGAAATTTATGTGTTTCAAATGAAGAGGAATGTGAGAAAAGGGTGTAAACTATACGTTGTCCATTTTATCAAAAGACAAGACAACCAAATTTCAGACTTGACAAGGTACCCGGTGTTGGATGAATTTAAAGATGTATTTCCTGAGGAAGTTCCTGGGTTTCCACCTAAAAGAGAACTTTATTTTACAATCGACCTAATACCTAGAGCGGTACCTATCTCTAAAGCACCATATCGCTTAAGCACTCCTGAATTAATTGAATTAAAGGCGCAATTGAAGGAATTGTTGGAAAAAGGATACATCCATCCAAGTGTCTCCGCTTGGGGATCACCTGTGATCTTTGTGTAGAAGAAAGATGGCACATTTAGGTTGTGTATCGATTATATACAATTGAATAAAGGTACAATAAAAAATCGGTACCCTTTTCCAAGAATTGATGATTTGTTCGATCAGGTTGGAGGTGCTACAGTTTTCTCAAAAATAGATCTAAGATCGGGTTATCATCAAATCAGAATCAAAGAAGAAGACATTCATAAGACTGCTTTTCGAACAAGGTATGGGCATTATGAATTTGTGGTTATGACATTTGGTTTGACAAATGCACCTGCTGTTGGTTGTGGAGCTAGATCTTCTAGTCTCATAGATGATATTGTATCAGCCGTGTTTGTACCCCAGTTCTATATGATGTGTAGGTGGACTGTACACTCACCCCAGCGGGTATCCCGTGGTATTTTCCCATTGTATTTCCCTTATAAAAGAAAGACATTGTAATATGGCTAGGGTTGTTGATGTATTAGGTTTTATGCATTGTAAAGATCTTTGAGATCGGGAGAGAGACTGTGAAACAGAGAAGAGGAAGTGCAGCGGTTGTGCTGCAGGTTGTATCCCTTCATCTTGTTGGACGGTAATAATAATAAGGACTGGCAAATTCAGTGTGGACGTAGCCCAAGTTGGGTGAACCACGATATATCTGTGTCTCTCTTGTAATGTGTATGTGTGATTATATTTGCATTTCTGTTTATTGTTATTGCTTTGCGATCCTGTTTTTCTAACAATTGGTATCAGAGCCAAAGGTCTATTTGGCATTTAAACCCGCAGGAAGCTAGGGTTTCTAGTTTGAGTGGGAGCAATGGCAGAAGAAGAAAAGTTTCAGGTCGAGAAGTTTAACGGCCAAAACTTCGGGTTATGGAAGATGCAAATGGAGGACTATCTGTACCAGAAGGATCTATTCTTACCGTTGGGAGGAAAAGCAAAGCAGCCGTCGACTATGAAGGACGAAGAATGGGTGGTTCTTGACAGAAAGGCTCTGGGAACAATACGGTTGAGCCTGGCTTCGTCGGTGGCTTTCAATATCTCAAAAGAAACGACAACAGAGGGTTTGATGAAAGCATTGGGTAAGCTGTATGAAAAACCCTCGGCTTCCAACAAGGTATTTCTAATGAAGCGTTTATTTAATATGAAGATGTCTGAAGGTGGATCTGTTACTGATCATTTAAATGAGTTTAATACGGTTACAAATCAGCTAAGTTCTGTATGTGTGAACTTTGATGATGAGGTTAGGGTTCTTCTAATCTTGTGTTCATTGCCAGAAAGCTGGAATAGCTTGGTCATGGCTGTAAGTAACTCTGTCTCTGGTTCAAACACCTTGAAATTTGATGATGTTATTGGTGTTATTCTTAGCGAGGAAATGCGAAGAAAAAGCACAGGTGAGACATCAGGTAATGCGTTGACCATGGAGAGCAGAGGAAGACAAAAGGAGAGAGGAAAGAGCCAAGGTAATCGTGGAAAGTCTAAAACGGGAAGATCCAAGTCCAGACTGGGAAAGATAGAGTGTTGGAACTGTGGAAAGAAAGGACATCTGAAGAAAGACTGCAAATCTCTAAAGAAGAAAGGAGATGCACAGAAGGAAACTACCCAGGAAGCAAATGTAGCAGGTGATGTGTTACAAGATGCTTTGATTCTTGCATTAGATAATACTAGTGATTATTGGGTAGTAGATTCAGGAGCTTCATGTCATGCTACACCCCATAGGAAATACTTTCATGAGTATGTTCCTGGCGATTTTGAACATGTTTTATTGGGTGATGATGAGCCATGTAAAATTGTTGGAATGGGTAAGGTATGGATAAAAGTTAAGAATGGAACTGATTGATTGTTGAAAGATGTTAGGCATATTCCTGCTATGAAAAGAAATCTGATCTCAACAGGGCAGTTGGGAGATGGCGGCTGTCTATCTACATTCAGAGAAAAGTGGTGGAAGATCACTAAAGGATCAATGGTGATAGCAAAAGGAGACAGAGTAGGTATGTTGTATTTATGTCCTCATAATACTGACCATTCTATCTTTTTAGCTTCCACAGGAACAGATACAGCATTGTGGCATCATAGGCTTGGCCACATGAGTGAGAAGGGGATGCAGATTCTCCACTCAAGGAAGTTGCTGCCGGATTTGAAGCAGGTAAGTTTGGAATTCTGTGAAAACTGTGTTTATGGAAAACAGAAGAGAGTCAGATTTCTCAGGGTTGGGAAACAGAAGAAGAATGAAAAATTAGAGCTTGTGCATAGATATGTATGGGGATCTTCTCAGGTACAATCTCTTGGTGGCTCTCATTATTATGTTACATTTATTGATGATGCAACTAGAAAAACTTGGGTTTATTGCATTAGAAAGAAATCTGATGTGTTTGCTACTTTTAAGAAGTGGAAAGCTTTGGTTGAGAATGAGACAGGAAAAAGGTTGAAGTGTCTCAGATCTGATAATGGAGGTGAGTACTGTGGCAAGGAGTTTGATAGTTACTGTTCATACCATGGGATTCGTAGAGAGAAGACAGTCCTAGGAACACCACAGGAAAATGGTGTGTCAGAAAGGATGAACAGAACGATCATGGAGCGTGCAAGGTGTATGCGACTGCATGCAGGGTTGCCCTTACAGTTTTGGGCGGATGCTGTAAATACTGCTGTTTATTTAATAAATAGAGGACCTTCAAGTGCTTTGGATGGTGGTATTCCAGAGGAAGCATGGACAGATAAAAAGGTAAACTACTCATTTCTGAGAACGTTTGGTTGTGAAGCATTTGTCCATATTGATAAAGAAAATAGAACAAAGCTTGAAGCTAAATCCAAGAAATGTACCTTTATTGGATATGGGGTTGATGAATTTGGTTATTGTTTATGGGATTATGAAAATAACAAAATCATCAGGAGTAGAGATGTGATATTCAATGAAAAGTTCATGTATAAAGATCAGTTGCAGGGAAAGAAACAGGAAAAGGAAAGCACAGAGTACATAGTGCTTGATGAAGTTAAAGAAAATGAAGTTTCGAAGGTGCCAGAAAATCAAGAGCAGCAGCAAGTACCTGAAACTCCTGCAACTGTAAGAAGATCTACCAGGTTAAGTAGACTCCCTGAACGATACTCTCCTTCAATGTATTATTTATTGATGACTGATTCTGGTGAACCAGAATGTTATGAAGAAGCAATGCAGGTGGAAACTAGAAAGAAGTGGGAGCAAGGCATGAATGAGGAGATGGACTCATTGGTAGGAAACCAGACGTGGGATTTGGTTAAGTTGCCTGCTGGTAAAAGAGCATTGCAAAACAAATGGATTTATAGGTTGAAGGAAGAAGAAGGAGGTAAGAAGCGGTACAAGGCCAGACTTGTTGTAAAGGGGTTTGCACAGAAGAAAGGTATAGATTTTGATGAAATATTTTCTCATGTTGTTAAGATGACTTCAATTAGGACTATCTTAAGTCTAGTGGCGGTAGAAGATTTGCATCTTGAACAGTTAGATGTAAAAACAACCTTCCTTCATGGGGATTTGGAGGAAGAAATATATATGCAGCAACCACAAGGGTATGAGGTCAAAGGTAAGGAGGATCTGGTATGCAGGTTGAAAAAGAGCTTGTATGGCTTGAAGCAAGCTCCAAGGCAGTGGTATCTAAAGTTTGACAGGTTTATGACAGAACAAGGTTATAGTAGATGTCATTCTGACCAATGTGTTTATTTCAAAAAGCTAGACAATGGAAGATATATTATCTTGTTATTGTATGTGGATGACATGCTTGTTGCAGGGTCTGACATGCAGGATATAAATGTACTCAAAAGGAAGCTAGCTAATTCATTTGCGATGAAGGATTTGGGTGCTGCAAAGCAAATCCTTGGTATGAGAATAATGAGAGACAGGAAAAATCGCAAATTGACATTGTCTCAAAGTGAGTACATACAAAAGGTGTTGGAGAGGTTCAGAATGCAGAATGCAAAACCTGTAAGTACACCTTTGGCTAACCATTTCAGTCTAAGTAAGGAAATGTGTCCCAAGACACAAGAAGAGATAGATTACATGTCCAAGATTCCCTATCAATCAGCAGTTGGCAGCTTGATGTATGCCATGGTGTGCACAAGACCAGATATTGCACATGCAGTGGGAGTTGTGAGCAGATATATGAACAATCTAGGTAAAGAACATTGGAAGGCAGTACAGTGGATTCTTAGGTATTTGAGAGGTACTACTACTGAGGCATTATGTTTTGGAGGTTCAGACACTGTTCTACAGGGATATGTTGATGCAGATATGGCAGGTGACATGGATAGCAGGAGGAGTACCACAGGGTATGTGTTTACTGTAGGTGGAATAGCAGTAAGCTAGATTTCGAAACTACAGAAGGTTGTTGCACTTTCAACAACAGAAGCAGAGTATGTTGCCATTACAGAGGCTAGTAAAGAGATGATTTGGTTGCAGAGGTTTATGGAGGAAGTGGGTAAGAAGTAGAAGGATAGCAGACTATATAGTGACAGCCAGAGTGCCATTCACCTTGCAAAGAACTCAGCATTCCATTCCAGGACTAAACATATACAGCTCAAGTACCATTTCATACGCTCTGTTCTGGAAGATGAACTGTTAAAGTTGGAAAAGATACATACTAGCCAGAATCCTGCCGACATGTTCACAAAGGTAGTGACCAGAGAGAAACTGAGTTCGTGCTCGGTTTAAGTTGGCCTTCTAGCATGAAGGTGAAGAGGATAAATTTGCCAAGTCCAAGTTCAGCAAGTGCAGCAGCGGTGGAGTTGTTGTGATCAGTCTCCAAGTGGGAGATTGTTGGTTGTGGAGCCAGATCTTCTAGTCTCATAGATGATATTATATCAACCGTGTTTGTACCCCAGTTCTATATGATGTGTAGGTGGACTGTACACTCACCCCAACGGGGGGGGTGTGGGGGGGCATCGCCCCCCCACAGGGTTCCAGGGGGGCCCATCCCCCCTGGTTGGGGGGTCCGGGGGCCAGCGGTCCCCCGGCGGGGGTTCGGGGGCAGCGCCCCCGAGAAATGGGGGTTCGAGGGCAACGCCCTCGAAGAAAATTTTTGGGGTTGTTTTCGCCAGCTGTTTTGCGGGCCGATGGTTTTGGGTATCCTATGGTATTTTCCCATTGTATTTCCCTTATAAAAGAAAGACATTGTAATACGGCTAGGGTTGTTGATGTATTAGGTTTTATGCATTGTAAAGATCTTTGAGATCGGGAGAGAGACTGTGAAACAGAGAAGAGGAAGTGCAGCGGTTGTGCTGCAGGTTGTATCCCTTCATCTTGTTGGACGATAATAATAATAAGGACTGGCAAATTCAGTGTGGACGTAGCCCAAGTTGGGTGAACCACAATATATCTGTGTCTCTCTTGTAATGTGTATGTGTGATTATATTTGCATTTCTGTTTATTGTTATTGCTCTGCGATCCTGTTTTTCTAACACCTGCCACTTTTATGTGTCTCATGAACAATGTGTTCAGTTAATATTTGGAGAAGTTTGTTTTGGTATTCATAGATGACATACTCATATACTCAAGGAATGAAAGTGAGCATAAAGAACATTTCAAAATAGTGCTGCAAGTCCTAAGGGAAAGTCAATTATATGCAAAGTTGAGTAAGTGTGATTTTTATAAGGACCAAATTCAATACTTGGGTCACATCATTTTAGCTCAAGGTATCATTGTAGACCCTGATAAGATAAAGGTCATAATGAGATGGCCTACCCCTCAAAGTGTGAGTGATATCTTCTCATTCATGGGTCTAGCTGGATATTATCGAAGTTTCATCGAAGGATTTTATAAAGTAGCTTATCCCATTACCCCTCTTCAAATAAAAGAGGCCAAGTTCATTTGGACTGCCAAGTGTGAAGAGAGTTTTGCAAAGTTGAAACAACTACTTACTACAGCTCTTGTTTTAAATTAGATGACCAATAAGGTGATTTTGTAGTTTGCACCGATGCATGCAAAGAAGGCCTGGGAGGTGTGTTGATGCAGGATGGTCGTGTAATTGGATATGAGTCCAAAAAATTAAAGACGCACAAAGTGAATTATGCAACTCATGATTGGGAGTTGGCTGCCATCATTCATGCATTGAATATGTGGAGACATTACCTCCTTGGAAAAAGGTTTGTGTTTAAAACTGATAATGTAGGACTGAAGTATATATTTGAGCAACCAAATCTGAATGCTCGAAAATCCAGGTGGCTGGCCTTCCTAAGTGAATTTGATTTTGGTGTCCAGCACATTAAGGGAAAGGAGAATAAGGTGATGGATTCCCTTAGCAGGAGAATGCATATGCTGATGATGAATTCTGTTGGTAGATTTTAGTCTGATTTGTTAGTACAAATATGGACAGTAGCTGAAAATGACCCCAAATACATGAATTTAGTGCATAAATGTCGTGCAGAAAATTCGGGACAACAAACATAAAATTTCAGTTTAAGAAATGATGGGTTATTTCTTTTTAAAGATAGGTTATATATACCTAATCTACTAGATTTAAAGCAACTTGTTCTGGAAGAGTTCCATAAAAGACCCTTCTCAGGCCATCCAGGTTACCAAAAGATGATAACAGTTGTTAAAAAGCAGTATTATTGGCCTAGATTGAAATCTGAAATTGCAGAATACATCACAAAATGTATGGAATGCTAAAGAGTGAAGGTTGAACATCGACAACAAGTAGGTTTGTTACAACCTATACCTGTACCAGAATGGAAATATGAAACTATTTCCATGGATTTCATTACTGGGTTGTCTAAAAATAGCAGACAACATGATGTTATCATGGTAGTAGTGGATAAGTTGAGCGAGGAAGCTCACTTCATACCTGTCAAATCCACTTTTAAAGCAGTAAATATTGCAGATTTATTTATAAAGGAAGTCTTCAGACTCCATGGGGTTCCAAAAACCATCATATCTAACAGGGATGCTAAGTTTACTTCACACTGTTGGAAGGAATTATTTACAGGTTTGGGTACCAAATTGAATTTTAGTACAGCCTACCATCCTCAAATTGACAGACAAACCGAGAGAGTGAATCAAGTGTTGGAAGACATGCTTCGTTTTTATGTCATCGTCAACCCAAAGAAGTGGGAAGAACACCTACACTTAGCTAAGTTTTCCTATAACAATGTGTATTAAGCCTCTGCAGGGATGAGTGTTGTCGGACAATCTACCGAAAGCAGACTTAAGGCGTGATCTCCCTAGCTCAACGTAAGTCTAGAACAAGTGAGACAGATATGAAACAACTTTCCTAGATCTAGTTAAAGATGGAGTAATTAGAAGTCTTACCTCTAGATTGTAGATCGTTCTCCTTGATGTTGTTCCAAGATCCATGATCTTCATATCTCAGCTGCAAAACCTGTCAAGTCATGCAAAACAATACAAGCAAGTAAAATGCATCTAAACAGTAACAGATCTAAGTAACAGTTAAGCAGGTAAACTACACAAACATCATTAATACAACAACATTTGGTGGAAAATGTTTATATTACTGTATTAAAAGGGAAGTACAAAGAATGATGATTACAACCAAAGCTTAACGTTGCAATCCTCCTCCAACAAGCCAATGCCAAAACCTCCAAAGGAAGTATAGGTCTCCCAAAAGATGAGTAGAGATCTCCTAAGCTAATTTCACCAGCATGCAAGTACTATAGACTTCCTCCCTTTGGTATGGGAATGAGCTTCATATATATAGGACTAAGAGGATAGGGTAGGTTGAGATATAGTGGGAGAGGGCTAAGGGATCCTCCCCATGGGCTAGGGAACCGAATGCCAACTCCCCTATAGGATAGAGATAGAGATCCACATCACACACCTTTGAGAAATGGCTCGAAGATCCCCTTTTATCTACATTATGTGTTCTATGGATGATTTATGTGATCTTGTTTACATGTTTGCTTGTACAATGGATGATTTACATGTTATGTATGCTTTCAGTATGTCTCTACAAAATTTGAAGCTCATAAGCTTTTAGTACATACATAAGTAGGACATGAGCCTAAGGCTTAGGTCGCCTAGCCCTAGATCCTGAAGCTCTTGGCTGCTGCCCATGAAAGCATACCACGACCCTCAACACTTTGGCCATCAATCTGCCAAAATGGTCAGACATCCCAATAACATACTTCTTATAGCTCCGAGGTAGATCACGAACACCCGGCTCTGGGATATCCAGGGTCAACCTCTAGAGGTTCTCATAAACCTCCTCTACCTCCTCAGTAGCATCTTGCGCTGCGGCACCCAAGACCGACACCTCTCCTCTCCTCGCAATGAGAGAGACCCCAACTAGTCGCGACGGACCCACATCTGCACAAAACACTAAGTTATCAACACTACTACAAAAAATCATAAAACATATAAAATGAAAACACATAAAGTTGTTGTTCTTACCTATGTCACCCCATTGTGCTCCCTCGGGGAGCACCAAGTCGGGATCACCTTTGAAATCTATCCCTCTATAAGGGTAATCCTCAATCATGAGAAGCTGTCCCTCTAGCCAAGTAATGAACATGGTGCCATAATCTATGATGGGACCTACGCCACCATGGCAAGCCATCACCTCTGCCCATCGAGTCATATGCGAATCCTTGGAATCTCGATCATCTAAGTCCACCTATGGACGCAGATTAGGTACCCACTCCAGTAGAAAGGATATCACCACGGACCCATATCCAAACTGTTTCAATGCCCCGCGTTGACATTTGGTAAGCTGAACCCAGAGGTTGGTAAGGAGTCCCTCGCACCAGTTGAATACCCAAGGAGCCATACACTCCTATGCATACAACAACTGGGTATTGCTCGCAAGGTGAGTAGACTGACTCCCCACCACCCTAACCATGGTGAAGAGCACAAAATGTAATGGAGGATCTCGAATCCCCTTAATGGGAATCTTCCCACTAGTAGCCACAGTGTCCACGGTGCAGTACTGAGTGATCAGGTCATCTACAGTCCAATCACCTCCTTGTGACCCAGTAAGAGATATAGGTTCTCCCCTCCGAGATAATCCTGTCAGAAAATAGATGTCCTCGACATCTATACTCAATGTATGCACTTTGATCTCGAAGTGCTCCTATGTTGAATCCCAACATCGGATCATATGCTGCATCCCAACATCGGATCATATGGGTCAATAGCTGAACTTGGGTCCTCATGCCCGTCACTCGGAAGTATTTGAGAATTCCACAATTCCTCAATGCAGGAACGCATTGAGAGCCATTTTCAAACTGTGCATCATCTAACTCATGTTCTTGCTCTTGCCACTCTAAGACCATTATTATCACTGTGAACCTGTTAAGGAGCACAAATGAGCAACATTAAAACTAACTGCATGCATCAAATTTTTTTCTTTTAGGGTGGGTATTGAGTTGAAATTGGGAATTTCCATCGTCGCAGGCTGTCCTTGCAGATAGTGCAACATCATCGCAGACGACCCTTACAGGATTTGCGATGACCCCTAATCATCGCAGTTCTAGTAAAGACGCCTTGCTCCGACCCAAGGGCGCATTTCCCCCAAGTTAAACAACTGAAAACCTTGAAAAATAAGCAAACAACATGAAACCAATCCAATGAAAAGTTGCAAAGATGAGTTTAGGCCTACCTCCTTCTGACGGCTCGCGAAATGGTGGACCACAGCTCTCGAAATCAGCAGTTGAAATCTAGCTCCAAATGGCTCTTCCCACTCTCCAAATTTGGTAAAAAACAATTGTAATTTATTTTCACTATTTCACCCATTTTATAACAAGAATGGAATATTCCTTTTATAAATTGATGCTTTAGTGGGTTTCTTACTATAGTTTGGATTATTTATTGCATTTAAATACATGGTTAATCGTTTTTGACCTAGTATTTGAGTTGTAGGACAAGTTAAGTGCCTAATTAATGCCATTTTTCATCATGACGATCATCTCATAAGTATCATCAGGTATGAACGACTTCTTCGAGCATCTTTTTGTCATTTTTCCACTCAATAAATTCAATTATTAATGACAATCAAGCTTACTCTTTGTTCTTTCTTGTGCAAGTAAAATGATGAGAATAAGTCACTGAGTTATGGTTTATCACTTTTTCAGGATCGATAAACTCATACGAAAAATGAAACCCCCCAGAGTCTCTCTTTAAACTCTTTTCAGGCTCTCTAAATACGAAAAAGATCGCCAAGCGAAGTTGATGCGTTCACACTTGTAAAAGTATTTGAATGATCATCTCCTTAGTGATAGTTTATCCCTTTTTTGGACCAGGGGGCACTACTTATGAAAAATGTATACTCCAGCTAATCATGGCTGGAAGAGTCCTCTCTCGCGTTGTTTTACCCTTTTCCAAGCGAAGAGGCTAACCTTACAAAAAAGGACCTTTGGAGTCTTCTTTAGTTCTTTTCAGACTCTCTAAACATGAAATGACATCGAGTTTACCTTCTATGGACTCGTTAAAATCCAACATTGAAGGGTCCTCCATGGGACGAACCCCTTCTTTCCTAGGTTCGAAAAATATTAGGGATTGGACTCATCTATGAGATGATCTATACTGAGCATCTAGTTACCCTCATCAAGCTCGTCAAAAGCACATGAGGCACTCATAAATTATGATGGGGAAAAAGGAAAGTGTTTGTATTACATCCTTATCAGTGGAAGTACTTAGTCGTTCTTGAACATGGCACTCATTTGCATTTGCATACAGTACTTGGGTCATCCATTTGTCCTCAAGTTTTTCCCACTTCCAGAGTCTTGTTACTCCTTTGAGTCATTCAAAGAATACTTCCAGCATCAGTTGCATTAAGAGTTGGTTTCATTCTCGTCATGTCAATACTTCCAAGTCATGCCATGCCCATGTTCAAGAATACATTCTCCACTCATCATTTGCAGTCAGTACACCCTCCACCATGTCGGTCTATTCTGAGTAAGTCTTGCATGTTGCTATACCATCCGATCCACTCCAAACATCTATTATCGAGTTTTGTGTCGATGATGGGGGATTCATCATGGCCCTCCTTCGACGTATTCATCCATGTCGACCTCAACACATCATCCGACGATTGAATCTAGAAACCAATCAAGTACCTTGGACCTGCATGCCTTAATGGCAGGTTACCTCGCTTTCGACATGAGTTCACATCATTGACTCTTGAACAAAATATTTCATCTAGCATTTGACTTCAATTCATCTATTCACGCTTGATGATATGTACTGTGATACCTTGGGAATCATTGACATCAATGGTGATTTCCCTCGCGCTTGTTAACGGTGTACATCAATGACCGGTAATCAAGTGGTTTCTACCATGTTTGACGTCAATAAATTTGTAATCACATGGATAGATTCGTATCATTGTGGGTTCAACTTGAAGACCCTAGGGAGTCATGTTTTACCCAGGTTACGATGGAGATTATTTTCATTCATATTACACAGATCCACTTTTGTATTGGTCGTGGCTGTGTTATCATCTCATCATGGATCTACGTTTGTGTCCAGTATCCATGACTATGTTCCGTCAGTCATTACTACCATGGATCTACAATGTATTGGTCGGTAGCCATGTTATGAGTAATACGAGACTGTGTTCTCAGAGTCAGTTGTATTGCAGCAGCATCCTTCATCCGACAAGTCCTTGCCAATTCCTTCTGTCAAAGCATTTCACCTGTCAAGTTCCAACAGCTTCATGCTTTGGGGGTCATTTTGTTACTCCTAAATATTCCCATCATAGTACTCAGTGTAAACATCCCTGAAGTTCCCTTGACTAAGTTATCAACTTGGAAGAGATACTGACCTATTTCTGTTGGGTTTAGTGAGGTCGTCGCAGGTCACCTTTGTGCAACCTGCGACGTCACAGGTCACCCTCATGCGATGACCTCACTAAACCCAATAGAAATAGGTCAGTATCTCTTCCAAGTTGATAACTTAATCAAAGGAACTCCAGGTATTTTTACACTGAGTACTATGATGGGATATTTAGGTGTAACAATGATCGACATCCTTGGATTACATACCCAGTGATGGAGGAGGGCTTCATTTTTGGTTTTTTCGATGGTGCCTCACAACAAGGCATATGTGGAGCTGGGATTATGATCCATCTAGGAAAAAACCACTATATAAAGATTCAGGTTGGAATTGGAGGCAGAGATGGCTTAAAGGCAGAACTGCTGGCACTGAGATGTTTGTTGTGGTTTTCCCGACGGAGGGGTTTCTCATCTATGACCATCTTTGGAGACTCGCAAGTGGTGGTCAATTGGTTCAATGGAAAGCATGCGATCAAAGCTATTCTTCTTGAGCTCTGGATGGAGGAGGGGAGACGTTTATGTACTTCTTTTGACAAGTTATGTTGCCAGCACATCTACCGTGAAGCGAATAAGGAAGCAGATCAACTATCAAAGATGGCGATGGGGCCCATGGATGGCTTTTTGCATTTCAGTGAATACCCAGATGAGGACATCGTTGAACACGGTAGCATACTTTCTTTCTGAAGAATGAACTAGATTCCATGTTATGTTTTTTTGCTCTTTATCTGCATGAATATCAAGTGATGAATTCCATGCACTCCAACCTGTAATGTGTGGTTAAATTATGACCTTTTATACTTTTTGACGATCTTCGGATAAAATATTATATAAATCAAACTTTCTAATGTAATGAATTACAAGATATAACTTTATCTTATTTCTTATAATATCAAAGTTACATATTTTTTTTCTAATAATAAGATAACAAGTAAATATGCCTATA
This sequence comes from Larix kaempferi, assembly GCA_027924585.1. Taxonomy (NCBI): domain Eukaryota; kingdom Viridiplantae; phylum Streptophyta; class Pinopsida; order Pinales; family Pinaceae; genus Larix; species Larix kaempferi. The sequence goes on along the minus strand of BSBM01001008.1, from coordinate 1,125,998 downwards.
CTTTACTCAAAGTCCACTCCCCACTCAACAACACAACTTAACAAAATACAAATTACATTAAATATATACAAAATCCCCTATGACAAATAAAATATTACAAAACATAAAAAAACAAAATATAAAATATATTAAAAAAATAAATATGACATAGTATGTTACAAAATGAAAAATGACAAAGTAAAGTAAAATAATATATATATATATATATTATTTTATTATATATATTGTAAAATAATATATATATATATATATATTATTTTATTATATATATTATAAAATAATATATATATATATACAAATTATTACACTCACCTATGACTCACAAGTTAGTTACATAAAGTTTGAACGGCACATAAAGTGATTTATCAACAAATTTTTACATGAGAGTTAAATGGCGATCCATGGAGCCGAATTACCATACAAACCCAACGTATGCAGAACATAAGTATGATCATAAGATGGAGTTAGAATGTAACGATGAGTTTAATTACAGTCGCATAAACTGCCTGAGAAATATAATCAATTTTTGAATATAATACTTTTTACATATGGCAAATGAATTTAATTTGTTGAGTAATAAAATAATACAATCCTATGATACAATATAATAATTATAATCTGAAAAAAACGAGATCACATTATTGAACCAGGTTGATTTATAAGCGAAAAATATCTTCTGATATGACAGCGTGGAACTCAATAAACAAAATTGGGTGATTCAATAGTCGTGAACAATTCATTGAACAAGTGAACTTAACAGTATAGGCTAAAATATTTACAATACATGGTTAAAAAAATGTTATATACAAGTGGGGAATTGTAATCTGAACATTTCTACATTAAATTGCAAGCAAAGATAAAACAAGGCTACTTTATCTAGCTTCTATGATCAATTAAACAAATCAAGTTCAAGCTACAATACTAAGAATTAAATGACGGTTGATATGAAAATTTCAAATACTAAAGTGAAATAATTAAATTAAATTCAACTTCTATGATCTATATTATGTTACCATGACCTATGAAGCACTGCGATTTTGAGAGGGGGCCTTCCAAACTCAAAATGCATCCTCGAGTTACACGATATTCGGTCATACAGAGTAAGAAAGCTTTTTTCTCCACCTAAGATTTAATATTTCTTTTGATTTTTCTCCACCTAAGATTTAGTAAGACCTGCATATAAAACATAATAACTTATTAATTTTTTTTATATGCACCTTCGATTCTAAATAAAGGTAGTATGCATATGGGTAAAGTTCCATGTAATAAATGTGTTCAAATAAAACCTTTATTATGTTTTATTTAGTTAGTTTAGGTAAAGATTTAATTTGATAAAGTTTTTATTTTTAAATAATCATATTATAATTGTTGCAATATTAATGGCATTGTTTTAAGAAATTGTTTTGTTTTATTTTAAGAAATCATCTTTAAATTTTTAAAACAAATGTTCATTTATAATTAAAAATGATTGTGTTTTAATGCATAATTTTTTATATAGTTATTTGTTTGTTTTAATTTAAAATAATATTATTAATGAACCAAATCTTTAACATTAATTCAGAATTTCAATTTGCATGGGCAGATATACAAGATCATCAAAGACGAAAGTAAGCCAAACAAATCAACCAATTCATCATCAAGCCTTGTGCGTAACTTAGTACCGAATGAGCGTCGGATTGAGTATTGGAAAGCCAAATGTAAATTATAACATTTGTGCAATATTGGATAATATTTCAAAGCATAGGAATTGCTAGCTTAGGGATTAGTTGATCATTGTCAAAATCATATTTAATAAATCAAAAGTAATGATTTAGACATAATTTACATTTATGAGTCATAGCCAATAAAATAATGTACAAGATAATCGTTTTCAAGATAGATGTACTAAATTGCGGGTGAATGAGCTATGAAATAGAGTTATGAAAAGCATAATTTTTAGATCCCTTCACCGATTGCACATCAAATTTTTAGAGCAACAATGAAAAGTATGAAGGTATGATTTGCATACCAATTATTGTTTGTACCACATTGGGCATATTTCCATGCTATTCTATTTCTTCTTTTTCTTTGTTTTTTTCTGCAACATCCACCTCTCGTCTTCTTTGTTTTTTCCTACGACATCTAACTCTCTACACAAATACTATTGAAATACTAATTTTACAACACACAAAGTTGCGATGGGAATGGAAATTGTGGGAGTGGGGTAATTTGGTTTTGAAACCTAGGGGATGTTATAATTTGTTGGAATCCCTATTATACTTGGCATTATAATTTTCCCTAAGACAACAAATTTTCTTTCTTGAATATCTCAGTAAGTATGGGTGTTATGCCCTTGGACATGGATCCTAGAAGAAGAAACTCATACCTTATGCCTTGAAACAATATTATAGACTTCTTGGTCCAAGAAAAATACATTTACCACTGCATGTAACCTCTTGAGGGAATCCTTTTCCCATGTGCAGATATAGGTGCCACTATTACTTTTTTTAGCACCAAGTATAAGTCTGGGGTGCCATAAAATTCATGTGGGAGTAAATGTGGGATTCGGGTCCTTACTCAACTTTATAGTCATCTAGGGATAAGAGGATTCCTTGAACAACAACACGTGTCCTCCTTAAGCTATCCATGTCTTATGAGTGGGGATTGGTGTTCTCAAGTGGTTTTGAGTAATCCTATATTGGTTGCGGGGACATGGAGACATGCAAGAGAGGAAAAGTGGGCCTTAATACCTAAAGCGGCATTCTAGGAATCAAATAAATAGAATAATTCCTCAAATCATTTCCCTCGTCTCTCGATGTGGGAACCATATGGAGGTTTATATTACTACATAATATGGGTATTAGTACCTTTACTATGGTTCAAGCAAGAAACTTAACCTTGAAGCATTAAAGATAGCTTCTAAGATTTATGTTCCATGAATAAAACCTTGAACCACTAGTCATGCCTTCTATATGGAATCTTTGTCTTCTGATAGGGGATATGTGCTTGTAAAAAGGTTTTAATCACTAGGGATGGGTTGTGTGGCCTTGCACAAGGTTCAAATAAGTATCATAATCCTTGATACCTAAATAAATATTGTAGGCATCCACGGCCTTGATACCCAACATATATTATTTTATAAATGCAACCCTTCAACCTTATTACTCCCAACACCTAACATCTATAATCATGGCCATTATACGACACAACTCTTTATTCTCAAACTTTATTACTCCCAACACCAAATCATTATAACGATAACCACTATCATTCATAACCCTTCATGGAACCAATATATATATATATATATATATATATATATATATATATATATATAACCATATTGCTAATGAATAAAGTATGGTGATATATATAACCATACTCTACTCATTAGAAATATGTGTGTGTGTGTGTGTGTGTGTGTTACAAAATGCTATCCATTGAACCATTAACCCATAATCAATTTAACACTACATAGACCTAGAATTATCTATGGGCTTGGTTGCATAGAGAAAAATATAATGCGATAGTTTACCCTATAAAAATGATTAATTTATTGATATTGTACGATGTACAAACCATAACATTTGGAAAATATTATGAGGATTAAAATCCCTTTCTATTATGGTTCATGTGAATCCACGGTGTGTAACCCTATGGTTTCCACAAGCTTACATTTCACTGATCACAGATAGATTCGAAGGGTGGGCATTTGCTACTCTGGAATGCTCATTGAGATAGCTTCACCACGAACATATCTAGCATGTATTATGCTCAAATCTCTTAAAAAAGACATGAGATCGAAAATGTGGATGTTTGGGGTTTAGGATATCTAGTATGTATTATGCTTAGATTTCTAAAAAAATTGCATGAAATCGAAAATGTCAAAGTTTAGGGTTTAGGGTAGTTCTATAATGCTCATAATCATAAATTAGGATTTTTTGTCAAAGTCGGTAATGTCTTGCACATGGTTATCCATTTTTAATTGAACGAGATATACGTTCCTTCCCCAAACCTCTCTTGCTTCATTCCCCCATGTTAAAAAATTATGGAACAACATTCTTATCTCTTTTTGGATAACTTGTCTATTGAACCTTGTTGCAAGCATCATCAAACACCGAAGTAAATTTTATCCCCCAATATGGGAGTCTAGTAGAAGATGTGTTCCCTTCATAGTAAGATGTGATGGGGAAAATTTGTTTATGATATCCTTCTTTTTGTACTTATGATGGAAATATACGAAACAAATAGAGAAACAAAAATGACAGAAATTAGGGCTGAAAACATGAAGTTGGGAAACAATTTTGGCTTGTTTTTTACAAAAAAAACTGCTAATTTTTATGTGTTTCAACTTCGACCTCTTCAAACCCATATCTCCCTTAGGAATTTCAACTTGAAGTAAACACAAAGGTTTTACAAAATTGAATTAGCTTTCTACTTGTATTTTTTTTAATTTTTTTTATGAACATATCGTGGGACAAATTTGTTGTCAACCAACGACATATACTTGAAAATTTTAGGTATGGATAATGAGTAACCTGTGTTGACGATGGTTTTTTGATAGATTGTTATTCATTTTAGGGAAACAAATTGTATGCTCATAATCTCCACACACTAAAATTGATCCTGGACTATTATTTTGAGTTTTTTAAGACTTTGAAACTATTTTTTATTATTTATCGAAACAACGTATGTTCAGAAAATGGTGCATTATCGACACATGTTTTTATCTTCGCATTTTCTTTCAAATGTTACTCTTATCAAACAAAATAAAACCAACCCATTGAAGAGGACACTTCAAGGAACATCCTTGTATTTTTTTAAATTTTGTTGGCTTCGTCATTGTGATGATATTGAATTTTCATTGTGACTGGTTTTTTAGTCACTTAATTTTTTAATGATAAAGTTTAGTAAAAAAATAGAAAAAAATAGTAATCCTAAATGAAATTGAAAAACACTTATATTACTAGAAAGTAGATTGAATGGTGAATCTACTGGTATAAACTCCGACATGTAATTCTCATGTTTTGTACTGGTCCGACCTTGTTAAAGTGACACATTTCTGAATTCTGCAGAAATGGTGCTGGAATTGTTGACCAGAAACTCTCGGGCGAGAAAATGTCTTCCAAACTCTCGGCCCAGAGTTTAGTTCAAACTCTCATTCGAGAGTTTTTTTTAAAATACAGCGCAGCGATTGGTTCAAACTCTCAGCCTAGAGTTTTTTTACTCTCAGCCTAGAGTTTGAACTCTCAAAACTCTCGGCGTAGAGTTTTTTAAACTCTCGGCCTAGAGTTTGAGTTTGACTTTTTTTCGCATGATCATCCGCTTGCGCTCTGTTTTTTTCACTCCGTTTGTCACCAAAGTGTTTCCCAGGTTCGCGATTTCACCCTTAGATTAACAATTCCTATTTTTTAAGCATGGATTTTGTAAATTTATAGGCATGATTTTTGAATAAATCACTAGCGTTATGAAGAGCACCTCTTTGAAACCTATATTTTGAGTGGCAGTTCAAGAATGCTATTGAAAAATTATGAAACCATGATGTAATACACCACATATCAACTCCATAAAAGAGATTTATTTTCCTAGAAAGATGGTTTACATTTGGTATTTCATGAAAGCGAAATGTCCATATAGGTACCCTTCCCAAAATATTTCTCTGGCATTTCTTCTCCTAAGGAAATCTAAGCCACTCTTTAAGTTCAGCTGTGTACAATATAGTTCCTACATGATGATGGAGATCTCAATTACTGTTACAAATACTAACCAACATAGACCCATCTTAACTTTGGCTCTATCAAGTGTCTATAGGGATCAAATCCCTTGAGGTGCAAACCTTTCCTCACATTTAGGACTCTAAAATGGGTTTTCATCTCAAGGGATTTGATCCCTCTTGGGGCTTTATAAATCCAAAGTTAATATGGATCTATGATGTTAATTATTGCGAAAATAATATCTAACTCATTGATATATTATTTACTTAACAATACATAATCCAGTATGTTTTCCATTATCATAGTCCACTATTCAAATTTAGAATTGTGTTGTAAATGATAACACATAATTAGCAATACATAATCCAATATATTTTCCATTATAATCATATACTACCAACTATTCCAATTTTGAATAGTGTTGTAAATAAGAACACATAAATCCTACAAATAAGCAAAAGTATTCATTAATTATTTATGAAGTAAAATGGTTGCAATTTACCAAATTATTGATTAATTTTCAATTCTTAGAAAACTAATATCTCACTCATTGTTCTATTATTAACTTAACAATACATAATCCCAAATATTTTCCATTATAATCCTCGAGGATCCAACTATCTCAACTTGGAATTATATTGTAAATGATAGCACCTAAATCCTACAAATAGGAAAAGTTGCATTCATTAATTAATTATTCATTTTTTAGTTATGAAGTAAAATAGTTATTCTTGATATAAATGGAATTTGAAATTGAAACTTGGTATATATTTATATAAATGTGTCTTACTATGTAGCCAATTTAAACTTGGAGCTGACATGTGCTTGTTTTATACTTTTTTATATATTTATGCCACACCACTATTACAGATGTGACATGTCTAACTCACTTGGGCTATAGAAAGCACCTCTAGGTGTAATAAGAGTTCAAGTATTCAAAATGATATCTCTTATATCCCCACAAGATTATGTTTAATTTAGTTGGAATTCCTCAACATGGTGGATTTCAATTCCTATATGTTCCTGCATTTGCATGGTACCTTCTGGAAGAGAGAGAGAGATTCTTTGGTTAGTCTATTTGCGGTGGTATTGGTCTCTTTACAGATATTATTAAAAGTGATACAATGAAAAAACCTTCTAACTTCAATGACCCTATTTAACATTGGTTCCAGAGCTAAGTTGGATAGTATGCATTGGCTATTGCACCAGCCTATTAAGAGATTTGAGTCTCCAAGGACCCTGGAGAATTGAATGCCTTTCTCTCTAGCATGGTGCAAAAGAAACCAAAGTGCAAAAATATATGCCTTGTTATTTGATCCATCCCTGGTCCATATTTGAAGCTAAAAAAATGTGATTTGTTGAGGTGAAAGTTTAAAATGTGATTATATCTGTCTTATTGATTTTTTCTCTATGAAGAAAGGATTTTAGATATTATTGTGCAATTACAATGGCTTAACCTCCCATGGAGCTAACAATCAAATAATGTAATAGAAATTCAATTAGGAAAAAAATCTTGGCCAAAAGGATTATAATAAAATGGAAGTTTCTACATAGCCATTGGTATTAGAAACTAACTAGATATCCCCAACACTTCTTTCAAACAGAACCAAAGAAAAATGTTGGTGTGATTACTAGTCGATGGAAATCAATAAGGACAATATTGTCTATTTCATTCATTACCAAGGTGTGACAGAACAACAAGATGGAAATGAAAACTATCATCCCATTGCCAATATATTTGTAGATCCACATCATTGTGTCTATCAGGAATGAAAAAGTACTTGAATATTTAACACTCATTCCCCACACAAAGATAAAGGAGTAACAATAAGAAATCCCAATAGATCAACTCAACCAGGTACTACAAATGTTGTCGGGCATTTGACTAGTTATGTGCTATGATGACCATGGTTACAATCCCCTAGGTTATAGCCACTAGTCTACATTGACAGGTTTAATAGAGATGATAGCCATAAATGTTTAAGAATCCTTAGGATTTTACCATAAGTTTATATATGGAAAAACAAGTCCTCATATAACATTGAGGTTTTTGATCTAGTTGACAACACTGCCCAAGCATCTTGCAGAGGAGGTATTGTGAGTTTTGAGCCACATATTATGATCAGGTGCACAAATTTCAATGATTATTAGTTGGCATTATGTTTCACATGAGGCAGTGAGATAGGAGATTATTGAAGGGATGTCATCAAGTGTCGACGGTGGATTTGTAGGATCCCAGTCTAGTTCTGTAGAATCTCTTTTTTTGGGTAGGTGTCAAGTACCACCTCATCTCCATTTGTGTTTAGGAGTTATATTAACTCACTTTATATGAAGTCACCCTATCATTCCAGTTCAATACAATGATCAAGGGGAATGACTAGTATACCCTTCCCAATATTATGATGAATGGTGATGTCATAGGGATGGCATCACCATAGCGTGACATCATAGTGATATCAAGCATTATCATGAGTAGGAATCGTCCATCCCTTCCTCAAATGTCCATGGGGTCAACCATCATCTAGAGTAAGTATTGGTTGAATTTCCTTTAAATGTGCACATATGTTCAAGCATCATTTAGAGGAAGGATCAATCAACACTTACTTGAACGTGCACTTTAGGCAAAGCATCATCAAGAGGAATCAAATGAACCTTCTTAAAATATGTACCTATTCTCATTCATTATCCAAGGGAAGGATAGGTCATTCCTTCCTCAATTGTGATCTTCAATTCAAGCACCATCAAGAAGAAAGATTGACTAACCCTTTCTCAAACGAGGACATCATGCTAAGCATAATCCAGAGGAAGGATTGACCGACCCTTTTATAAATTTGGATATCGAAAAAAAAAAAAATTGTATTGAAGAATTAACATCCAATCATTCTTCAATGTGGAGAAAGAGTCAAGGACCATCTAGAAGAATGATCAGCCAACCTTTTTCTTAAATTTATACCTGGGAAAAATATTAACTAGAGTAAATATCGCATGATCCTTTTACAAAGGTTTATGTCTGAAAAAGCATCATATAGAGGAAGGATCAACTAACCCTTTCTTAATTGTGTACCTGGGGTAAAGATTAACTAGAGGAGCAATAAACCGACCATTCCTCAAATATTGACTTATGAACAAATGTCGTATAAAAGAAGGATCGACTGACTCTTTCTTAAATATGTACTAGGGGGGTGATTAACTAAAGGAATGATCGACTGACCCTTCCTCAAAGGTTGAATTCTAGAAAAATGTCGTATAGAGGAATGATCGACCAACCCTTTCTTAAATATGTACTCGTGAAGAAGATTAACTAGAGGAAGGATTAACTAACCCTTCCTCAAATATTGAATACTAGACAAATGTCATATAGAGGAAGGATTGATCAACCTGTTGGGATATTCTCACCATCATTTTCATATTTGCATGCTTGCATGCATCCAATCATCATGCATGCAACTGCATGCATCCAGTCATCATTTTGGTGGTCTCCCAGCACCTAGAGCTTAATTTCAACTCCCTAGAGCCTGTCTTCAACCCCCAGTATCCCTCATACCTACCTGATGCGCCCTGTTTGACGCACCTGCATGGCATGTGCGCCTTTTCTCACCTACCAGGAGTTATCATTCAGTTAGAGTGCCTTATCTCACCTACTAGGAGTCTGACAGTCAGTTAGAGCATTGATTGAGCAGTTCTTCCACTGATTGCTCATCCTAACTGCCTGTAGCTCCTAGTTAGCTAGTTCTGGAGTGCCACTTGACCTTCTGACAACCTCATGCACCCTCCTTGGAGTCTCCATCCCATGATTCATGCCTAGATGGTTCTGTTAGACTCAGTTAGACTCATTTGATTGACCTTTGACCATTTATGACTGACACTACTGATTGGATGATGTCTCCAATGTTGTCCAAGCTAGACTTTGAGCATGATTCGAATGGCCTCCTTGGCTAATTCGAATTCTATTGATAGTTATTGTATTGTATTCATTATTCGCAGTGCCAGCTCACAGCTGATGTATGATTATACAACTATTCTCCATTTTCTGTGTTCATGAGTGAGTATTGAGTACTTTCTTCTCTTCTCTGCACTTCTTGAGTGATTTTTGTGCAAGGCTTGTTATAGCTATCAGATCCTACTACAGATTATCACATGACCCTTTCTTAGATTTGTAACTAGGGAAAAGATTAACTAGAGGAGGGATTGACCAACTCTTCATTAAAGGTTGATTTATGGAAAAATGTCATATAAAGGAAGGATCGATTGACCCTTTATTAAGTATTTACCTGAGGAAAGAGTAACTAGAGGAAGGATTGGTCAGTTGTTTCTTAAATCTATACCTAAAGAAACGATTAACTAGAGGAAGGATCGACTGAACCTTCCTCTAAGGTTGACTTCTTGATGAATGTCATATAGAGGAAGGATCGACTAACCCATTATTAAATTTGTACATGGTGTTAACACCTAAATTTTGTCCACCTACAATGTCGTTATCCTTTCTTAAATATTTAACGGAGGAAAAAGATTAACTAGAGGAAGGATCGACCAACCCTTTCTTAAATCTGTACTTGAGAAAAATTTTAACTAGAGGAAGGATTGGCTGACCCTTCCTCAAAGGTTGAATTTTGGACAAATTTCATATAGAGGAAGGATCAACTGACCCTTCCTTAAATATGTACTTGGAGAAAAAATTAACTAGAGGAGCGATTGGCCGACTCTTCTTTATATGTTGATTTCTGGACAAACGTCATATAGAGGAAGGATCGACCAACCCTTTCTTAAATATGTACATGGGGAAAAGATTAACTAGAGGAAGGATTGGTTGAACCTTCTCAAAGGTTAGATTCTATAACAATTCCATATAGAGGAAGGATCAGCCGACCCTTTCTTACATTTGTACTTGCGGAAAAGATTAAATAGATGAGGAATCGAATGACTCTTCTTTATAGGTTTATTTTTGGACAAAAATCATATAGCGGAAGAATCGGTCGACATTTTCTTAAATATTTATTTGGGGAAAATATTAACTAGAGGGAGGATAGGCCGACCCTTCCTCAAAAATTGACTTTTGGACAAACATCATATAGAGGAAGGATCGGTAGAACCTTCCCTAAGTGCACATATAGGGTCAAGCATCATATTGAATAAACATTGGCCAACACATTTTAATATATGGTATATAGGAAACATATAATCAAGATGAAATTTTGACCTAACCTTCGTGAAAAGGGTAGACATTAATTGTAAAATTTAGAGGAAATATCAATCGACCCTAACTAAATTACCTTATTTAGGAAACATTTCATATTTCGAAAGGATTGGTCGACAATTTTTAGAATGTCAAATTTTGGTCAAGCATCTCCAAAATGAAGGATTAGCATACCCTTTCTCTTGTGTGGTCACCAAGGGTTAATCATGATTAAGAGGAAGGATTGATCGAACCTTGATCTAATAGTGCACAATGGGCATAGCATCATATTGAATATTGACCGGCAAACTATTCTTCAAATTCTTGTCTCGGGTCAAGAATCATATTGATGAAGGATCGGTTGATCTTCGTCAAATTTAGTATCCATGAAGCTTTTCATTTAGATGAAATCTTAGCCGAAACTTCTTGAAATATTCTATACAATAATTTTACATCAAAGATTGAACGAATCTATTTTAAATACATTATCCAGGAAAGTATTGTTTTCAGAAAGGTGAGACCCACCCTTTATTGAAATGCATACTTTGGGTTAAGCATTATCTAAAGGTAGAATCAGTTGGTTCTTTGTCATATGTTTATACAATTGATACTTATCATCTGGAAGAAGTATCACCCAACACTTATTCTAATTCATTTACCATTATTGGCATTGGATGGAGGAAAGATTGACCAACCCTTCTGACTCGATGTGCTTCTTGATGAGTGTGACTATTCTGTTGGAAGGGTTGGCTAGAAAAAATCATCTATAATAATGATAGAGTAAATATTCTTCAAATCAACTAGTTTGTTAATGTGTCATCTAGATTAAGGATTTGGTGACTCTTCCTTCTGGCCCACCTCATGTAGGATACTATCTTGCGGAAATTATTTATTTCATCAGAGGTAATCATGCCCTACACTTTTGTTTAGATTACCTCTTTTAGGATTCTATTATGCAATAATTCTCAATCAATTTGTTACTTGTGTGTCTACCAATTTGGAACTATTAACATATTTCTTTATTTCAAATTTTTATCAATTTGTTATGTATTTATTAATGAATATTGTGCCTTAAAATTGTGATGATATCTACATTATTCCTTGTAATGTTTAATAATTTGGTGGGTTCATTTTTCAACGGGTCACAATGTCCATTTTATTAACTATCAACTAGTTCAAGGAAATTTCTTGAAATACATTCTAAGCACAAAATAGGTGTTAGCGCTAAAAGTTGTCATTTGACTGCTTGAAGGACAATTTTAGCACATCTTAAAGATTTGGAATAGTTTGGCAATAAGGTTGATAATATTTATAAGGAAGGTTGAGGAACAAAGGTTACAAGGACTTCAAGCTTTCAAATCAAGCTGGAAAGTTGCACAATACGTAGGGAAAAATCTAGATAGCTATGGGTATTTAACTCATATCATACTGAACATGCCTACATAAAGCAAGTAAACAAATGATTACATAGGTAGGGAAGCTATGTACTCATGAATACACAGGTAATGCATTCATGTACGCTTGAATAGAATTCAAATCTCAAAGACATGAACACATAGGTAAGGCAACTATGCATTCACACATGAAACTCAAATCTAGAACACTGATTGAAGATTCAAGCATTCATTTAAATATAGTCTCAATATTCATAAAATTAACATCTAAACAATGTTTATAGCATTTTTTTCTAAACAAGAAAACACCAACTGCAATGCAATAATCTACTCTGCATTTAAATAAGAGAAATAATAACAGAACTGAAGACACATAATTTGTGATATGAGAAAATGAGCACATAACAAAAAGTTTTTCATCGTTGCATTATATGTTGTAGAAAGAGTACAAAGTTCAATATTCCTTGCAATATCCTTCAGCTTCCTTCCACAACCCCATGCTTCGCTCTAAGAGGAATATCTCCTCTTTGTGCATTTCCAATCATCAAATTTAAAGAAATTACAAGATAGGAGTTGTTACAATTTCATGGAACACAATTTTAACAATAAATCAAATATATAAATTATCAATTATCTCTTGTAGGCAATCAAGGGAAGTTGAAGTCGAATTCATTCAAATCAGTGATATGTAATTGCTTGAATGATGATTTGGCATTTGAAAATCGGCAACAGGAACTTTCTTAAAATTCCATCTTGAACAGAGATGATTTTCTCTTAAATCGTTTGAAAATTTCATAATTCGCCCGTGATCAGACTAAATTGACCCATTCTTGAAGTGGGTTCTTAACAATTTTGACTAATTCCTTACGGTTCGACCAAAATTCAGTCCTGAAATTTACTTCCTAGAATAATGATGGGAACTGATAGCTGGCACATATTTTAAACTATGAAAATCTCTTTTGCATAGGTTGATATCCATGAAGACTGACTTCAAAGGTGGTGGGAATTTTTAATGTAACATGTTCTTTCAACTTTGATGAAATTCTGCAACAACCTGGAATTGACAAAACTGCAGATTTGTTGTAGAATTCATTGTGATTCTTCAGCGTTGAACTATTTCTAGAATAACCCTTTGCTACAGAATTGCATCTCATTCTATATCATACTGAAGAATAAGGGCTCATTCTACAGCACCTGTAAATAAACCATTTTGAAAATTTGTTGAAGTATGAAGCTTCATTCTGTAGTGCCGATATACATAGAACTTCAAGATTTCGCTACAGAGTGGTAAAACTCTTAAAAATTGTAGAATAAATATGAAAAACACCTCCTACACATAATCAAAGCATAGAAAACATATCCATAGAGTATGAAATATTTAAAAACTCATGCAATCTTTTGACAAACTGACATATGCGCTGCATAATCTTAAAATTGAGCCAAAGATGCCAAAAATTTTGATGGGTAAGTTTTAGCACTAACAATAGGACTTACTAATACTTATTGGTTTGTCGAGATGGAAGAAACCGATAATAAATATCCATATTTGTACCTCTATGTATTTGTTGAATAAAAACAAAGAAGGTTTGGCATTTTCATATCTACAAATGTCTTTCAGGAATACCTCTTACGTGTCTAGGTTGAGGTTGTTGAAGGAAAATAATGCTCTTTATAACAAATGGATCTTCTAGTGTCTAAGTTTATCCCTAAGTGTATACCCTGACACAAACAATAAAGTTTCTTACGCAAAATATGGTTGGATATTGCAATCATATGACCTAGATAATCATGTTGGATCAAATATGGCTAGACAATTGAAAAATTGAATTCTATTGATATTGTAAAGAATATTTACTAGGAAAAATATATCTTCAGCTCTACACCACATGAATTTTAATAACAAGATGATAAATGTTTACCATGAAAATAATATCTGCTACCTTTGAATATCTAGAATTTATGAACTCGAAAATGATGTCACTAAATCATCCTTCAAGCCTCTGAAATAAATCCCTTCAAAGGCGATAATGGAAAAAGAACGCAAAGTTTTTGAGAAGACATAAATCAACTAGAAAAATCAAATATAGTTTTTTCCTTTTTTATGAAAAGTTTTTTTCTATTGATGTCAAGAAATGTGTTCTTGCGCCTCCAAACTTGTAGTTTTGAAGAGTGGATGAATATGTGGTGGCCATGATGGTTATGTCATTGGTCACGAATTTCACCATGACCCTTCAAGAGGCAATTTTAATTCATTTCGACTAGGAGACGAAAGAACCTATTACTCTAGTTAGAGAAAATCAAATTGAACAAGATATTGTGCATTTCTATATCTTGGATGGCCAACACAATATAACTATGCAACAAAAGATAATTGAAAATGTGAAATACAAATCTATTCATCCAGGATATTGTCTTCATAAATCTCCTCTTCTCTGAAAGGATGCTCCATATAAATTCATTACAAGTTTGTGTAAGAAGCAACATATGTCTAATAAAGAATTTGCTGATACTCCATTCAATGATTAGGTCATCAAGGCCATAGAAAATTGGGTATGTAGTAATAGGCCTAATTTCCTTGGAAAACGTCACAGTCCATCGATGGAGTGGTAGGTAGATATATTTTTTCTTCAAACATTGTTTCACCACTACAAAGATTTCAATCTAATTTTTATTTCTCTATAAATTTAATAATTTATTGGATTGCAAATTTTCCACAATGAATGCATAGATATATTTGATGTTTCCAACAAAGAAATTCTTAAAGACAAGATGAATCTTGTATTGATGTTGGATTATATTTGGAACAAATGGTGCACAATATTTGAGATATATAAAAATGGCTCATTTGCATGCTCCCCCAAACCCATCCATCATGATGATTTTGTGCATAATAAAACAAAACAGTATAGTTATTTTAGACCTCTACGTTATATGGATGAGATAAAATTGAGAAGCATTGCAGATAAAAAGTTATGGGATTCGTTTGGTTGAGTACCATGGTAGACCCAAATGTCGATGCAAAGACTCTTTTAAAGTATTGCTAGAGAGTGAAAGATGAAAGTACAACTAGAAATATGGTTGTTGAATATTTGAGTGTTGAGGACTCTTATTTTTATCCTTCAAATAACATGTTTAAAAAAATGTGATTGGGGTTTATAAAATAGCTCAAAATCATTTTCGACGGATTTGCAGTATTATATGAGATGAGAAGCACATCAAGTCTCCGATCAAGAAATAGACGTGCAACATAGGAGGATGATTTTCGGTTTCCTAAAGAGGCTTTGGCCATTTTGCAAATATATATAAAAAATAAATAAATTAGTGTCTCTATGGATTCTATGAGAGATACTACAAGATTTGTCTATCTATCATGTTTTCCATCTACATTGCGGAAGACACTGAAGGGGATTAGTTACTTTCAAAACTCACTATGTTGTGAGCTAGTTGTGTTCGATATGTGCAACTGTTTATATGGATGGACAAAAAATGACATCCTTGAGATGTTATTTTTCTTGGCATCAAAGATAGAACCTTTTACTTGTGTTTTTATATGTGATATGAATGCTCCTATTGGATTTGGAAATCCTTCTCTCAATTCACAAAGAAAATAAGAAAACTTGTGAAAGAATATGATGATATTGGTGTCATTGGATACTTTGATAAAGACTTCTATACATGTTTATCTCTTGTACAATGTTGGAGAGTTGGCTTAGAGGGGCATAATATTCCCTCTATTTTTTTTTAAATGGAGTGGACTGATGAAAACTTCCCACTCATTGATATCCCAACTTTCGAAGATCTGAACTTCCAAACAAGAAAACATGTATATGTGAAAGAAAGGGAAATATATTTTTGGGATCATTTAGTGACCAACTTGACATCATATCAAGGCATCATCTTCTCTTTCTACGGTGGTGCTACAATAATTCATTCTCTAAGCATAAGTTCATACCTGTGTATTGTTTCTGTAACGCCCCATTTTGAGATTTCTACCTGAACTACTATTATATGTTGTATTTGTTTGATTGTGAGACTTCGACGATTTGACGACACTGTGGACATATGGTTCTATTATTTTGCCTATATATGTGTGTGTGTGTGTGTGTGTGTGATGTTCGTATTATGATCGGTAGTCATGTTTAGATATGTATCATGTGTTAATTATATATGGAAATTACTGAATGATGGGTACATGGATATCGTTACAATTATATATTGAATAAATGAATGTTATGCCAGGTGCATGGCGAATAAATGAATTTATTGTTGTTATGTTATGATGAAATGTATGTGTACATGTTGACGATTTATGCACGATATTCCAGACTATATGTCAGAGACTAACTTACAGGTTAAAAGGCTACATAATAGCTGGATCCTATGAGGTGGGAGAGCCTTGGGGACATGGACTTCGAAAGATAAATGGTATGCGAGTGATGCATTATTTACTTTCGCATGATTATTATTATGATGTATATTATGACATGGGTGGGGTAGGGTTTTTAGGAAAATCAACCGCCCATATTGGTTATATGATGACAAATCGAGTACAGCTGCAATGTAGTTATTATTTCAGGTAGACATAGTCCCTTGTTCCATTAGGAGGGTGGAGGCTTTACCCACCGTTTATCCCTGAAACCCAGAGTCATGGGAGGGTTGTGCTACGGTACGCTCCCCAAGGTGTGTGATGATGACTGGTGGTTTCCTGCTGGGGAAGCTTGGTCAATGTATTCGACACTTCCACTTACAAGTTCTAGCTGGAGCCGGTCATGGTTTGACACTTCAGGGTAGTTCAGCAGAGGAAAGGATAGGATGTGGAATTTAGTTGTGATGTAGGTAGATAGGTGTAGCTTGAAGTCAGGGTGAAAACAAGATCTAACTGTATGTGTGTAGAACCCTTGATTGATTATGTGTCGTAACTCAATAATGTATGAATTGTCGTAACTTAATAAGATGTAGTTAGGTAAAAGATTGTACCTTGCAAACTATCTTAAACACGTGTCAGTGAACAATAAGTTTCGTGATTATGATTGATGTGTGTGAATTATTATTGTTAGTGTACTTACGTGAGGTATGTAATTAGTAGCTACGCTTACATAACTCGCCTACATATTTATAAATTGCGTGAAATATTGCTGAATATTAATGTTAGTAATGTCGTTTAAGGTTAATAATGACGATTAATGTTAATAATGTAGATTAATGTTAATTATTGTCGATTAAGGTTAATAATGTTGATTAATGCTAATTATTGTCCATTAATGATTAATTATTATTGATTAATAAACAAGTTACGGTTAATTTAAGTAGTAAATAATGCATTTGGTTAGTAACGCTTAATTAAATGTTAATGAGTTTGATTAGTAAAGGCTAAGGGGTAAATGTTAAAAGGTGATTGTAATGTTAGTAAGTATAATATCAACTTGGAAGGGTAATATTTATTACATACCAAACGATATTAATTAATTAATTAAAATATAGGGATAAGCTTTAAATTAATATATTACTTAATTTGTTATAATTACATAGTCATCACTATTTAGAACCATGGTGTAAATTACAAATAATACCATATACCATTTTTAACAAGTTTATAAAATTGTGTTTGAGTTAATTAATTAAAATATTAATTAAATGGTGAAATATTGAATTATGAGTCAAGATATGATGAAAATTATAATATGAATGAAAATGATTAAAATTAATTGAATGAGAAGTGATGGTTGATAGGTGACCCAACCAACACATTTATATATATTATTTTAATCATTAATGGGAGTCATGGGAGATGGGCTCGAGGAAAGACTTGGAGGCTAAAACATTTATGAGAGGATAGGGGTAGTAATGGAAGGGAGAAAAGAGTCGGCAAGGCATGGGAATAAGGGGAGAAGAGAGGGGAGATTGGGGCATTTTTACCTTGGGATATTTTGGGGAAATTTACATAGCAGAGATAGAATTTTGAGCAGGAAAGAAAAGGGGGTTCTTGTTGGAGAAATCACAGAGGGACATAACTGGTTGACTTGTACTTGGTTTGGGCTCGGGGGTCCAAAGAGGTACCTTTAGAGCTGGGTAGTTGGCGAGATCTCGCTAGTTGGCAGGGTGGCAACTCAATTTGGGCTATTGAGTTTCATAAGGTTTGGGAAACTTTGGCTGCAAAGATACAACAGGGCAACAAAAGGAAGCAGCAACAAAAGGGGGAATCTACTATCTAGTTTGAGGTATTTTCCTGCAAGTATAATTATCATTTCTACCCTTGTCAAATTTTATTTTAAGTTATTGAAACAAAAAAAACTATATGTTGTTACACCTGCACAAACATAACTGGTTAGAGGTAGATAAAACAGTAAATACATTTATTTCAAAAACTGTAAATGTAAATGTTATTTTTTTTACAAACCTGAAATTGAACACAAACCAACAACACAAAAATAGAAATTAACACAGTATGTAAACATAAATAAATGAGTAGTTTTATTGTTAAACTTGGAAAATCTAGGACTAGGGTCCTACAGTTTCTATTGTGGATACGGTTGAACAAGAACTGTTCATGAACCAATTCTATCAGTATTTGTTGAATGAGCCAGATAAATGTATTTTAGATATTTATTTACAAATGTTTTATTCGATGTTTCTTTATAACAAACATTTTTTCTTCATTTTTTTAGCTACAAGCATGGGTGATTCAAAAGAATCCTCTAATAATAAGGGCAAATTAGATTAGGATGATGAAGTTATTGAAGTATCAACAAAAAAATATAATTATGATAGAAATGAACAATCTATGGATAGCACTGGTGAGGAAGGTGAGCTTCTAGATTATGTTCCATGGATGTCTAAAATTACAGAGGATCACATAGAAGAAGTGGAATCAAGCATGATTTTTGCAGATTGACCCTTAAGCTCCATTGTAGCTGGTCTTGAATGCACTATAAACAAATCAATTATAGGTATGAGATAATAAATATTCTTTTTAGGCCATTAAAAATTTGTGTGATAAGAGTATTTTGCATTTTATGACACATAACTTCTTTTGTGTAGATTCTCATAAAAAACATTTGTTGATTTTGAAAATGGAAGGTTTTTTGTTTTCAAAGATAGGCACCGCCAAAAGGGGGTTGGAGTGTTTGATAGTGTCAACCAAAAATATGATTTCAATTACCATTTGATTTTGTATCGGTCATGGCCAAATGCAATTGATTTTTTGCAATTGTGTTCTACTAAATTTGAAGTTGGAGATTGTTCTATAATGCCCCTAAAATGACTGTGAACTTTAAGGGCACCTATCGAGTGACCCAGCTGAACAGACTTCAATAAAGTAGCCCTTCGAGTTAGGATGTGTCTTAATAATTGAGAATCACTTGATGATGTGTATAATGACAATTGACGAATGAAAATAATGAATTGTATGACAATTATGAAAGTGAATAATTATCTAATCTGAAAAATAACATGTTTTCTATTGACTAGTTGTATGATTAATTATGTGATGTAAACAAAAGAAACACATGTGAATTAATGCCTTACTAATTAACAAGATATAAGATATTATGGGTAAATTGTAATTGCATAAACGATTAGCATGTAGAAAATGGTTATGATGAATGAGGGTAGTACTATTAATATGTGCTTTTGAGAATGTGTGTAGAGACAAGTGAAATGGTTCACCGACAGACACACAAAGGAAATAAAGGGATGTAGAGTACGAATAAATCACACACGCAAGGATGACGATGGTGTCGACTTCCAATGGAGCCCACTGCCGAGTTCAAAATCCCTTAGCCGCTTACTCGAGGTCGCATGAAGTCCTGTGAAGTGGACCATGATGGAGTTGGTCACGTAAGAGTTGGGGAGCACGCAGTAAGAACATACTTACTCCTCAGTGCCATTAGTCTCCAATAGCGTGTAGACGGAGGATTGAAGGTAACAAATCCTAAATCCCTATATGAAGTTCTCGCAAGTCAGATGAAACAAAAGGATATTAGTGGAAGGACCCGACGATGTGTTGCACTGTCGAGAAACATAAATGACAGACGCAAGGACCCGACGGTGTGGTACCTTACTGAGAAACAAAATTAACGGATGCAAGGACCCAACGATGTGGTACCTTGCCGAGAAACAGAAATGACAGATGTAAGGACTCAATGATGTGGTACCTTGCCGACAAACGGAAATGACAGACGAGTGGACCCGACGGAGTGGTACCATGTCGAAAGATGAGCATAACAGATGGATGATCCCAACGGTGTGGTACCTAGGTCCTAGAAGGGATTAATTGTTAAACATTATGCATAAAAACGAATAAAATTGCATTTAGAACATTTGCTTAGGAAAATACATTTTAGTATTTGAAATAATAGAGATTATTATTTTAGACATTTGCACATGAAAATATATTTTAGTATTTGAAATAATAGAGATTATTATTTTAGACATTTGCACATGAAAATACATTTTAGTAATTAAAATAATAGAAATCATTATTTTAGGAGCAAAATGGAATCATAGGCTTGAGCCTTTAGTTAACACCACTTGCACCCACAAAAATAGAGATTAGAAGGAACATCATGAAGACAAACTTGAGTAAACTTAGGAAAGTTGGTGCACTCTCTAGAAAACTTGACACATAGATAAGCGAGCAAAATTACTTTTTAATAAAAAGAAATTAAAATATTTTTTTTGCATGAACCGACATGTGTCGCAATTGATTTTCCTATTTAAGAAAGGCTATGGGAATGGGTAAGGGACCCAGTTTTCGGATGGTTATCGTAATTTTTTCAAGAGAGTGACTTGCTGCTATTGGAGTTTGGCAAGAGATTTTGGTGCGGGGGGGGCGGAACCCATTTCTGAGTCCTTAGTATTGGTGTGTGTCAACTCTGTGACCCGAAGCTCGGGGGTGGCTATGCGACTAAAAGCATATGCCTATGGTTAGGTGGAAAAGCTAACAGTTTATTCACCTATGGTTAAACAAGATTTAGATGGAGGGGTCATACGGAAGACATAGATGACAATGGACAAGTGGGATCAAATCGATGATGACGACTACTCCTCCAGCAATAGATTCGACCTGCAGTAACAGGTTTTGTGTTTTTGTAAGTTCTTGCATTTTATAAGTTTTACTATGATTATGTATCATAATGGTTATATTGTATTTTTAAGTTTTTAAATAATTTTCTAAGTAGGACTCGTAAGGGGGGTCTCTACATTTGGTATCAAAGCCGAACGAGCCTTGAGAGCACCAGACTCATATTTTTTTAGGGGTTCATCGGTGACCGTGGCGAACGACGATAGGATTGGAGCTGTGGTATCCGAGGAATTTCACCTCCGACCAGAGTAGCTAATCTTTTACAGGTTCTTATTTGTTTTAGTATTTCAATTCTATGTTCTGTTTATTTAAAGGTTATGAATCTCGGGTTCCATACGATTAATTAGATCTCTATGTCAGTCATGTTTTCTGAAATGGTTATTGATATCTCTGTTGAGATATTTGGAAGTAAAGATCCCATCTATGTATTCTGTGTAAAATTGGGTTAAAGTTCATAATCAGATCTATATTTATTTTTATATATCATAGATCTCTGTCAAATGAACTACGAACTATTTCCGTATATTTCTATTAAGAAAGTTGAAATCTACGTATTTTTTTATTATTATTAGATCTCTGTATTTTTTTGTTACTATGATAATACTTATGAGGACATATTTCTGACTCTATAATTTATTTAAGTGGGACTACTCTCAGAAAAATTGAATCACATTTTATCTCTGTATTTTAGTGAGACAACCTACAGAAAAATCAAGAAGAATTGCATCACATTTTATCACTGTGTTTTAATGAGGCAACTAACAGAAATCGAATCATATTGTTTCATCTCTGTATTTTATACAAAATGAGATGGCGCTCAGAACGTTCGGCTCTAATATTAGCCAATTATATTCTTGTTATTGTAATAACGCCCAGGATCTGTAGAACAAATTTCTGCCTCTGTTTTATTCAAATGACTGGACTCTCAGAAAAATTGAATCAATCCCTGTCTCTACAATTTGTTTAATCGAGACAACTCTTAGAAAATCGGATCAAATTTTGTCGCTGCATTATAGTTGGTGATGATGCTCAGAATATTGAACTTAACCCTATCTATCTCTGTAGTCTATTCATTTGTGATGGTGTTCAAAATACTCGAATCTAATTTCTCTTTACTTTACCATCGGTTAAAGCTACTATACTGCTCAGATCCCTTAAGATTGTGTCTCGAATTCGATTTCGCATAAAACTCTGAATTCGATTTCGCATTTCGCCCAGCTCTGTAGAATGTAATTCTAACTGCAATTTTTTTTATAAAAACTCTGTATCTATCACGGGGTAGAGAAATAAGGATCGTATTCTCTATTGACTATTATTACTCTGCTCATGGCGTGAATCTAACTTAAACTCTCTGCGCAATCCCCTCATTAGTAAGTTCCGATTATAACTTTTTCTTTTAGACTTAGCTCTGCTGAATCGATCCCTTTGGTTGTTCATCACTAGACCCTTGACCTGGTATCTCTTCAAATTGATTCCTTGTGATAATTGTATAATAATTTTTTTTTGTTCGAACAAGGCTAGGATAGCCGGATCGCACGCATCCCTCTTTGTTGAAACTCTCTATACTAAGTTTTCTCACATTTCTGTTTACACCTAAACCTTGAAAATTAATAAACTATGTTTATTATGTCATTACAGTTCTGTGTACGCACGTTCTTAGCGATTTTAATCTCTGTCTGTTGTGTTATTATATCCCTGTTCACGCCGGCTGTGGTGTTATCAAATTCTGTGCCTATGATTATTCTCACCTCTGTATGCATCTAGGATTGTAGCTGAATAACAGATCTGTTCATACCTCTGAGTACGCCCTTTGGTGCACTTTCCATTTTTGTTTTCATTGCTTGTATGGATTCCAGAGAAGGGTCAAACAAGCACCGATCATGGTACGGGATCCGATCTTGATCCCAGCTCTTTTCCCTGGCCAACTGTTATTTTATTCGCTGAACCCGTTAAGGATCAACGCCTTAGGTTGCAAGGAGTTAGCTCCAGTTTCGTAGTCTGAACCGTTGTGTAAACATACCTCAAAAAATTTTGATGTATTTTGGAACCGTCGTTGAACTCAAGATCGTGAAGACTGAATCGCTTACCTGTAGATTTAATTAATTTATGTTCTCCTGTGATTGCTAGTTAATCTGAAGTGAGTCTGATTCACTTGGATGCATTGGGCAATTGTATTTTAATAATGTACTTCTTGTGATGCGTATTCTATGATAGAATTTATTACAGAGTAGTTTTCAGAATATATGGACATGAAAATAGAATCTTTATGTAGAAGTTTTACCACATAGACGTTACCGGTTGCCTATACATGTGTCATCTATTTGTTCGAAGTTGCTAACACTTGTAGCGAAGTCAAGGAGGATACCTCGCCCACCTGGAGGCTCTTTGGCAATGCTCAAACCGTGAAGTTGATTCACTTGTAACATGATTTTACTTTTATGTAATTGTATTTATTTATATGATGTTATGGATTGTAATATAATGAATATATGATTGGGAACATTGCTCTGTAAATTAAGTATAAATTATAGATATATATATATATATAATTATAAATTCATTTACAAATATGTGTAGCGGTGTGGATCGGTAGATTGTTTATGTAAATTTAATGGTAGATGAATTTATTAGGGATGTGGATAGGGAGAATATATATAGATAATTCTCATTGCAATATCATTTCTAAATTACGGGTAAAGATTTGTAAATTTATTTATTAGTGATGTGGATAAATATTTATAATTGCAATATCATTGTAAAATATGTGTAGCTAATTTAGCACCGCTGTGCATATACTCCGTTTACAACCTTGATCTCACCTCGTAAAATCTCTCGCTTTCGCTCTCACTCTGTGGATTATTTCCGTGATCACTGCTAAACTGTGCGTTGAAATCCGTTTTGAGTTCAGTCGCTTGGTTTATCATCTCTCGCATTGGCCCTCACTTTGTTGTCTATTTTTGTTTTATCACTGTGGCGGTGCGTTGGACTCTGTGTTGTCTAAATTAACTCGACTCCCTTACAACTTGAACTAGTAGTCCGAGTTTCGATGAGTAGCTAGGAACCTCACTTCCAGCGAAATAAAACGATTCTCCAATAAATGGAAGGTAGGTTGTAACTATTCGTATAAGAGTGTCTCGTATTAATAAATTATCAACAACTTGTCAATAATTTTATATACGCACTGCAGGGTTAATTGTTTATGCATACAATGGAGAAATAAAGCTTAAAATCATAGAGTTATTTGTTATGTCGATGACATCTTACACACTGCAGGGTTAATTGTTTATGCATACAATGGAGAAATAAAGCTTAAAATCGTAGAGTTATTTGTTATGTCGATGACATCTTGTGGTCATTTTGGACCTATTAGTCTATTATTGCATATGCATTTTGCATTTTGCAAAGTGAAACTATGCTTAAATCTTAATTTTATGTTTTGAAATTTGGAGCGGGGAATGGGTTTGACATCTGTCCCGCCTCGAATTCTGAAAATGGGTTGTACACTGCTACGAGATCCTCGGCTTTCGGTCGCCACTTGTCCCTTGTTGCGTACACTGCATTGAATGACACCCGATTGTGCGATGGACTAAGCGCATTTACTGCAGATGGTTTGGCATTTGCTGCTAATGGTTCAACGGGGTATTGTGTATCATCCATTTTCCGACTCCGTGAAACTTCTGCCAAACTCTAGATGCTTGTTCTGGAATTTCACCATCTCTCTTAACCCCGTTCATCCAATGGTCTCTTCATATTTCTCAGTTGATGCCAAAGAAAAATGATTTGGAGGAGTTAAGCCGAAAAGTGACTATCGGATCACTCCAACATGTACTGATCAATTTGAGTTGGCCACCTTCGACCCGGAGGTAGGACGGATTTTAAAAGTGGTGGTACTCAAGTCTGGTCACTTGTTGGTGTTCATTCAAACTTTGGTTGATCCCTGCATGTATGTTTATAGTTGCTCGCGCATGAGTTTAAGCTTAGATGGCATACATCCTATAGGAAAATTCAGGAGGGGCTATGATTTATTGTCTGTGGATGAATGTACTCGATTTGTAGCCTTATATGATAAGCTAAGTTGTAAGGTTGTAGTACACAGGTTTGATGAATCTTTTCGCAACCTGGATCCTACTAGGGTAGAACTAGCTCTGCATAAATTTAATGGCATTTGAATCTTAACATGGATGCATCTGGTACAGGGGAAAACAGAATTGATCTTGATTGATGACACAAACAAGATCAGGGTGGTGGAACTCCATATGCAGTCGATGATGAAACCCACGCCTCTAATTCTTCCTTCATCTGTTTCAGTACCTCTTGTTTTGGTGGATGGATCATTTTTATTTGTCTTCTGCACGTCAGACAACAATGATGAAGTGCTAGAAGCTAGCAAGGATATGATACATGTGGATGGAAAAGCTATCAATTCTTCTATTATGGTGGATATATATGTCTGCTTTTATCATTTGTGTTTTTTGAAGGAGTTATGTTAGTGTAATCTCATGTTTTTTTGAAGGAGCTCTGTTATCGTAATCTCAGCTTGTTCTATATGTGTGGGGTAGGCAATTTGCTGTTGAGGAGGGATTTCATTTTAAATTCGGTTCGTTGAGATAATTTGACTCTATCTTTTATTGGAGTTTGTTGAGGTTTGAGTCTATTTTTGTGACCCAAATTCATGCATTTGGTTGCTTGGTCAACAAAGCATTGATGTTGTTGTTGTCGCCTGGATTGAGGCTTCGTTAAGGTGAACTTGGTGTGGTCAATTGTAATCTGTCTTTAAGCTTGGGTGTTGAGGTTTTGGGTTTTTTTAGCGAAGTTTGTACTTTCGGTTGCAGGGTTGAATTCTGATGTCATCGTGATGTTTATGCCGTCTATGTTCGAAGCTTGGAAGAGGGGCTTTGAGCTTCTTGCTGTCATCTTGGATTCTAGTTGTTGCAAGGTGTTATGCATTTGTTTCTTGTTAGTTTCTGATATATCTTCAACTAAATTTTGCAAGGTATTGCAATAGCGGTGAGAACTTATCAAATTGCTTCGAGAATTAGAGCGTTGCTATTGGCAAGAAGGGGGATAGCTACTAGCTACTGCGAGGCAAGCCTTGCATGCGGTTTTGGTATTTTCTGTGCTTCGCATTTGGATTGTGGTTATTGTTATATGTTCTGGAGAAACTAGAGGCACATATGCGGTTTGGGGTTTGATTAGTGTAGCGGTTTGGGGAATGAGGATGAAACAGCTCCGGATCCCATGACAGTGTTTACCGAGGCATTCAATAAATTCGCTATTAATGCCATTCAGTCACTGCTTATTATATCTTCTTGGAGACAATAGAGGCATTCGCCTTGGATGCGCAGGGAGCTGAAGTACGTGACCCAACACTTTCGGTACACGTTTCAGATACATGCAACCATTTTTGAATTCTAGTAGCTACGCCCCTTATTTATTTTTTATTATATGTTGTTTTCCTTGCTGCCACCATTTTTTCTTGAGCTTCTGGTATAGTTTACAATGGTCTAGAGGATCCCCATTCTTTCAAATTCTGTTTTCCTAATACACATGAAGGATTTCATTGAATTAAGTGATGGCCATCAGGCTTTCATAAAGAAGTGTACTCACTCCTGCTTTGCCTGGTAGAATACTCTGAATCAAAAATACCAAGGATTTAACTGTCTCAATGTAGTAATGACAGTTATTGATGACAAAAAAGCCCAGGTATTTTCCATTCTATGTTGAATGACCATTGCATTATTTTTCTAATCCAAAATTTATATGCCATGATTTTCAATTAAGTTTCATTGTTTTTTTTTCATGTTTCTATAGTCCTCCTGGCGTAAGTTTCTGGTCAGAAAGCGGTTGAATATGAAGAGAAAAGGGGGACGAGTGCCAAGCTGATGAGATTGTTGAAGGTAATCAAATATTTCTTAATTTGAAAGAACACCCATTCTCTAAAATTATGATGCCAAAACCCCAGTGAGTACCCAGTAAGTGATGAGATGAAGGGAATTGTTAGGTTTTATTTATTTTTCTGGACTGGATATGTTCATCTAGATAATAATATCATGACATTTCTTCAGAATTGGAAATCATCCTGTGATCCTGTGAATGATTTCAAAATCAGAACTTTCTTTATGACTAGGATGGACCAACCTAGTGTTGGGAATGGAATTTCCTCCATTTCTGTTATTGAACTTTTAATTTCAAATGGATGATCATTCATTCTAGACCTGGTGTTGTTACTATCACTTTCCAATCTATTAATAGGTGTCCAATATTCCCCGATCCCTTAAACTTGTCTTCATCTTTAGGCATTAGTTATTTTGAGTTATCTTTAGTTCTAACTTAGTTTGTCTTACCAGACTCACTTTTTTCAAGATCGTCAGCAGCTCATACAGCTACTGTTGCAGTTGACTCAGGTGATTGAGCTACATTGTTCACATCCATGTATTTCAAATTTTCATGATTTAAAGTTTTAAACCCATGAATACCCCAGCAGTAGTTTTTGTGTCCATGGATATCATGGCAATTCATTTTACCTTCCATCTTGTTGTATGGCATATAAATAATCTTCCCATATGTCAGGATCAAAATCTCTTGCTGGACGTGGACTCAAACCTTCCATGTGTAGATTATCGTGAAGAGGTGGTCAATCATATTTTACAACATCAAATGAAATTTCATGACCTAGCGTGGAACAAGGTTGAAATTGCTATTCAATCATGTTCCTAACATCAAGTGAAGGAGTTGGAGGAGAAGGATCATAGGTACCTGAAGTCTGCTATGTGCCAGTAGCAAGTGCTTGTGACTGTGATGGCATTACAAATCATGTTTGTCATTTCCTGGTACTCAACCCTGAGTAGTACCATCTTCTGGTTTGAAAGCTTGTTTCAAAATGCCTTTTCGATCCATTCTGTATATTGACTCTTGAGAATGTTATAACAACACAATCATACTGAAGACAATTATAGAACCTGGAAAAAATGATTTAAGTACATTCCCAAGCCAAGACACCAATCTTGGAAAATATAGATGAACTAAATAATAAATAAATGCACTAATCAGCATGTCTTCAGCTAGATTTAACAGCTCAGTCTTGGCTTCCTAAAAATTCCATTCAATATCATGTTCATAGGCAATTTCTTTCATCAATCAAATTTTTACCTTTAGATTGGTACTGTGGTGAACAACTTTCCTTTGTCCAATGATCTAAGGAAAAAGACAACCCCACTTCCATCAACATTGCATAAAGCATCCCTAGCTATTAAAAGTTCCAACTATGTACATAGAGAATTCAATTGCATATCTGGGTCACCTTTTAAAACAATTGTACTAATTATTTATGCTTGCCTTCCTGTTGACTCCACAGTCAGGACACAATTCAATTGCAGATGAAGAAACTCTTTTCCATTTTTTGTATCAAACTCTTATAGCTCTGACAAGTCTGCACACCTTGGTGCAGTAAAAACCAAACTAGCTATTACCTTTTTCAATTTATTGGGGCATGCCCTAAAGTAGTTGATAGCAATTAACGTACTATCAGAGACTGAGAATTGTTAAGTAAAGGTAATGCAGAGATATTTTATTGTCTTATGCTCTCTAAAGATTGTAAAGGTGCAATATGTTACATGTAATAAAACAATGGATATTACTTACTTTTGGTTTTCAATTGATAAAATTCTTTTTGTTATTACCTCACAAAACCCTTCAATGAGAATATATGCGTCCAATATATTTTGTTCTTTGAGGACATGCTACACTAACAGATAATGTCATTGGAAAAAGGTTTCCTCGTTCTTTCACTCTATGGTCAAAATTTCTTTCAAATTAAGTCATCCTCTCCAATCTTGGCCTTCTTTCATGCCAAAAAAGGTTTCCTTTTTCAATCATCATTCTTTTTTCAATCTTTAATCCAATCATTGCAGAAGAGTCTGTTAAGATCACATTGGTTATTGATTAATACTAAGGCATCATATCTGTTATATTTGACAATGTTTCAGTTCTTTCCTACTGAGGCAGAGCTCACTGTTTCATGAGTGCCATTTTCTCAATTTACTCAAACTTAATCCTTTTTTTTCCCAAATAAGCATGAGAAGCTTTTACATAATGCATAGGAAAATCAAAGTACACTTCAACCCCAGACAAGGTCGTTGGAATCTTTCCCGGAGTTTCCTTACTTTGGAAATAAATTATCCAATCTTGGATACACTAACACTGGATCCATTCTGAAGGAATAATAATCGATTAATCCTTAGATCCCATGTGCATGCTGTCAACGATTCATCCTCTGGGCTGCGAAGATGTTGTCCAACAATTTGCATATTATTTTGATACCCAATTACTAGATATTCTAAGAAGAGAAGATTGTTGTTTTAAGTCCTATACCGATTGTGAGAAAGGTAGAAACCTAAACGATGGAGCTAACATACTTTCCGTAAACATTATCAATGGATTCCTCAACTTCCTCTATAATTAGTGCCACCTTATGAAAAAAATCATGAAAGAATCTAATTGCAACATTTACAGGATGGTGAAAAGGTGAAATTCTTATATCTATAACTGTTATTTGGATCTAATTGACTTGACAGTTCAATTTCATTTTAGCAACCATTTACAGATTCGAGCATGGAGCAAATATGCAAGTGAAGTGACAAGGTTCTCCAATTTAGGTTGCTTCTTGGATATTGATTGTAGATAGCTTGGGCCTGCTAATTGAAATCTGCAAAAATTAAATCACTATTCTATGTTGGTTATGTCTCCTTTGATTTGGAAATTTTTCCGAGTTCTGGAAAAGTGGATGTCAAATTATGTGATCAATTATAATCTCTTGTAATGCAAAAGAACTTGGCACTAGTTTAGCTATTGGATCTGTGTTTTTCTTGTTAAGTGATACTGATTTACAGAAACTAAGGTCTGTTGGAGATGAATTTATTGAGATGGCTTTATTCTGTAGATATTTTTTGCAAAAGAAATGTTGTTCTTGTGTCAATTTGGTCAGTTATATACTAGCATACATCCATCTTAAACCCAAATCTTTTCTGCATTCTGAAGATAATCAGATGATCATAGAATTTTGAATGATATCTCCTCAACTTAGTAACAGGCTAAAAAATGGAACCAGATCCGGACACAATTAAATCACTTCCCCAAAAAATAAAACCACATTTGGACCCAGTTAAATGCTTGTCCCAATAGTGTTTTAATGATAAATCAGCCCAAACAACACAATAAAACAACTAAGAAATTTAACCCAGCAATAAAGATGGAAAATAGAATATACAACTATAGCTACACTTGAGAAGCAGTTTTAGGAAATAAATTACCTTATTTTATGTGCAAAATCAGCAAGTAACAGTGCCAAAAATAATTTTAAAATTAGTTCATACAAATTCAAGTTGACATGGATGTCAGGTTGCTAGTCTTCCAAAGATTTCAGAATATGATCTGAAACTTCATTTGGTTTCTCCTGCTAGATGAAGTGATGACAATTTTCAATAATAACTATTTCCTCTAGAAACAAAGCAATTTTCTTCAATCGCCCTCCATGAACAAAGTTCTTCGCACCAGTCGTAGTGTATACCAAGTTTAAAATGGTGTTGAAGCTCTCCTTAAAATAGATGACCTACACCTGGTCAATCCCTCTAGTCGATTGGCATATGTAGAGGTCTAAACCATTTAGAGAATCAAGTGAATTCTAGATAGTAGAAGTGAAGGATCCAGTGATGAAGACATGATCTAGAACATTAATTAGGATGAAATGTGTTGGAGTTCTTATACTATAGGTCCTCTACCAATGTTGTGGGGTTTGCAATTAAAAAACTGTCATGTTTTAGGATACACACCAATGGAGCAGGATGATCCTAGATGACTGGAAAGGATATTCTTGGTGTGCAAGAGTGTCAAGGAATCTAGTGTAGTGACATGATTGCTGTGTACATGGAAAGGAGATCTTAGCATGTGTCCCTACTAGCCACATTCAACCATTTTCTACTTGGCACATTTTGTTAATGCATGATGTTGTTATGAAAGAGAGTAAAGGTCCTTGCATTCTATCTCCTTTTGGTGTTTGCACTATGAAATTTTGGTAGCATTGTATATAGAAGAGTTGTGTTATGTATTGGGGGCAAGGACCTCAATCCTCTCGTTATTAGTTTCATAGTCATTGTTGTGAAATGGCTTAGATGTCTCATGTCAAGATTGGAAGACTATTTGTGCAAATAAGGGAAGGCCCAACTCTTTTTCTAGCAACTTGAATGGTGTATTCAAGGCATTACATCACTAGGAAAAGGTTGTCATTATCATTGGCTTTGAAACAAGGTTGGCACAATCTATATGCTAAACACACTTGCCTTCATATTGAAATCATTCTAGCCTTGTTTCATACCATTCTTAAAAAAAAAATAGGAGCAATCTCAAAACACTTCCATGTGAAAGTGAGGTCAATATTATTTCCTCGTGAAGGTCAACTAAATGGGAAAAACTATTGACCATCTGTTAGTGATATTGCTCTCCATGTTTCTCTTCTAATTTTGGAAGCCAAGTTCAAAACACACTTCATCAAATATTAAATGTTGATATGAATTCAAACAAGGTTTGATGGAATCAAAGACCATATGATCCAATAATATTAACAATGGTATCAATTTGCATGATTAGATAATAATTCAACATTGATCAAAACTATAGATGAAAAGTGGAATGTAAAGTTGCAAAAAGTGTCAAAAGACTAGAAGCATATATTTTCTCCTTAACCTAAGGATGTCAGTGAATGTTGCATAGAAAAACTACTTCCATTAGAGTTGTAGTGGGAGTGAGGTCACTAGATTGTCAAGCCTTTAAAAAGTGCTAGGATAGGTCCATAGTCATTGCATAGATAACTAATAGAATGAGGATGTTCATCGTCTAGAAGGGGTTCCAAAGCTAAGTTTCACTAATCTAACAGTTGACAAAAATGGTTCAAATAAATTAGATAACCAGTTGCTAAAGGAATTGATCATGCCAAGCATATGCCAATCCAAATAGATCGATCAACATATTTTGCATTCAAACCTGCCTCCTTTTATTGTCATCTATAACCACCTGGTAAAGGCATTAATCATGCCAACAACTTAATATGAAACTACAGCAATGTGAACTGATCAATCTTAATACAGTTTAAAGGTTAATTCAACCAATTGAACAATTAAGAAAAACGGCTCAAAGCAGCTTCATAAGCACTTGGGGAAGATTGCAAATTATTTGGATTGTTTATACAATAGTCATGAGAAACAAATGTTTGAAAGGCTTTTATGAAATTTATGCAATTTCCAAAACATGCCATAGATAGCGTGAAACATCATTTGATATTATTGGCAGTGCAAAATTTTTTGTGTTCAGTCTAAAGCTTTTAATCTTGCAATTATGACAATTTCGATTTCAATCTCTCAGGTACTTGGATATCATTTTTTTCCCACCATTTGATACTTGGCCTTTATATCATTTTGTTTTTTTACATTTTTCCACAACCAGCCAATTGTAAGATTGTTATAGATCCATGTATTGATTTAATAGTCTCTTTGCTTATGATTTTGTTGACGGTTGCTGAAGTGCATTAATTCATTTCCATTTCGACACCACAAGATTGTTGGTAATGTTCTTGTTGGCTATTGCTAATTTCCAGTACTATAACAAAATTCGTCATCGCTTCATAGATTTCCATGTTTGAAAACATCTTTGAATTCTTTTTTCAATCTGAAATTTACGAGCTGCAATTTGCACGTGCATGGAACACTGGAAACAAAAAATGCCTTCTGTTAAGATTTAATATGCTAAGACAGAAAATAGCAGCATTACATTCCATTTCACAATAATAGCATATACAGGATCACTGAAGAAACAACAAGCACAGCATAAACACAAGAGACAGAGATTTATCCTGGGAAACCCTCATGGGGTAGAAAACCCAGCAAAGCTTCCTCAATATAGATGACTAGCAATATACAAAGATGAAACCCTGAGACATGATCTCCTCCTACAAAATAGCAGACCTCTCCTCCACAAGTGTGCTATCCTCAAGTGAGTGAATGTGTATAATGAGGAACACACCTCCTCTATTTATACACTACTCTGATATGCATTTTACACAAGTACATGTAGGCTCGTATTTAACCATTAGGTTAAATACCCCATTATAACTGACTGGGCCGACCCCTCTAGGGTGGTCTAATAACCCTTTGACCCACATAACACATACAGGGCCGACCCCCACTAGGGAAGTCTAATAACCCAAGTTACCACATTCCGACGGAGGAATAAACATCTCCGGATATACAATAAGATCTTCACGGAGGAATGAATCATCTCCGGAATAATAAAGTACAAATATAATATTCTTTGAAGTTACAATATCTCAACACTCCCCCTTAACGAGAAGGATATTATAACAGCATCTGCACGAGCAAGGAGTCATCAACATCATACATGATACATCTATAAATCATTGGAAGCTTTCTCAACATCATCAGTAACTCAACCAGTTACTGGAATATCTTCAATACTGGAACATCAACATCTTCAGTACTGAGTCTTTATCTTCTGCAGCACTCAAACAGCTACAACAACATCAATATCTGAATCCTCACGATTGTCAGCATCGCCATCACACGATCATCAGCATCGTCATCACATGATCAACAACATCGTCATCTCACTATCATCAACATCGTCATCACACGATCATCAACATCGTCATCTCACGATCATCAGCATCGTCATCACACGATCATCAGCATCGTCATCTCATGATCATCAGCATCGTCATCTCACGATCATCAGCATCGTCATCACATGATCATCAGCATCGTCATCACACGATCATCCGCATCGTTATCTCATGATCATCAGCATTGTCATATCATCTCGATCTACAGCATCTGGATCATCTCGATCTACAGCATCTGGATCATCACGATCTACAACATCTGGATCATCTCGATCTACAGCATCTGGATCATCTCGATCTATAACATCTGGATCATCTCGATCTACAGCATCTGGATCATCTCATCTACAGCATATGGATCATCTCGATCTACACCATCTGGATCATCTCGATCTACAGCATCTGGATCATCTCGATCTACAGCATCTGGATCATCTCGATCTACAGCATCTGGATCATCTCGATCTACAACATAAGTATCCTCAACCATACAAGTACATTAATCAATACATGTATCATCAAAAGTATGTATTCTCACCAATACATCTATCATCAAAACATGTATTCTTACTAATACATATATCATCAAAAGCATGTATTCTCACTAATACATCTATCATCAAAAGCATGTATTCTCACTAATACATCTATCATCAAAAGCATGTATTCTCACTAATACATCTATCAATACAAGTATCCACACTGATACAAGTATACACAACAGCAGCATACCCTGCAACACACATGATCCAATTACGGGATGGTCAATCCCTCTCACTTTAGGACATAGGTCCAAGGATGATACAATCCTGATCCACTTATGGGATGATCAATCCCTCTCAATTTAAGACATCTCTCATGTCTATGGATGATGCAATCCAGATCAACTTACAGGATGATCAATCCTTATCCTTTTAAGACACCTCACCATGTCTAAGGATGATGCAATCGCGAATCAACTTACAGGATGATTAGTCCTTATCACTTTAAGACACCTTACCATGTCTAGGGACGATGCAATCCCAATCTACTTACAGGCTGATTAGTCCTTATCACTTTAAGACACCTCACCATGTCTAGGGATGATGCAATCCCAATCTACTTACAGAATGATTAGTCCTTATCACTTTAAGACACCTCACCATGTCTAGGGACGATGCAATCCCAATCTACTTACAGGATGATTAGTCCTTATCACTTTAAGACACCTCACCATGTCTAGGGACGATGCAATCCCAATCTACTTACAGGATGATTAGTCCTTATCACTTTAAGACACTTCACCATGTCTAGGGACGATGCAATCCCAATCTACTTACAGGAGGATTAGTCCTTATCACTTTAAGACACCTCACCATGTCTAGGGACGATGCAATCCCAATCTACTTACAGGAGGATTAGTCCTTATCACTTTAAGACACCTCACCATGTCTAGGGACGATGCAATCCCAATCTACTTACAGGATGATTAGTCCTTATCACTTTAAGACACCTCACCATGTCTAGGGACGATGCAATCCCAATCTACTTACAGGATGATTAGTCCTTATCACTTTAAGACACCTCACCATGTCTAGGGACGATGCAATCCCAATCTACTTACAGGATGATTAGTCCTTATCACTTTAAGACACTTCACCATGTCTAGGGACGATGCAATCCCAATCTACTTACAGGAGGATTAGTCCTTATCACTTTAAGACACTTCACCATGTCTAGGGACGATGCAATCCCAATCTACTTACAGGAGGATTAGTCCTTATCACTTTAAGACACCTCACCATGTCTAGGGATGATGCAATCCCAATCTACTTACAGGAGGATTAGTCCTTATCACTTTAAGACACCTCACCATGTCTAGGGACGATGCAATCCCAATCTACTTACAGGATGATTAGTCCTTATCACTTTAAGACACGTCACCATGTCTAGGGACGATGCAATCCCAATCTACTTACAGGATGATTAGTCCTTATCACTTTAAGACACCTCACCATGTCTAGGGACGATGCAATCCCAATCTACTTACAGGATGATTAGTCCTTATCACTTTAAGACACTTCACCATGTCTAGGGACGATGCAATCCCAATCTACTTACAGGAGGATTAGTCCTTATCACTTTAAGACACCTCACCATGTCTAGGGACGATGCAATCCCAATCTACTTACAGGATGATTAGTCCTTATCACTTTAAGACAAGTCTCATGTCTAGGGACGATGCAATCCCATCACGTACATTTTGAACCCAGTTCATGGACGATGCAGTCCTCACGTACATTTTGAACCCAGTTCATGGACGATGCAGTCGTCACGTACATTTTGAACCCAGTTCATGGACGATGCAGTCCTCACGTACATTTTGAACCCAGTTCATGGACGATGCAGTCCTCACGTACATTTTGAACCTAGTTCATGGACGATGCAGTCCTCACGTACATTTTGAACCCAGTTCATGGACGATGCAGTCCTCACGTACATTTTGAACCTATTTCATGGACGATGCAGTCCTCACGTACATTTTGAACCCAGTTCATGGACGATGCAGTCCTCACGTACATTTTGAACCCAGTTCATGGACGATGCAGTCCTCACGTACATTTTGAACCCAGTTCATGGACGATGCAGTCCTCACGTACATTTTGAACCCAGTTCATGGACGATGCAGTCCTCACGTACATTTTGAACCCAGTTCATGGACGATACAGTCGTCACGTACATTTTGAACCCAGTTCATGGACGATGCAGTCCTCACGTACATTTTGAACTAGTGGTTCCGGGATGATGCAATCCCCATCACTTTATTCTCGAAGACCATACGTCTACGGATCAATTCAGGGACCAAGGTCCGGGGATGATACAATCCCCACTTCTCGGAGACCTTACGTCTACGGCTCTCTTTAGGACTGAAAGTCCAGGGATGATCCAATCCCCTCAACTGTCCACTAAGGACTTCATTCTCGGAGACCTCACGTCTACGGCTCTCTTTAGGACTGAAAGTCCAGGGATGATCCAATCCCTTCAACTGTCCACTAAGGACTTCATTCTCGGAGACCTCACGTCTACGGCTCTCTTTAGGACTGAAAGTCCAGGGATGATCCAATCCCCTTAACTGTCCACTAAGGACTTCATTCTCGGAGACCTTACGTCTACGGCTCTCTTTAGGACTGAAAGTCCAGGGATGATCCAATCCCCTCAACTGTCCACTAAGGACTTCATTCTCGGAGACCTCACGTCTACGTCTCTCTTTAGGACTGAAAGTCCAGGGATGATCCAATCCCTTTTCTTTCTCGGAGACACCTATCTACAGCTCACTTTAGAACAAGTGTTCAAGGATGATACAATCCCCACATGTATTCTCATCAATATACTATCGATCCTAGGAACCCATACAGAACCTGATTCACACTTCTTCTTTAATTGCACCATTAAGAGAATGGTCTTATCTAGCCACTTGGAGCAAACATCTCATCATGATTCTCTTCCTCTTTCTAAGAGAATCTTCTAGCCACAAGCCTTCTATATTTTGTTTGATTTGTAAATCTTCTTGTTGAACATCCATCACTTGTTCGGTGTTCATTATTCTTCATGATATTTCCTACAAAACAAAATTAAGTACATGATTAGTAATCCTTCATAATCATGAAATCATGATAACCTATTATGCATACAGATATCATTTACATAGTTATGCAACTATCTTGACCAATACTTTGGCACAACACTTTCCCATATCCTGTATGCATACAGTGGCTATCTAGATGCCTTCCATCTCTACCAGAACATACTATCGAGAGTGTGCACAACTCTCAGCATGTCAGCAAAGAGGTTTCATTCTAGACAAGCAACAATGGAATGTTTGTCCAACTTACCAATCATATGCATATTGGTAGTATACTGTTCAATGTTCTATGAATATTTACACTTAGCATGATATGTTATAGGAATACAAATATGCATACAACCTATTACAGGCAATATCATTTACTATTTCAAATAACAACTCAAATACTTATCTTTTGTGTTTGTGTGGTTGCCTCCCGCTTGATCTTCTGTATGTCTTTTGAACTTCTATTCATTATGTACCACTGTGCATGTTCAAGTGTCATCCTCATGATCTCATACACAAACATACACCCATTAGTATGTTCTAAATGTTATCAAAACATTATAGTTCTAAATAATATTGAGAATGTATAGTCATGATTATAGTTAATAAACATTAGTATTCAAGATTTCAGGGAAGTCTTCTTTTACTCATGCATATCATCAATCAAGATAAAAGATATAATATGCATAATCCCTTGATTACTAACTTTATGAATAAGCATAACCAATCATTCCAAGTATACTCATATAGGGGATCCTAACACAAGGTAAGATTCATGGGAAACATAACTGGATTAGTATACCTACTTGGTTATGTACAACATACCTAAACAATCTCTTCAATGATTTAGATATCCTGAGCTAGAACCTGCATGTCTCATAGGTTAAGCATAATATAACAAAGTCATACATACCTCGTAAGTAGAACAAAGATTGTGGATGAGTCTTTGTCTTCATGTTTTCATGGTCATGGAACCTGATTTGTCTTTTGTGATGTACCTGTATCTTATTAGCGGACAACATCAACCTCACACAACATCATAATGCATTAGTACAATCATAAGTGTCAACACCCTAACCAATGAATATCTTCTATCATGCATTCATAAATTTGTTAAGGTGATACAACAAATCTAAAATCAAGATTGTACAAACATACCATAAACTTAATCATGAACAAATATCAAAACATACCTCGATGAGTCATACCTGTCGAGATCGCTTGTAATCTCCTTATGTAAAGCTTTAGCCTCATCTCCCTCTAAAATAGGAACTCCTTCACTTATGCAGGTGACCAATCCATCTTCTTTTAGGATTAACCCTATCCACTTGATTTGCAAGAACTAGACCTGGAGCTGGATATGGGTTTGTCAGAGAAACCCCAAAAATTCAAACTTTGAATTTCAAACTTCCGAAAGGATAGAAATATGCGCCTTGATGAGCTGATCAAACTGATATATTTTAGAATTTGAAAACTGCAAAGTTTCACTCCTCAATTTTGCCTTTGAAACTTTCGGATTCACTGGACGTGACCCTGAACTGGGGTTTGATGAATCCCACTCTTCTGCCCAATCAAAATGTTTGATCCAAAGCTCTAAGCTTCTATTTTTCTGAGGAGCTTCCAGCCATGGTCACAGATTTCAAAAATTCCCATTTTTACAGAAGCCCTAATTTTCCACTTTTCTGATCAAAGTCCCGAACTAGGGTCTAATCAAACCCGACCTTCTGCCCAACCAAAAATTCTGATATTGGTCTCTAAATTTCTATTTTGATGAGTAGCATCCAGCCGTGTTCTCCGATTACAAAAATTCCAACTTTCTCCAAAGCCCTAAATTCCGGAAGCCATGAATGAAGGTACCAAAAAACAATTCTGTTTTGACAGAAATATGTACCTGATTGTTTCTGGTGTAACTCCAAAATTTTTGATCCACAGGGTCTGAAAAGGTTTCCTGAGATATCCTGACCTGTTATCTTTCCATCCTGATAGTTCTGACCTCAATTGGATTCTCTGAGAGAGAGTTATGCCAAATGTCGCAACGTGACCTGTTTTGGGATAAAACAGGAGAGAGAACTTGTACGGCGTGCCACGTGTCACTGTTTTAACTTCGGCCTGTGAAAAAGTTTTTTGAGATAGTACAGACTGTGTACTACCTGTCACTTTTTACGAAATTTCATTTGGAGCTTCCTAGCCCAAGATATGACCTTTTTCCCAAGGTCACCTGATTTTGACTCAGATCTGGAAGAGGCAGAAACCCTATATTGTACAGATCATAAATCACAAAGTACAACGAATTAGAGGTTGTCCTTTGGACACAAGGTACCTGGAGATTTAATCTTCGTCCTGTAACAATTTCAGATCCGAAAAATTTGCCAAAACGGATTTATAGTGAAAGTGCTACGATGACTGGTTTTTTCTATATAAAACCCTAGCCTTCAAATTGTCGTAAGTAAAGCAAGTGTCGTTAGTGCCATACCTTGTCTTCCTTCAGGTTAGCTCTGATACCATGTTAAGATTTAATATGCTAAGACAGAAAATAGCAGCATTACATTCCATTTCACAATAATAGCATATACAGGATCACTGAAGAAACAACAAGCACAGCATAAACACAAGAGACAGAGATTTATCCTGGGAAACCCTCATGGGGTAGAAAACCCAGCAAAGCTTCCTCAATATAGATGACTAGCAATATACAAAGATGAAACCCTGAGACATGATCTCCTCCTACAAAATAGCAGACCTCTCCTCCACAAGTGTGCTATCCTCAAGTGAGTGAATGTGTATAATGAGGAACACACCTCCTCTATTTATACACTACTCTGATATGCATTTTACACAAGTACATGTAGGCTCGTATTTAACCATTAGGTTAAATACCCCATTATAACTGACTGGGCCGACCC
Organism: Larix kaempferi; assembly: GCA_027924585.1. Lineage (NCBI taxonomy): Eukaryota > Viridiplantae > Streptophyta > Pinopsida > Pinales > Pinaceae > Larix > Larix kaempferi. The sequence continues at coordinate 1,085,458 of BSBM01001008.1, read as the reverse complement.
CTCTAGGGTGGTCTAATAACCCTTTGACCCACATAACACATACAGGGCCGACCCCCACTAGGGAAGTCTAATAACCCAAGTTACCACATTCCGACGGAGGAATAAACATCTCCGGATATACAATAAGATCTTCACGGAGGAATGAATCATCTCCGGAATAATAAAGTACAAATATAATATTCTTTGAAGTTACAATATCTCAACACCTTCACGCCTCCATTCCACAAAGTCTACAACAATTTCAACAAGCCGATCCTTGACAACCTATCAGATTGCATCATCTGCAAGCAAAAGACACCATCCATACATGAACATTGTCTGGAATGTGCTCTTGAAACAAAAGATGGAACACTAGCCTGCACAATGAAATTTCCACAACTGCAACAATATTGGCCATCAGTTGTAATGACTACATACGAGCAGTACAGAAGCATCATCCCATCAATAGTTTTTCATCTCCGAAGAAGTTGTTTTCACACTCGATGCTTACAAGACAATAACATAAATTAATAGTACTCAATGATACACTGCAAAACAATTTTTTGTTATTTTTGTTATGGTCTAATAAACTCCCCAAACAGCATGCCTCTTTAGACTTTTCATTGATAATATGTATAAAACCAACTTTATATGGCCCTTTCCTTGGGATTGCCTATATCTTTTTTTACACTGTCTTCAGACTTTCTGCCTATATATTTTATCTGGCATATATATATATATTGCTACTACACATGGAAAAAAGTATTTCAAATTCTGCTATATGTTGTTGGGCAAACACGTGAAGGTGGGTAGCACTTTCGTGAGAAACCAGTGCAAAAAAGTCTTGGCGGAGGTTGTTCGGCCGATTAATATTTTTTATTTGGCCGAATAACAAATTTTATTCGGTCGAATAATGTATAAGTTATTCGGCCGAATACGTACTAACAGTTCTCCGTTTAGTTTAACGGGGACCCTTGAAATGTGTGCAAAGCACTGCCGGCCGGAAAAAAAAATTGCGTGTTTGTTTATTCGGCCGAATAATTGTTCGGCCAAATAATCGTTCGACAGAACAATGATTCGGCCAAATAATTTGTAATATCCCTCCTTTATGCTCTCATTTTGTAAATATAATCGATTAATGGTTTCTCATGAGGAGCTCAAGGCCAAGGCCCCACCAGTGAAAACCTTGCAAGTTATGTGGTTAATATCGAAAGTTGTAATTGTAAACCTAGGAGACTAAGGACAGTGACGCAATTAAACTACGGCAACTCAATCCACTAGGGGGAGAGGGAAAATGACTAAGGATCCTCGAGTTAAGTAGCAGGGAATTTTGGTGCCATCGGAATCGGAAGGAAGATGAACACCGAAAACTCACTTGATTAAATTAATTAGTATTCGAAGCTATAATTAATCCTAAGTAAACGATTGGTCTTAGATATGTCATTTGGCCGACAAATAAAATAACCTATAATCTACTACAAACTTAAGAGAGAAGCTAAGGGTAGTATTAACTTAATATGTATACAATGGCAAGTTGGGCCATTCACTTATTGCAAGGGACAATAAAACCTCTATACATATATAGACCACAGAAGTATTATGAGGGTCTATAATAATAATATCTTGGTGAATGGTATGTTTAATAAAAATTGGTGTTATTGATTAAAATCTAAATCGTTAAGAGGTTAAGTTTTATCGCCAAAAAAGAGACTCGGACTTGAGTTAAGGGAACCCTCTTACACATATACATAGGAGAGAGATACCTTAGATATCTCTACTCAAATATAATTGTGAAAATATACTCTACAAATACTTAATTGTCCTAGACATTAAAAGATGTCAAAGAGTAAAAAGGTACAATAATTATATATTATACATATAGACATAAAAGAAAGGATACATTTTAATTATTGGGGAGTGAGTTACATATATTAAACATATATGCTTGGTGCCTTCCTAAAGAACGAAGGATTCACTAATAGAAGATAACAATAGAAATACTTATATGTATAAAGAGGAATAGAAAAAGTATTTAATGGAGATTGTGTTTATTATAAAAAGAATGGAGCAACCTCCATCTCGGGATTCCTTTTCAAGTCTACTAATTGATTATTGTTAGTTTAGAGGGGACACAATTTTTAAGTTTCGAGCGTGGATTTCAAAGATCAATTGCTTTGCCACTTGTTCTTTGTAGAAAAAGGAGTGTATTATTTAGCAATTAATAAACTCACCTTGAAATTTAAGGATGGGGTATCTTTTTACTTGGTTGTTCGACCGATGGTGGAGATGGCACCGGAGAAAGGGGATCAAATCCCTTTGATTTTGGGGAATAAATTATTGGGCGGCCTCTCTTGAGTGAGGGAGAGAGCCAAGCCCATTAACCTCAATTATTTTTACTTATTTATAATTGTACTGGGAGATGAGGAACGGGGGGATTACGCTCTGGGTGGGAAAATTTCTCTTGATCCGAGGGTTTTGTCATGGGAAGAATGCCAGTGGAGAAGGGCATCAGCCATGGTGGTATTTAGGTACGACTAGAGCTCTCTCACGGGGTTTCGGCGATGGAGGATACCGGCAGAAGCTGGATGGTATGACATGCTTGTCGAGGTGTAGTCTACAGGAGTAGATCCAAGATCGAGCGATTTAGGGGCTCAACTCTACGAATGAGGTAATCCATTATCTACCCTGGCTCTTTCAAATATTGGAATGGATGCGTTCTCTTCCACATTGTAGTGTAGCAGAGTTTTTTGAACCTTGGTATTAATCGAAGACGTAGGTCTCTGTAAATGCGTAGTTGATTTAAGAATTGACCATTGGTTTCTAGTCTTATATAAATTGGTTATGTGTTTTATAAAAATGGCGTTAACTAGAGTGGGTGAACCCTCTCGAAGAGAGAATCGACCATTATATAAATTTATAGTTTTTAAGTGTATTGATTGGTTGATTTAAGACCAGCTTTGATCTCTGCAGAATGCGGTTGAAATCCAAAATAAACCATGATTACTCTCCCATCTTACTAGTCATCTCTTTTTGGGCTCTCTGCGTTTAACACCTGCTTTTTACTATCTTCTATGCTTTAACACCCATCATGGAATTGTGATCGGAAGGGTTGTTACCCTTGTTTATAAGTGTTCTGAACCTCTTCAACCTAGAGACGCGATCTGGTGATCTCTTTAGTGATCTCTGATTTTAAACACATGTTCATCGGCGTACTAACATCCATCATGGATTTATGATTGGGAAAATCTCTGCAAACTCTTGCCAGTGATCTGCTTTAGAGACATATTTTTGTAAATGCTGAGGGGTTTTCATACTCTGCATACCCTCGCTTGAAGATCTGTTGTAGCTATGTTTTTTCCATATATTCTACATACTCCTTCTTTCAATGACTGATGTGCTATGATATAGTTCTGATTTTACATCTCCGTAGATAGCCTCGATTCTGTTAAGCTGAAGATGTTATTTTTGTTAAGATGTTAGGATCCGTGCTATTACTTTTCTTTCCTGCCACGAATTCGTGGAATCTTGTTTTAAACTATAACCTGAATTCTTCCTTTTTCTTGTGTTAGATCCCTACTTCACAACTTACCGCTGAGGGAGTCTTATGAGATTTCTTTATATTCTACGTATTGAACCTTGGTTGAATTCTATAAGTATAGCTGTATTACCAGCATTAGATTTCTGACAAAGATCTCAAAGTTTCCTTTTATATATAGGCTGTCTAAATCGATCGGTTCTATGGATCTCAGATTATTTACATTACTGTCAGATTTATATAAAGAGATACAATTATGTTAACTTAAATTAGTTCCCTGCATTAGTAGATGTAGCACCAGAAGCCTTGGAAGTGTAATGTGGTTGCCTCTACGTGGCAAGATTGTAATCCTTTATGGTTGGATGATATCTAGTGTATGTTGAGAACATAGCTAATATAGGTATTATCATATGTAAACTATGGGAAATAATGGTAAGGATTCTCACTTTGAATGTTAGAAGATGCTCTCCATGAGAGAGACTTCCAGGTAATGGAAGGTAAATAATGCAACCGCTGAGTTGCAGGATGTAATTATTATTTTGATGAAATAATATATTGCGACGGGTGTTGTGGACGTAGCCCAAGTTTTGGGTGAACCACGTTTATATATGGTGTATGATGGTTGGTGTAGTGTTTTCATGTGATTTATTGTTAAAATGTATTGAATGGTTATTATGTTGTCCATGTGGAGAAGATCTTATAAGTGTATGGTCCTCTAAATCTATAGCTCCTAGTCTTTATCTTATAGTAAAAACTCTGGGAATTCGATGCATATTGCATGATGGTATTTCTGATATTCACATCGTGTGGTTGAAGGCATTAAATGGATCTACATTTGTAATCTATGTGGATTTTGATGATCTCTTGTGTGATTCTATGGTTCTTGTTTAAATTAGATGCTCGTGTCATTATTACTTTATATTATGTCAAAGTATTTCATGAAGAATTAAGCGAGGAGTTTAATAACCAATAATTACGCATGATCGTTTTATATATGTTTTCTATTAATGTTAGTACATTTGTGTTCGCATCATTACTTAGTGTGGATGAAGTTGATAAGGAAAGTGAAATGCTAATCATTTAACTAAATAGTACTAAAGCGATATGATAAGGAGTAGATCATCAAAATGAAAAGAGTTCTGAAAGTTCCCCTTAAGGTACTGAATCGACACATGGGTATGTTATGTCATTATGTTTCATTCTTTGATAATAACCAGTATTAAGAAAGTGTATTATAAATAATTGAGGTCCTTTATGTTATTAAAGTGTGATTTGGTTAATGTCTAGAGGAGCAAAAATTTTATTTTCTCAAAATAACACTAACATATTCATGGAGATGTTACATATGGTATCAGAGCGACAGGTTACAAACACTTGGGCTTATTTGGGCTCAGCCAGAGGAAGCAAGATGTGTTGGGCGAACTAGCAAGGGAACCAACTATTAAAGAGACAACAAAGAATTCCATTCCCAAGAAACGACACCAGGTAACCGACACTGTCATTAAAATACAAGTAAGTATGTCTCATTTTGTGAAAAACATTATATGGCATAAATTAGTCCATAGTAAACACAGTATATGTTTCCTTCTGAAGTTGAATGATCTTTTATTGGTAAATATTAGTCGCTAAATATCTTCTCTTACTCTCCAAGTAGATCCATTGGACTACGAGGAAGTACTCTTTAAGAATAGTAAGACTAAGAGAGTTAAGGTTTTTGATGAAATGAGTTGTGAGTATATGGAAAGTCGGCATATTTGGAAATATGCTAAACTGAGAAAACTCTCCTAAAATCTGTTGATTGGATAATTCGGTTTAAATACGTGTCACATTGCCTTTTTGTTCTTGAGAGTGGATACTTTTTGGTTCCAACAAACCTCTTATTGAGGGAGTAGGGTTGTTACATTTTGTATACTGTATATGACTAATTGGATTTGACTATTTAGGATGATCTAGTGTTCCGACTATGCTTGGAACTGTCAAGTCCCTCACTTTTCCTAAGACAACAAAGTTATGTTGTTAAACATAACTAGTAATTTCTGTAAAAATGCATAGTGCGAGAGGAGTCAACATGAAGGAATATCTAACCGGTGTATTTAAAATATTCCTTTAGTATTGAGGAAGCATAATCACGTTGATGCTAATATTTTGTCCCTTAAACACCAATTCTATTTTCATTACAGAGATATCAACTAGAAATTAAGGGTGTGTTACATATGTTAAACTAACCTTCCACAAGAAGTGTAAATTTGCTGGTCTAGGTTCTTTTAGCCAACAAGATTATAAGAGCTTGAAAATTTTTCCCTAGGTTTGCAGGGAAATAAAAATGTTGCAAATGCAGGATCTCATTTTTATTCCTTATCTCATTGATCTTTGCGATAGATACTAAGAGTAGTGGTAATAAAGGTTATACTTTTACGTGATGAAGATTTATGATGATTGTCGAAGTGATTATTATGTTAAAGGATAAAAATTATGGTTAATCACAATTCACATAATGATCACATAGACGTAATTAAGTCTTGTCTAATAAGTGTGTTCTGTGGTATGAATAAAGGTATTAGAAATTATTACCGACATAGAATGGAAATACAGGTTAGTAGGGTACTTTAAATTTCTGACGTCTTTATATTGTCGCAGGGAATGACTGTTTGATATTTGCATTATGAATTAAGGAAACCTTCTATGTCAAGGAATTTCAATGGTAGATCAGAATAAATTAAAGTATAAGATTTTATGAAACAAAATAAGGATGAGGATTGGACATATGTTATATGTATGATTTCCCTTATACAACTAACACTCGGGATGTTGTGGTCAAGCAAATGTTATTTCCCACACATCACTGTCGTACAACTATAAATTGGTAAAGGTAAGATTCATGTGATATTTAGTAATACTAATAAGTGATGATACAAGTAAACGGGTACCTGGATATACGAGGGTTTTGACAATAACGAGTTATGCAGTCGCCCTTACAAGGTTATGCGGATATCTTTATAAGGTATGCAAGTATGTTTTTAGACAATTGGTTATTTCTATATGATGTTAGTGTATACAAAGAAAAGTTGTGTAACTAAAATACGAATTTTGCTTGGTATGGTGAAAGCTACATTCAAGGTTAAGAAATCATAACGTTCATGGATCATCACAGGGAAAGTGTTATTTCGTGTTCAAGGCATTATGTAATCCAAATAGTAAGCTAGTTATGCTTAGTAAGAGAAGAATGTTTATTTTAGATGATCACATAGAAGAAAATTTTGATTTTTGACAGATGGTCAAAACTCAATTGAACTTGTGGTAAGAGCGTAGTATATTATGTGTGCATATGTTGCTTTGTTAAAAGGACCCGATGCAAGTTATACAAATTCCATTGTTAAATTATATTGTTTCATTAATAACGCTATAAGTAGATCACAACTGGAGTCCATACATATCTAGCTTACCACTCATGAACATTGTGTAAATCTCAAATGATTTTTCTCTACTGATAGCCGATCAAGGATCGACAAGTGAAAGATGTTTTAGTAGGATTATTATTGAATAAATAGATGTTGTATAGTGGTTGTGTACTAACATTGCAGGATTTCGTTATGAAAATAACTAATCAAAATGGAAAGTGATTATCCACTGGGTTATATAGTTGAGTTAACCACTGAAGAGTAAGTGATGATTCACTTTGTACATCTTATTATATTAGTCATATTTTCGAGTGTTAATAACCATGGATTACCAATGGATTATGTTATTTAGGTACTACCCTTTCGAGAGGTTATCATAATTATGACCGATGCCATGAACTAGGTGGAATGTTGATTATAAATCCATTTGTGTAGACAAGTTGCGCAAAATCGAAAAATTGCTCAGGAGTGAGTGATTTACATTTCGTTAAAGTATGGATTATAGCATGGCACAAACCTTGACTGGTGAGAAATGTGCGATATTTATCATGAATTATAAGCAAATAATTAAATTACATAACCTATTGCAAGAAATAATAAATGAATGTTATCAAAATAAAATTTCCAGGACTCAAGTGAGAAGGCTTGAGGGGAATTAAGTAAGAGTGCATTAATGGCACTGAAACACTCCCTAGAAATGAGGGAGTTGACAACTGCCAGGATTCTCGAAAGAATCGGCTTGTTGTAAAGACCTAGGCAAACTATAACATAATGCATATGCGGGAGGCAAGACGCTGCTTAGTATGCATGAGAGACAGTATTGCTACGTGAGCACTATGGTGTTAGGCAAGAGTCTCTGAAAGAATCGCTGTGTGAGAACTGAGGTGTTAGGCGAGAATTTCCGAAGGGATTGCTCTGTGAGCACTAGAGTGCTAGGCAATAATTCCCTGGATCAAGTGAATGATGTGTTTTAATTAATTAACAATCTACATTCTTGGAAGCACTGGAATTATGTGCACTTGTGATGATAAAGCACAAACAAACACTAAAGATATTCCATGGATTACAAATGATATGGGGCGCATTGTTTATGCTTCTAAGTTGATTATGGGATTAATGATGTGTTTTACTAAACAATATTTTTCCAGTTTTGAAGTTGAAAATGCAGGTTACGAGCAATACTAACGTACAGAAATCATGAAAGATCAAAGAAAGTCAAAACAAAATGATGAAGCAAGAAATGGTGATTCTAGAAGAGAAGACTAATTGCAGAAAGTATGAACGCCGAGGAAGGTGTTAATTTTAAGGGGAGGAGGATGTACTATCCCTCCTTTATGCTCTCATTTTGTAAATATAATCGATTAATGGTTTCTCATGAGGAGCTCAAGGACAAGGCCCCACCAGTGAAAACCTTGCAAGTTATGTGGATAATATCCAAAGTTGTAATTGTAGACCTAGGAGACTAAGGACAGTGATGCAATTAAACTACGACAACTGAATCCACTAGGGGGAGAGGGAAAATGACTAAGGATCCTCGAGTTAAGTAGCGGGGAATTTTGGTGCCATGGGAATCGGAAGGAAGATGAACACTGAAAACTCACTTGATTAAATTAATTAGTATTCGAAGCTATAATTAATCCTAAGTAAACGATTGGTCTTAGATATGTCATTTGGCCGACAAATAAAATAACCTATAATCTACTACAAACTTAAGAGAGAAGCTAAGGGTAGTATTAACTTAATATGTATACAATGGCAAGTTGGGCCATTCACTTATTGCAAGGGACAATAAAACCTCTATACATATATAGACCACAGAAGTATTATGAGGGTCTATAATAATAATATCTTGGTGAATGGTATGTTTAATAAAAATTGGTGTTATTGATTAAAATCTAAATCGTTAAGAGGTTAAGTTTTATCGCCAAAAAAGAGACTTGGACTCGAGCTAAGGGAACACTCTTACACATATAAATAGGAGAGAGATACCTTAGATATCTCTACTCAAATATAATTGTGAAAATATACTCTACAAATACTTAATTGTCCTAGACATTAAAAGATGTCAAAGAGGAAAAAGGTACAATAATTATATATTATACATATAGACATAAAAGAAAGGATACATTTTAATTATTGAGGAGTGAGTTACATAGATTAAACATATATGCTTGGTGCCTTCCTAAAGAACGAAGGATTCACTAATAGAAGATAACAATAGAAATACTTATATGTATAAAGAGGAATAGAAAAAGCATTTAATGGAGATTGTGTTTATTATAAAAAGAATGGAGCAACCTCCATCTCGGGATTCCTTTTCAAGTCTACTAATTGATTATTGTTAGTTTAGAGGGGACACGATTTTTAAGTTTAGAGTGTGGATTTCAAAGATCAATTGCTTTGCCACTTGTTCTTTGTAGAAAAAGGAGTGTATTATTTGGCAATTAATAAACTCACCTTGAAATTTAAGGATGGGGTATCTTTCTACTTGGTTGTTCGACCGATGGTGGAGATGGGACCAGAGAAAGGGGATCGAATCCCTTTGATTTTGGGGAATAAATTATTGGGCGGCCTCTCTCGAGTGAGGGAGAGAGCCGAGCCCATTAACCTCAATTATTTTTACTTATTTATAATTGTACTGGGAGATGAGGAACGGGGGGGTTACGCTCTAGGTGGGAAAATTTCTCTTGATCCAAGGGTTTTGTCATGGGCAGAATGCCACTGGAGAAGGGCATCAGCCATGGTGGTATTTAGGTATGACTAGAGCTCTCTCACGGGGTTTTGGCGATGGAGGATACCGGCAGAAGCTGGATGGTATGACATGCTCGTCGAGGTGTAGTCTATAGGACTAGATCCAAGATCGAGCGATTTAGGGCTCAACTCTATGAATGAGGTAATCCATTATCTACCCTGGCTCTTTCAAATCTTGGAATGGATGCGTTCTCTTCCACATTGTAGTGTATCGGAGTTTTTTGAACCTTGGTATTAATCGAAGACGTAGGTCTCTGTAAATGCGTAGTTGATTTAAGAATTGACCATTGGTTTCTAGTCTTATATAAATTGGTTATGTGTTTTATAAAAATGGCGTTAACCAGAGTGGGTGATCCCTCTCCAAGATAGAATTGACCATTATATAAATTTACAGTTTTTAAGTGTATTGATTGGTTGATTTAAGACCAGCTTTGATCTCTGGAGAATGCGGTTGAAATCCAAACTAAACCATGATTACTCTCCCATTTTACTAGTCATCTCTTTCTGGGCTCTCTGCATTTAACACCTGCTTGTTACTATCTTCTATGCTTTAACACCCATCATGGAATTGTGATCGGAAGGGTTGTTGCCCTTGTTTATAAGTGTTTCGAACCTCTTCAACCTAGAGACGCAATTTGGTGATCTCTTTAGTGATCTCTGAGTTTAAACACATGTTCATCGGCGTACTAACATCCATCACGGATTTATGATTGGGAAAATCTCTGCAAACTCTTGCCAGTGATCGGCTTTAGAGACATATTTTGTAAATGCTGAGGGGTTTTCATACTCTGCATACCCTCGCTTGAAGATTTGTTGTAGCTATGTTTTTTCCACATATTCCGCATACTCCTTTTTTTGATGACTGATGTGCTATGATATAGTTCTGATTTTACATCTCAGTAGATAGCCTCGATTGTGTTAAGCTGAAGATGTTATTTTTGTTAAGATGTTAGGATCCGTGCTATTACTTTTCTTTCCTGCCACGAATTCGTGGAATCTTGTTTTAAACTATAACTTGAATTCTTCCCTTTTTTGGTGGTAGATCCCTACTTCACAACTTACCGCTGAGGGAGTCTTATGAGATTTCTTTATATTCTACGTATTGAACCTTGGTTGAATTCTATAAGTATAGCTGTATTACTAGCATTAGATTTCTGACGGAGATCTCAAAGTTTCCTTTTATATATAGGTTGTCTAAATCGATCGGTTCTATGGATCTCAGATTATTTACATTACTGTCAGATTTATATAAAGAGATACGATTATGTTAACTTAAATTAGTTCCCTGCATTAGTAGATGTAGCACCAGAAGCCTTGGAAGTGTAATGTGGTTGCCTCTGCGTGGCAAGATTATAATCCTTTATGGTTGGATGATATTTAGTGTATGTTGAGAACATAGCTAATATAGGTATTATCATATGTAAACTATGGGAAATAATGGTAAGGCTTCTCACTTTGAATGTTAGAAGATGCTCTCCATGAGAGAGACTTCCAGGTAATGGAAGGTAAATAATGCAGCCGCTGAGTTGTAGGATGTAATTGTTATTTTGATGAAATAATATATTGCGACGGGTGTTGTGGACGTAGCCCAAGTTTTGGGTGAACCACGTTTATATATGGTGTATGATGGTTGGTGTATTGTTGTCATGTGATTTATTGTTAAAATGTATTGAATGGTTATTATGTTGTCCATGTGGAGAAGATCTTATGAGTGTATGGTCCTCTGAATCTATAGCTCCTAGTCTTTATCTTATAGTAAAAACTCTGGGAATTCGATGCATATTGCATGATGGTATTGCTTATATTCACATCGTGTGGTTGAAGGCATTAAATGGATCTGCATTTGTAATCTATGTGGCTTTTGATGATCTCTTGTGTGATTCTATGGTTCTTGTTTAAATTAGATGCTTGTGTCATTATTACTTTATATTATGTCAAAGTATTTCATGAAGAATTAAGCGAGGAGTTTAATAACCAATAATTACTCATGATCATTTTATATATGTTTTCTATTAATGTTAGTACATTTGTGTTCGCATCATTACTTAGTGTGGATGAAGTTGATAAGGAAAGTGAAATGCTAATCATTTCACTAAATAGTACTAAAGCGATATGATAAGGAGTATATGATCAAGATGAAAAGAGTTCTCAAAGTTTCTCTTAAGGTACTAAATCGACACATGGGTATGTTATGCCATTATGTTTCATTCTTTGATAATAACCAGTATCAAGAAAGTGTATTATAAATAATTGAGGTCCTTTATGTTATTAAAGTGTGATTTGGTTAATGGCTAGAGGAGCAAAAATTTTATTTTCTCAAAATAACACTAACATATTCATGGAGATGTTACATAATTATTCTGCCGAACAATTATTCGGCCAAACACATTTTCTGCATAAAAGCCCGGCCTCGTCCACAGTTTGGCTATAGCCATCTGTCATTTTTTGGTCCCCGCGCGTGGGCCCGCTGCCCATCCTCACAACCCTGCATGGTCGTGTTGACAATGCCTGCCTGCTATTGATGCTTGCCCGCTACTCATGGTCGCCTGCTGTTGATCCTCGCCCGCTGTCTGTCTGCCCTTCTTTCCTAACGTCGGCATTCGTTCGTGGTGTTGATGGTTTCCCGTTGCTGATGCTAGCATGAACCCCGACGTTCGTTCTTTGCGCTGTCTCTGTGCCCTTCTATATATTCGCCCCTCGTCACTCCCGACGATCGCATGATCCCCGATGATCGCTCGACCGCTCTATTGATACTGCTTGTTACAGCAATTGGAAGTTGACTTCGTCGAGGAGGCTGCTTTACGGTTCTGTGAAATTTGCGGTCGGAATAGGGTGGTTTCTGCCTGACGGATTTGTGTGGAGGTGACGACTGCCTAGTGAGTTTATAAACACATTCATCATTTCGTTGTATGTTTGTTTTTTATTTTCCAATTTTATTTGAGATGTATGCGTATGTTTTAGTGTTGTAATGTCTTTTTGAAATGTGGTAGTGTGTGCAGGTTAGTTCGTTTGTTGGAGGGTGTTATCGGCGCTTCGTTGGTTGATAGTTTTTCATTGACAGGTATGTTTTGAAGATGATTTGTGTCATTTTGTTTTCATTTTCATAATTTTATAGTTTTTTTTTGTTAACCCATTTTGTTGTTGTCTGTAGGAAATATTTATCGTTCGGCGAGTTGGACTTATTTGTTGCGGCATTGTGGTTCGACAATCTGTTCATTGCGAGTCTGGTTTATAGGTACGTCTCATTTCCCGATCTTTTGTATTGTCAAAAAAAATTGTAGTTATTTGAAGAAAATTAAAAAAAATATTTGCATTAAGATTTAAAATTAGACTGTTCAGGTTTTTTACATTTAATTTTATGTTAATTTTGGTTAACAGAGTTTAAGAACTCTGTTTATGAACAGAGGTTAAAAAATCTGTTCATGAAATGTAAGAAATATATGTTTTATATAATAAGATATAAAAAAGATGAAAAGTTTTATCCTTAAACAAAGTTCTTGAACTCTGTTCTTGAACAGAGTTCTTGAACTCTGTTCTTGAGCAGAGTTCAAGAACTATGTTCTTGACCAGAGTTTACAGATTCACTTAAAAAGTCAGATTGTTGTAAGGCCTTTTAGTTTGTAGAATTAACATGTACAACTTCAAAATGTTATGAGTCAACAGTTGTGTAAATTTTTTGTTTTTATAAATAAAGTACGATTCTTGTAAGAAGTGGATATATATATATTTCGTATGATGTTTGTTTATTGAGATATATAATGGAATCATATGTGATGGTTGAAAAATTTGTAAGGTGACTATACTACTACAATTAACTGCATTATATTTTCTATCTGATTATGAGATGATTATTAATTCTATCTTTATGTTGCAATAGTAGTGATGCTAGAGTTAGGAGAGGGACTTACAAAAAAAAAATGAGTTATACTACTTTAGGCACCCCTACATTTGGTATGCATTTCTTTATGAGATATGTCTTTAAGTGTGTAGAATTAACATGTACAACTTCAATATGGTATGAGTTGACATTTGTGTAAGTATTTTTTTTCATATAAATAAAGTACGAATCTTATAATAAGTCTATATATATATATATATATTTCATGAGATGTTTGTTAATTGAGATATATAATTTAATCATATTGGATAGATGAAAAAATTGTAAGATTACTATACTACTACAATTAACTACATTATAAATTATATCTGATTATGAAATGATTATTAAATATGTCTTTATGTTGCAATAGTAGTGATGGTAGGAATTTTATTTAATTCATTATACTAGAGTTAGGAGAGGGACTTACAAAAAAATTCACTTATACTGCTTTAGACACCCCTACATTTGGTATGTAGTTCTTTATTAGATATATCTTTAAGTCTGTAGAATTAATATGTACAACTTCAATATATTGTGTAAATTTAGAAATCATATCAAATAGAAAGAGTGGAGTCTTCGAAGCGAAAGCGTAGGAGGTCATCACATTCATCGGGAATTGGTGTTTCAATCAGTACTCCAAGGTTGTCGAATTCACCTCAGGGTTCAAGTTTATTGTATGGGTCACAGTCATCTGATCACCATCAAGTTGATAGGGGTACAAATGATTCCCCTCTATCTTCTGTGGGAGAGCGCCGATCTCAACCTTCTATCGGTATGAACATTAATGTTTCAATACATGTATAATTTGTATTTTTTTATGTTTTGAATTGTTGGACAAGGTTAACACTTGACTAAGGCTATATTTGAAGCAGAGCGAGGTTCGAAAGATGTGCCTAATTCGACAGAGCAGGAGGAAGATCAATATAGGATTGGAGATGATGGGATAGGTGCGGGGGAAGAGCAGGGTCGCGACGATCCTCCTAGAGATAGGATGACATATGTTCCACTAGCTGAGGGTTGTACACCCATATCAACTTATCCATCTGATTTACCTGATGAGCTTCCATGGGAAGGTGTTGTGCAACAAACTATTCTTGAAAGTTGTAGATCCCACTATGACAGGTTGAACAATGATCTTTGTTCTTTGTATCTCCCTCCAGAGAGCAGACAAAGTCTAGAGATTGTTTTGGGGTCATTGCAAAAATTCATTGATGCATATGAGGTACTCGGACCAACTACGAATGGTTTTGTTCATTTGATGCAGAGGCGAAGGGACCAAGTTATGGGTCCAGACAAGTGGGAGGTTGTGAAGGAGAGAGTCACCAAAGAACAAGCCAATTCAATGTTTAATTTTAAAGAAGGTCTTAAGCGAAAAATGTTGAAAGTGCAATATTTCAAGCATCCTCAAATTGCACATCTAATATATGATCGGTTCCTTGCAGCTTATGGTCGATTGCCATGGAACGATGAGGTTCCTAATTATTTTGCTAGATTTTTCTATGCGGAGTTTTTTTTAGGTATGAATCCAAAAAATATTGATTTTCCTTTTGACTTTTATGGAGTTGGAAAGGGATGAATAGATAATCGAAAAGGTGCTCTTAGAGACCCTACGACTCTTTGACCTCCACCCGAGATACGTCGTCCACCTAGGGTTGTGGCTTTAAGATTGGAGATGGAGCCCACATCCCAACTTGGGACAACTGCAAGGGAATCGGTAGGTGATGGTTTAGTGTTAGCTTTTGTTGGAGTAGAAGTGGGATTGGGTCGAGAGAGGGATTGTGCTACTATTCGTCAAAAGTTTGTTTACAAGACGAATGATGAGGTAGATGGATTGAGCATCGATGATCTCAAGGCTTATGCTAAGTCTTGTCGTGATATAGCTTCAGATGTGTTATCCAATGACACATCGAGTATGGGAGAGGTTTGTTGATTATGCTATGACAATCTATTTGATTTTTTATTATTCATTTTGATTTGAATTTTTTGTTACATAGTAATAAGTATATTAAGCAAATGTATTTTGTTTGCAGTTTTCTAGAATGTTGAATGCACATAATTTTCGAGTCTCCACAAGTCAAAATGAAGAGCATCCTAGTTAAAATGATGAGCATTTTGGAGACGTATATTGATTATGATATTTATGATTGAACTTGATATTTTTTTATTTTTTTGAATTTTAATAAATATCAGTCTTATTGTTAATTTGACTTATCCATGCAGGTTTCTTTAGAATCGAACTTTTTAGATGATTTACCATCTCTTGTGAGCTAATGATTTTAATTTTCTTGTTTTGGTTTTAAGTTAATTGCTTAATGTATTTTTTGTTTCTACTATATTTAATTCATTAACAAAATTTAAATTTTAGGGGAGAGACCATATGGAAATTGGGGGTGAAGATGTAGGTTCTCTAATGAATGCGGATATTGGCACCGAGGTAATTTTGTTGTACTTGAAATGATCTTTGATATAAGTTTAATATTTGATATTTTTTGGATTTATTTGAAAATTGTTTGCATACTTTAGGATTCATAAATTACTTTTGTACGTGTTGCAGCTTCGCTCTCTTAGATCCTTTGGAGCCAAAAGGAAGGCTCTCGTGGAAGAAAGTGGTGGACATGCATTCAAAGAATTTGATGTACGACTTTTTTAATAATTGAATTGTTTTTTTATGTATAAGTTTAATATTTTAATATCTTGAATTTAGTTTAAAATTGTTTAAATAATTTATGATATTTATAATTTGTTTTTATGCATGTTGTAGGTCGAGTTGAGTCGCAGGGAAGGTCCTAGTGGAAGATAGTGGAAAGATATTGGTCCAGATGGATAGTGGTTCAAACTTTTTTGTTTTTGTTGATATATATATATTGTAGTTGTTTTGGACATGAAGGGTATTTATTTTTTTATTATACATATATGTACATTGAACTCACATGTTCATGAACTTTTTTTTGGATTATATATGGGTACAAGTTAATTATTTCTTATTTGGTAAAATGTTTAGAATATGTTTTGCATGAATGTTTAAAATGCTTTGATAGGTGCAATCTAAAGTTAGGAAATGTTGAATGTTGAGAATGAATGTTATGGAAGAATGAATGTTGGGAAAGAATGAATGGGAGGTGTTAGGAATGTTTAAAATGTTAATATAAAGTTAGGAAATGTTCAATGTTGAGAATGAATGTTATGGTAAGAATCAATGTTGGAAAAAAATGAATGGGAGGTGTAAAAAATGTTTAAAATGTTAATAGTGAATGGAACATTTGATAGGTGCAATTTAAAGTTAGGAAATGTTGAATGTTGAGAATGAATGTTATGGAAGAATGAATATTTGGAAAGAATGAATGGGAGGTGTTTGGAATATTTAAAATATTAATCTAAAGTTAGGAAATATTCAATGTTGAGAATGAATGGTTACATGGTAAGAATCAATGTTGTGAAAAAATGAATGGGAGGTGTCAAAAATGTTTAAAATGTTAAGAGTGAATGGAACATTTGATAGGTGCAATTTAAAGTTAGGAAATGTTGAATGTTGAGAATGAATGTTATGGAAGAATGAATGTTGGAAAATAATGAATGGGAGGTGTTAGGAATGTTTAAAATGTTAATATAAAGTTAGGAAATGTTCAATGTTGAGAATGAATGTTATGGTAAGAATCAATGTTGGGAAAAAATGAATGGGAGGTGTCAAAAATATTTAAAATGTTAAGAGTGAATGGAACATTTGATAGGTGCAATTTAAAGTTATGAAATGTTGAATGTTGAGAATGAATGTTATGGAAGAATGAATGTTGGGAAATAATGAATGGGAGGTGTTAGGAATGTAAAATGTTAATCTAAAGTTAGGAAATGTTCAATGTTGAGAATGAATGGTTACATGGTAAGAATCAATGTTGGGAAAAAATGAATGGGAGGTATCAAAAATGTTTAAAATGTTAAGAGTAAATGGAACATTTGATAGGTGCAATTTAAAGTTAGGAAATGTTGAATGTTGAGAATGAATGTTATGGAAGAATGAATGTTGGGAAAGAATGAATGGGAGGTGTTAGGAATGTTTAAAATGTTAATCTAAAGTTAGGAAATGTTCAATGTTGAGAATGAATGGTTATGGTAAGAATCAATGTTGGGAAAAAATGAATGGGAGGTGTCAAAAATGTTTAAAATGTTAAGAGTGAATGGAACATTTGATAGGTACAATTTAAAGTTAGGAAATGTTGAATTTGTAAAAAAAAATCAATTTTATTATATGTTGAGATTAAATGTTATTGAAATGTTGAGAATGAATGTTTGGAACATTTGATAGGTGCAATTTAAAGTTAGGAAATGTTGAATTTGTAAAAAAATTTCAATTTTTTATGTTGAGAATAAATGTTATTAAAATTTTAAGAATGAATGTTTGGAACAGTTGATAGGTGCAATTCAAAGATTGGAAATGTTGAATTTGTAAAAAAAAATCAATTTGTTATGTTGAGAAATGTTATGGAAAAAATGAATGTTGAGAAAGTGTTGAATCATAAGAATGAAGGTTTAAAATGTTAAGAAATGAGATGTTAAAATGTAAAGAAATGAAATGATAGAAATTTTTGATAGAAATATGAAGTTTTAGTAGGTTCAATATTCTAATGTTTTGAATGAAAATCTATGAATTGTTTGATAAAAGTTTCAATCTTTTGGTTGTTTGATTCATATGTAAATTTTAAATTTTAACTAATGTTTTTCATATGTTCAAATTGTTTGATATGATACATTGCATATGTAAATTTCAAATTTTAACTAATGTTTTTCATATGTTCATTGTTCAGGTACTTTGTAGTTCGTGAATTTCTAAATGTTGAAATCATGGCAAATGGGGATAATGATTTTTTGTTTTTTAATCACAAGTGAGGATTTTCGGATTGTGAAGCTTATGCTAAGTTAGAGCAATGAATTTTAGACAACAATTCGATGAATTTTTATTGACTTGTTGTAAATAATCATTGCTCTAATTTAGCAGAAGCTTCACAATCCAAGAATTCTTGTTTGTGAATAAAAATCAAATGATTGTTATCTTCATTTGCCATCATTTCAGTTATGTGAACTTACATGTGAGAGATATATTATCTTTGTTCAACAATCATTTATTTAAAAACTATATAGATTAACAACCTGTTTTAAAAAACTCATTCATATCATATTTATGGTGAAGTATATTAAAGAAACATGTTCAATGGATTAAAAGAATACAAAATTTAGTAGGTTTTTTGGTGATTTCTCATTGGCATCAATCAATCAAAAGTAAAAATTCGGGGCGGAGTGTGGGGATAGCCACATCCGTTATCTCATCCCTTAAGTGGTCTAATAGACATATGGGGACCCGAATAAAGTACTTTTGAATTCCCAAATAATTTTTGAATTCATTTTTAAACATGTTAAAATACAACCATTTAAACTCTTATGTTAGTTGTCATTCAAGATAACATTCATAAAATTTCAATGCAAAAATATACTGTGCACAACAGTTGTGACACATGGACAAAAGATATATTGTACACAACAATTGACATGGACAAAAACATAGATCAATTCATTTATGATATATAGTTAAAAACATCGCAATGGAATGCCATCCTCAATTATCCGTTCATGGTCACATATGGATAGTTTCCATTTTTTGGTTTTTAACTGTTTTTTTGATGGAACTTGTACGAACCTTATTCGAGATGCACATACTAAATGACTATACTGACAACATATAACATCGGGCTCATAATCTTGAAAGTAGACATAATTTTTAGTCATATGCGTCTGCTAAAAAAACTAGCCTTCTAAAATGATGGATCCTCTTTCGTATCTAAATCCGTTGTCATTGTAGTCCTCCAATAACTTCATTTTTCCTTCAGTGCATGGCATCAAATAATATTTGACATTTTCGTTGTTGTCTAAAGGTGCAATCACAGCGAAAACATCTCCTGCGCAAATTATAATTGGTGTTAGCGTTTTTAAATGAATTAAATTGACTATACTTATGGCGATGGACTAGAATGAACAATTAACTTAAAAGTCAAGTAAGTTTATTACATTCTCTAACAAGATCTAAAATTCTATCGCCATCAGATGATATTGCTATTTCTTCTGATTCTAACTCTTATACACTTGCCAGTGGCATTTTTCCTTTTGGATTAATCTCTGTGTGTTTCCAAGCTTTTACGTAGTTGTTTGTTATGTTTTCACAAACTTCTGTAGATTCAAAATTTTCAATGCAAATATGACAAAAGCATGATTGCTTTCTATTGTCAAATGCAAACACGTTTTGAAATGATTTTGTTTGAATAGAGTGAAGATCTCTAGTCCCATGTATGGTGCTAGCGTCATATGGTATTGATCTATTTATATCTTGGACCCCAACAAGCCAAAAAAACCTACACAATAAATGATGAATCACTTTCAAAGAACAACTTTTAATGTTAGTGTACATGTACTTAAATGTTAGTGTACATTTTTTTAAATTTCAAGAAATAATATAAATTAAAAAAATAGTGTACATACCTGCACACATCTTTTGCTTGTTGATTATAATCATGGCTTAGATTTAATTGACACCATTGGGTAACCTCTGTAGCTGAATGAAACCATGTATAAGAATAGTTCATTTTCTATCTTCGAAGTGCTCTTTTTACGCATGCTCCTGCACCATCATGTTCACCTTTTCCATGCCCAGTTTCAAAGAAATTTCAACGATGTTTAATGTTCAACGCTTATGAATTAGACATAACCAAAAAAATGATCATGAAGATTTAAATTGACCTGCACATCCATTAGACCATATCCAATGCTCATTAAATTTAACTTCACGTTTTTTCAGTGAGTCATAGAAAATATTTTCTATACAATGTTGAACAAAATGTGTATCTTGTGTACGATCATCGCTGATATAGAAGTGATATTCTTTAATCACATATCGATTCTCACATGTGCTTTCAATGCCATCAACATCCTGTGGAGAATGTCTATATACAACATGGACAAATATCGAAATTTGGTCAGAGTGATAGTATTCACTCTGTATCTCTTTTTGTGCAGCAAATGTATAGTGTTCAGCAAAATCAACCACAGACAAAATTGTTTCGGGTGGAAAAATTTCACGAGACTGTTTGAATTGAAGATCTTTCCATTGTGCTCTATGTGAATGCTGGGTGTATTTATAAATTTCGCTTTCAAATTTTTTGAGAAAATCTGTTATGCATATCTTGTCTTCTAGCAAATCAATTCTTTTGGAATGTGAATCACTAGAACTTGTACTATAATTGATGTATTCGTATCTCCTCCAATCAACATTTACATTTGACAACGATTGATCATTATCAATAGGATATTTATTATGGAATAGCACCATATTTCCACAATGATGACAATGTTTTCCATTGACACATTTCTTTGAATAAAATACTTTATCGTGATTTCTCTCACATAAAATTTGAGATATGAATTCACGTATTGTGGGCGGAGGTGGTGAATTTGTCCAAAACATTTTACCAAATTCAAGAAACGTGTCATAATATAACTAAAATTGCACATGATAACGGAAACAACATGTATCATGTATAGTAATAGGTCTAACATATCATGGTTTTTGTTGCACAAATGTAGTGATTGATATATTAATTCCACGATGATCTTCCTTGAATTTATTGAACAATTGTACTTGTGTCATGTCCATTATATGTTTTGGGTGGCTTTCATATACATTTCATGATATTCTTTTGCGTATCACATCTCTTGAATTTGGTGAAACTCGAGCATGTTTCAACCAATATTCTCGTACAATATCTTTAACACCTGCTCCCAATCTATCTTTGTAAAGTTGTCTACAAATAATTTCCTAACAAGCAAGTTCATTATTTTCATCTATTTGCATTCTAAATTTGCTATGTTTGTATAATGTATTTCTTGATGTTCCAACTACTTTTGCTAGTTCTATTGTCAAACGCTTTTGTTTAGTACTAGCTTAAATAATTGCTATATGAATTGCTTTACGTGCAACACTAATATCTTTCTTCCTGGATTTTTCAAATTTTTTTATTGCATCACCTATATTTTCCATCACATTTTGTTTCAATTTCGACTCTTTTGTCGCTTTGTGAATACCCAATAATGATGTAGCACCATCTAACTTCTTGGACACTAATAAACATCTCAAAATTTGTGCTTGTCCTGCTATTGAGTAATCCTTGAGAACTTCATCATAAAATTTTGTAGCACGATATCATGCAACATGTATTGGTAGTTTTTCTCCATATTTGTCGCAATCAATGTCTTCTAACATTTCATCATCAATGGTAAAAGTACCTATACATCAAGTTAAATTTAATTTAACATATATCCAAAAATAAAATTCATCATAAAAAAATGAATTTGGAAAATATATGATATATACATACCAGGTTCAATTTCTGGATCTTGAACTTGATCTTCAATATTGACTTCATCGACATTAGCATGTAAATCACTATTTACATCTTCTACAATGGTCTTTTCAACTTCAATTTGTTCTTCTTGTATTCTATTTTCAATTTCCATCTCTTCAATATTATTATGTAAATCTGTATTTATATCTTCAATAGTTCTCTCTTCCGTTTCGGCAACCCTTTGTTTTTTGGCAATATATCTGAGTTTTTGTTTCTCTCTATTACCATCATCAACACGTTTACGATCACCTTTTTTTTTACGTTTTATCTTATTGCCCATGATTGTTTAATCTATAGATGATAAATTAAAGAATCATTACTTTATAGTAAAAATAAATAAATTAAGATTTAAAAACATTTACGGAATTTATAAAAACATGAACTGAAATTTACTTCACCTTATAAAAATTTTGTAAGAGTCTTTTGAAGAAGATCTCTTTGGAATTAACTTTCCTTTGAAAAAACTCTTTGAACAAAAATCTTCTTTGAAAAAAACCTTATTGGAAAGAAATAAGAAACTCATTGACAATAAATTACCTACCCATTGGAAAATAATAAGAACACCTTGTAAATAAATCTTTTTTGTGAAAATCATTGGAAAAAAAACTTCTTCGAAAAAATATCTACGAAAAAAGCCACTAGGAAAAAGTACTTTGAAAAAAAACTTATTTGTAAACATATCTTGGAAAAAACCATTGTAAAGAAATAACTTATTTGCAAAAATACTTTGAGTAAATAACTCTTTCAAAAAACTCATTTCAGAGAAATAAGAAGTGCAAAACTACCTTGAAAAAAAACCCTTTGCAAAATACCTTAGCAACACAACTATTTGAAAAAACCCCTTTCAAATAAATAAGAAGTGCAAAACTACTTTGAAAAAAAAACCTTTGCAAAATACCTTAACAAAACAACTATTTGAAAAAACCCCTTTCAAATAAATAAGAAGTGCAAAACCCCTTCAATGTGTCTTTTGGAAAAAAAAAGAAGAAACATACCTTGTAAAAACCTCCTTTTGCAAAAAATGTCTCCTTTGAAAACCCTTTCAAAACTAGTTTGACAAAAAAATGCGAATTTAAAACATGCGAAAATAATGAATCAATTTTAGGTTTATTTAAATGAGTATAGAAAACATAAATTTTTTTTTTTCCGGTTGACGAGTTTCTTTTTCCGTTTCATTATTCGGCTGAATAACCTTCGCTGTAATTGACAGTACCATTACGGAAAAAGGTTATTCAGTCAAATAATTGTTCGACCGCGAATAATTATTCGGCCGGCCGAATACTTATTCGGCCGAATAATTATTCGGCCGAATATTCTCTGAAACATGAAAGATTCACATTTCTACAGAATTTTCAGGTTTCTCCATTTTCGGAAGGGAAAAACCACCTCTTACACAACAAAACGAATGTCGGACTTGATACCAGTAGGTTCATCATTGAATCTACTTTATGTGGGTATAAATTTTGTTGTATATAGATAAGAATTGATATTTTTTAAGTTTTATTTTCGTAACATGTGTCGAGTTAGGATTCAACTCTTTAAAAAAACGTTGAAAAGAAAAATCCATAACTTAAAAAATACAGCACCAAAAAAATTGAAAAAAATGTGGGACTCTTAATTGGCGTGTCTACTTCAAAAGGGTGTTCGTAGATTTTTTACTTTTATAGCGGATTGAGAGAAAAGTGGCGCGACAAAAAAGATGTTGAAAATTGACTGAGTTTCCCCATTGATCGACCTTAAAAAAATATAATAATTAGTATATAGATCCATTGGTTACAAACTTATAGTCAGGCACTAGTACATTATGTGTAGATTGTCGTAGCATTTTCTGTTTTTGCAAAAAACAAGTCTAACAACGATTTTAGTGGCGCAACAAATCATAACTATTTTGTAGTCTTTTCATTTTATAAGAACACACTATCAAACATTTGCGAAAATGACATATCAAATCTTAATAAAAAAAATTGAAAAAATTATGAATAGAAAGCTAACATAATTCTATAAAAATTTTCTTTTTACTGCAAAGTGAAATTTTAAACAAAAATATCACTTTTGTTCGCCCGAAGTTGAAAAACATGAAAACACCAGAATTATTTTCTCACGAGACCCCCCAAAATAGACACCCATCTTCATTTTTTCACCCTGTTGCTACTTGTTCTTCTTCTTGATTGCATAGATTTCTCACTTCAAGTAAATGTCCTCTACTTTTGTGATGTGATGCTTGAATTCATTCTTCACACGCTAGTGCTCACTTTGATCATTCAATTAGAAAGCTTAGAAAGCTGCTTAAAGTCATATTTAGAAGAAGTTTCTAAATTGGTATTTTTAAGACCCGTTGACTGCATAGATCTTAAACTTTGAGTTGGATTATGCTATATAGTTTTCCATTCATTATGTCTAAGTTGTATTTGACATGCTGTTCATATTTTCTTAGGGCCTGAAATTAAAAAAAAACAAATTTCATGTGCTATTCTTGATGCTTTGAGATTTCAATAATGACATGTTCATATGTTCCTTAGGATCAGTCCCAATAAATGACATCTGAATTTGTAGCTAACTTTTTAACTCAATCATCCTTGTCAAGATTATTGTGGTGGCCTTAATTTTTTTTTAATGATCTTCATGTAAATGCAATTATTTTAGCAACCATTTTCAGATTCAAGCATAGAACAAATATACAGGTTCCTTGAACATCTTCAGAGATGTTCCTCCTACCAGACAGAATTTGACATGCTGCTCAATTGAAATTTGCAAAACAAGTCTTTGCTATTTTTGTCCTTAGATAATTCATCAACTGACATAAAATTGCAATTATGTTGTGGAAAATCCTTCCAAAAGTCTATTATTGGTTTTGGGTTTTTCCAATTACATGTCTGTGAAAAATGTAAACTTGATATTCCATTGGATCGCAATTTATAAATAAATTGGTATAAGCTGAAATCAATAACCATTTCTAAAGGCTATCTACATTGTGCAAGCCCATCGTCTCAATGCCTTCTTTGGAAGTAAGGTGCCTTAGTCATGATAGTGAACGCACATTTAAATATAGATATGGAAGAGCAAGAGCAAGAGCGAGAGAGATTCATCTTCTTGTTCACACTACTACATGGTATTGCAGTTGCATAACCTGAGCAGCAAAAAAAACTTAACCCATATTTCTTCATGTCTTTTTTCTCATTTTCTATCATCATCGACATTGCAACTTGTTGCTATTGTTTATGTATGCACTCGAAACATAGTTAAGAACATACCCTATTGTTTAGATACATCGAAAATTTGATAGTTCTTATATGATGAAGGAAATGTATTTTCTTATTTTATTTACATGATACATACTCTGTCTATATATTAGAATAATAGGGTGATGTAATTTGAAGAGATGCATTTCATTTGTAAAAACAAATGTTTATATATTGAAAGAATTTCATTGGTATGTGGTACATAAGTTAAAGGGATACTTTATATATATATTAGAAAAATGCGTCGATATAATTGAAAGGATGCATTTCATATGTTTTACCAATGTTTATATAATTTGAAAGAATTACATTGGTAGGTTATATATACGTTAAAACAATGCATTTTATATTTAGGAGAATGTCCTGTATACACTTTAGGTTATTATAGGGACCCTCGTTTGTGGGGTCATCCCTAAAACTGTCATTCGTCGGTCGATCCCGCTATCGGAGGAGTAGTCGTCGTCAATCCGATCCATCTAGCCCATTGTCGTCCGCATCTTTCATAGGATCCCTCCAAAAAAAGCTCGTATAACCATAGGCGAAGCAACCGTTAGCTTCGCCACCCAACCACAGGCTCATGCTTTCAGTCGCATGGCCTCCCCCAAGCTTCGGGTCATAGAGTTAACACACGTTTTTCAGAAATCCAGCTCGGGTTTCCCCTCCCCCCCAGGATTTCTTAGCCAAACCCTTTAAATAGCAGCAAGTCTTTGAGGCACTCGAAAATTACGACAATCGTCCAAATTATGGGACCTTTTCCCCTTCCGAATGTCTTCCTTATAAAGGAAAACCTCCTGCAACACATGTCGCTTCATGCACAATTATATAATTATTTTTAAATTTTAAAAGAAAACATTCACCCATCCAAGTGTCAGCTTTTCTAGGAGATGCACCTAAATCCCTAGGTTTCCTCAAGTCTGTCCCCCAGATACTTTAGTTAACTCCTAGCTTTTAGTTTACTAGGTGTTTAATTTTAGGATTCTATTTTGCTCCTAAATAATGATTTCTATTATTTTAAATGCTCAACAAAAATAACTATTCATGTGCAAATGCCTAAAATATTTTTATGCATTTGCTAAGTAATAATCTAGAGTTAATCTTATAAGTTTTTATGCAGTTAAATTTAGCAATCAAACTCACTAGGATCACGGTGCCGCGCCGTTGGGCTCCTGGCTCCTTAATTTTAATTCCCTGACATGGCACCACTCCATCAGGTCCAATCATCCATGGTTTCCATTCCTTGGCATGGTACCACATCGTTGGGTCCTTGCCTCCATTCCGTTCTCTACAGGGTACTGCATCGTCGGGCCCTTCTGCCACCATCTTTCCATTTTGACTTGCGGGAACTCTTGTAGGGATTTTAGGAATCGTTACCATCCATCCTCCGTCTACATGCTATCTAGGGACTAATGGCACTGAGGAGTGAGTCCGTTCTCACTGCGCGCCCCTCAACTTGTACGTGACCAACTCCGTCATGGCCGACCTTGTACGCCCTCATGCATTCCTCTTGAGCAAGTGGATCAGTGCTTATCTGCTCATGCGTGGTATTCTTGTCGGAAGTCAACATCGTCGTCGCTCCCCCTGTGTATGATTTACCCGTATTCTACGACCCTTCATATTCCTTTGTGTGTCCTTCGGTGAACCATTTCACCTATCGCTACACACATTTCATATATCATTATTTTATTGATTTACAATCAATCGTAATCATAAATATACTCAAAATAAAATCAAAGGATTATTTTATTAATGTTTCAAATAGTCGGGTCACTAGGCAAGTGCCCTCAATGTCTACAGTAGTCTAGGGGAACTACATACACCCCTACTTATTTAGAACTTTGTCCCGAAGTTCAGAATAAATGCAAAAAGCTATGACGCATCTCAGTTGCATCCTCCCAAGTCACAAAGCTAGGGCTGTAGCTATCCTACTATACTTTGACTTGACCAATCAAGGATAAGCATTTAAGCAAGAACTGATCAATCAATTATCCCAGTCCACACATATAATTCAATTCATTAATTCATTTATCAACTATCGTCATGCACATCATCAAGTGATTCTCCCTTATTAAGACACATCCTAACTCGAAGGGCCACTTTATTGAAGTCTGTTCCGCCGGGTCACTCGACAGGTGTTCTTAAAGTCCATAGTCATTTTCAGGGGCATTACATACACCCCCTCTTGTATAGAACTTCGTCCCGAAGTTTAAATTTTGTTCTCACCCTTACGACACTAGGTTTTACTTTTAATTTCCTATTCTCATCTTCTTGTCATTCTCTTCTATTTTTCTCCAATTATCAAGGATTTAAGAACTAGTGACTCTAATCGTAAGTTTTCTTTTTCATCCAACCTAGTTCCAATACATCCTTATGAACTCAATCATAACAAGTGTATTGTAAATGCAATAATGCCTTCATAATTGCCAATACCAACCTAGATCTACGAAGGTCTACGATATCCAAACTTATTTACAAGCTATACAACATCAATAGCCACCCATTAGTTAGCAAATCACCATCAAGCAAGATTCCAAATATATTTGGTCATCATTCCCTCCAAGACGAGAAGGTAAACATCAAAACATATTCTATCAATCGAAGATGGGTAAGACATGGTCACATTTTTAACAAATCAAGAGAGAGAGACCCTCAAATATTTCAAAACCAATTTCCATAAGGTTACTTCCAAAAACCCCTAAATGTTGGTTCTCAAATCGAAAGGATTCCTAGGGTCGGAACTTAACGGTTTAGTCAGATATATTAAAATTTATCTCTTAGTCCTTTCATCAATATCATTACTGAAGATTATCAGATCCTTACCTCAATTCATCATTCATGTTGTCATAAGACCACTTTGTTAGTTTCATCAATTCGTACTATGTTCGTTTTCTCATCCTCATCGAGTTCTATCTCGGGCTAGTCATATTTTCATGAAGGGTTGACTATGTCCTCAGGTTAGCTGCATTACTTTTGATTCATTGTGTCGATCTTCTCCATGCTTCGTTTTACATATGCCGTCTTCATTTGGTCTTTTCAGCGGACTTTCCTAATGGAGAATTCTTCTTTTACTATTGTCCCGATCACGTCGAGTTGTACTTTTTTGTCAGCATTTTCATGCTAGAAAATCAATTTCATTGGGATTAGTTCATTGTGCTAGTTACATAGATATCTCGCTTCTCAAATTTTAAGTTTGTTTCACTTCCTCGACAATTTGTCAAAGTCTCAACCATCTTAGCATCAAGGTGTTTTATCAGTTAAAAATTTATCTATTTTCTGTCATTTAGTAAATTTACTAAATGTATGTGTCTACCTGTCCTCTCGTCAAGGTTATCTAGGAAAGTATCCTAACCTAGATTTATTCTTCTATCCTAGTACCTTTAGTCAACTATCAAGTAAAAATCAGAATAGGGTAATATATCTCGATTAGCATACCACTTAAAATCTAACCTACTAAAAAAAATAAAAATTTTTAAGTGGAATAGACAACATAACATATTGTTAGAGTTGTCATAAATACGAACAGGGTCACAATATAATTCTTACTTTCCTAATGGATTCTACCTTAATAACATTATAAAAGTAGTGAATTTAATAGTATCTAAACCACAATGTTCCCATCTTTATTTACATTACAAAGAATAGAAGTCTAAAACATAATCATGGATACTATTCTTTCTCTAAAGCATATTATAGAAGTAATGAAGTTATAATATCTAAACCATAACACTCTCACCTTTGTTTATAATGCAAGAGAATATGATCTTAAACTATAATCACGGATACAATTCTTTCTCTAAAGCATATTATAATACAAGTCTTTCTCTAAAACATATTATAAAAGTAATGAATTTAATAATAATTCAAACCATAAAATCCTCACCTTTATTTATAATGCAATGGAATATAATTTAATTCATAATGAAATAATAATATTTCTGTCTATAACACATTATATACCTAAAGGATTAAATCTCATTCCAAACCATACAGTTCCACCATTGTTTATATTACAAAAAGATATATAATTTAAACTAATTATTCAAATGATAATACCTATATATATACAAAATATCAATAAGTTGATAAATATTCTAGACTACTTGTTACTCCAATTACTTATTTTGCATTCGACATATAACATCATATTATGGATTAGTGAAGTGCCATACGAGTTATGATAAATGGTAATGTATTATCCCTTAACCAAATCAAGCCTGAAAATATAATAGCATTAAACTAAGACACTCTCCTATTCAATTCTAACCCATGAATAAAGTAAATGTCACTTATACTAATCACTCATTTCATAACTAAATTTTATACCATGTTACTTAGAGTAATTTCTACAATAAACTTCAAGTAAAGTGAAAGTGATTGTAATGGTGCTCTCTCACATACTGGGTTGTAGATCACCTCGTTTCTCTCAGTGCAATAAAGACAATGATTATATTCGAAATAAGAATTAGTCAATTAATTACAATGTCTTTTTTTTAAATAAAGTATTCATTTTTCTACATATATTAAAAGAGTGACTATTACCTAGAGTAGACGAGGGCATTCTAACTCCTTTTCGTTTAAGCTGGTTATAAATATGATTTTTTTTTACTCATAAAACACAATTTCTATTTGAAATTCTATGCCCATCGTGGTAAAATATCCATGCAACTATGCATTCAACCCACCATTTTAAATCTACACTAAAAGTGAGTCCATTCTTAGTCATTCCGTCGAAATAAAATACATGACCCCTCCAATAATAATTGGTACACTACAGTCCGAGAGTGGTGTCATGACTTTTCATCCACTAGACGTCGATCTGGTGGTAGGCTCACATGAGTTAAGATAATTAAATGTTCAACTACACTTCACAATTATTACAATATTAGGGTGCAAATAAAGAATCAGGAGCAATCTTCAACTACTCGACATATGTAAGGAATAGTTCCTTTGCTGCGAGAGAACCGTTTATACCATTAATGGGATTAGATCTTACATTAGTCATGGGTATCGTAATGGATTCCAAACTGGAAATGACTCCACCAGCTAACCCCAACTTCCTGAAAGTCTGAGTTTGGTCTATCCGCGAAAATGATCCGAAGCCCAAAATTCACAGCTCAGCCAATGATTACGGTGATAACAGAGAGTGGTATGATAACAAGAACTTAGATAACGTAGTGGTGGGATAAATATGAGACATTTTTTTTTTTGAATTAACTCCACTGAAAGATGAGAGGTAGATTTGGTGGACGATGATTCAAAAATACAACCAGATCGCACTAGAAACAAGGCTTATCACCTAAATTACGGATTTGAAAAGGAGAAATTCCAGTGCTGAGGTGGGAACAACCTAGGTTGAGGCAGATGGGAATTAATAACAACATGCATTATTATAAAGAGTTTCCACGTATGGCAACAATGCAACCTAATAAAATATCCTCTAGAACAGAATTGCCTGACTGTTATTTCACTAGACGATCTGAGAATAATACAAATTAAATAAAGACATCAATGGAAACACTGATTCGAATGAATTGGGAGCCAAAAGTTAATTTCAGGTTCAGTTGACAGGGTAGAATGTAATAACTTCGAGTTATGGAAGCTACCAATCTGGAGTACCCATGGTAAGTGATAGAGCGGAATGCAAGCATTGTGAGCTACAGTGGGTGCTCTTACATAATTTAAGGGACCTTAGAACAAACAGAGTTATCCAGCGGCCTGCTCAAAGGTTACGCTATTCCTAAACATGGATCGATCAACCAAGACTAAGTTAAGTTATAATGTAATCAGTAATTCGAATTGCAGAGGAGATTTGACATAAATGCCAAGTTAAGATCACGAGGCGGAAATCCCATTGAATTAAAAATAAATTATACATAGAGATAGAGATTACTCCGGGTGTCAATTAATACCGCGATTTGAGGATGAGGATTTGAAGTGTTGCGGCGGGCAGAGACTAATACAAACACAAAGTAGAGTTAATGGCCGTAATATATACGAGTTGGAATGGTAGCATTTACCCAACCGATAATTAAAATTTAACATTCCACGCACGGATCCAAGCGGTCACATAACTACTCAATGTATTGTTGATTACAGAGGATAGAGGGCAATTCGATTCGTAGCTGCATTTCTGGAAATGTTCACGAAATGGATTTGCACAGAGATCTTTTAAGGTCAACTGAAAATTGGATTATGAATCTGGGAAAAACGCCCAAAGAAATGGTTCAACACGATTCTTTAAAGAGTAATTGTAAATCAACCATCAGATCTGGAGAACGCCAAAGATTGGAATCGTAGTAAGATCTGGAGATGCACCTCCAACTCCAATAAAGGAGAGACAGTGTTGAGCGTCTACCAACACACGGAATGAAAGGGAATTTCATTCAACTTATGGATTCTGGAAACGCTTATATTAAGAAAATCGTTACACAGAATATGTATTTATAAATTCTGGAATCGCTAAAGTAAGGGATCGTCCTCAGAGTTGGAAGGTAACTAATTTCATAATTATGAAATCTAGAGACGCCATGCATTAGAGGTACAGAGATCGGAAATTGGTCAGGACAGAATCTCAATTAAATTTTGAAGAAAACACAGAAAACATAAAGATCAAGGTTGCATTTCATGTAATAGAATTTACATAGATTTTGAACGGCAATTACAACCATTTTAGGAATTTGGAGACGCCGATGTGAATTGGATTCATATGGGCTTTAAAGAAAAAGAAATCACAATCAATTGATGAGATCTGGGAAACGTCACTGGATCTAGATCCACACTGGTTTTAAAGAGAAGAATTATAATCGATTTATGGAATCGGTAAGATGCCATTGAGATGGGATCCAACAGACTTTAAAGAGACATGTGACAATTGAGTAATGAAACCTGGAAAAACGCCATTGGACCTGGATACACAAAGTATTAAATTAATGAAGCACCACATTCTCCCACCAACCCTGGACGGCTCTGGAGGTTGGATTCATATTCATAAATTCGATGACAGAGTTCTAAGTAACAATGCACAGGATATGTGAAACTACACAGGGTTCACCACATCTACATAGGATTCAATCATTTACACGAATTACAAAATAGTAATTGTTTATCGATCAATTTAAGTGTTATTCCATATAAGGACATTCTATAAATCATTTCTTACAGTGTATGGATCGCTACGGCAGAGGGTTCTCGGTATAAATCGTTTCTCTGAGTATATAGATGGTTACAACAAAGAATTATCATATCTGAGTATATAGAGTTTTGTTAGGTATAAGGGAGACCGTATTTAGTGATCATCACTAAAATGCACAAGTAAGCACATGAGAGAATACTCTATCGACCACAGAGGTTTGACATCGGATTCATGTGAGGTCAAAGATTAGATACGGGTTTGGATTTACAGAGATTCCAAAACTTATCACATACATAGATTACAGTTACAGTTCAGATCTATCAACGGTTTCACACTGAGATCTATTGGTTAAATACAAATTTGGTTTGCAAGATCTCATAATCCAACCCGTGAATATGGTATGGCTCTCTGATCACAAGGTTTTTGCAAAGGATGGACATAGATTTAAATTAATTAACTTGGATTTTGATCTCTTGTAGGTAGCAAGGCAGAGAATTTAATGCTCGAGCACATTCCAAATACTTTATAGATCTATCTAAAACGCAAAAGTTTCCAACAGAAAGGATCCTAACCAAAACGTTGACTGTAAAACAATGCTACTCGTAGTACAAGGATTGGAAGCGACGGTAGCTCAAATTGATCTTAGATTTAATGATTTCGACACCATCTAGATACACAGATACAAAAGGGAATCTAAGGGAGTATAAATACAGTCAGGATGTCATGCTATAGATCTGAATCATTCGGTTGAAACCAGAACTAGGTGATATGCCCAATACCGCTCTGAACAGTTTTCAGTCTAAGTAAATTTATATTAGAAAATACTATTCTCTGTTGAAAATAAAATTATTGCATAACCCTACACTATACTTCATTGCAAAGTGTTTTAAATATAAAGAGAAACACAGAAATTTCCCAAATCAAATTCTTCAACTACGGAGCAATTTAAAAAAAATTCAGATGTGTGCAGCAGTTTCTTCAATGAAATTCTTAATACACAGTTATTTTAAATAATGAAATTTACAGCAGTTTCCTTAATTGAATACTTCCAATGTACAGTGTTTCAATACTGAAATGTATAGTCAATTTCATAGTTAAAGTACTTCGAATATTACAGCGTTTAAATACTGAAATGTATAGTCAATTTCATAATTAAAATACTTTGAATATCATAGCGTTAAATACTGAAATGTACAGTCAATTCCGTAATTAAAATACTTCGAATACTACAGCGTTTAAATTACTGAAATGCACAATCAAGCATAATCATAAATTCATATTCTCACACGATATTGCAGATCTATAACTTTTCAAATAAAACTGAAATAAATACGAAATATACAAACAGTGAAGAACCTGTATAAACAGTTGCCCCAGTCGAAGGTGAAACTTCTCGAAGATCGCAGCTCCAATCCTATTGCTTGATCACCACGTTCAACGACAAAATGAGTCTGGTGCCCTCAAGGCTCGACTGGCTCTGATACCAAATGTAGGGACCCTCGTTTGTGGGGTCGTCCCTAAAACTGTCATTCGTCGGTTGATCCCGCTATCAGAGGAGTAGTCGTCGTCAATCCGATCCATCTAGCCCATTGTCGTCCACATCTTTCATAGGATCCCTCCAGAAAAAGATCGTATAACCATAGGCGAAGCAACCGTTAGCTTCACCACCCAACCATAGGCTCATGCTTTTAGTCGCATGGCCTCCCCCGAGCTTCGGGTCGTAGAGTTCACACACGTTTTTCAGAAATCCATCTTGGGTTTCCGCTCCCCCCCCAAGATTTCTTATCCAAACCCTTTAAATAGCAGCAATTCTTTGAGGCACTCGAAAATTACGACAATCGTCCAAATTATGGGCCCTTTTCCCCTTCCCAATGTCTTCCTTATAAAGGAAAACCTCCTGCGACACATGTCGCTTCATGCACAATTATATAATTATTTTTAAATTTTAAAAGAAAACATTCACCCATCCAAGTGTCAGCTTTTCTAGGAGATGCACCTAAATCCCTAGGTTTCCTCAATTCTGTCCCCCAGATACTTTAATTAACTCCTAGCTTTTAGCTGACTAGGTGTCTAATCTTAGGATTCTATTTTGCTCCTAAATAATGATTTCTATTATTTTAAATGCTCAACAAAAATAACTATTCATGTGCAAATGCCTAAAATATTTTTATGCATTTGCTAAGTAATAATCTAGAGTTAATCTTATAAGTTTTTATGCAGTCAAATTTAACAATCAAACTCACTAGGATCATGGTGCCACACCATTGCGCTCTTGGTTCCTTAATTTTAATTCCCTGACATGGCACCACTCCATCGGGTCCAGTCATCCATGGTTTCCATTCCTTGGCATGGTACCACATCGTTGGGTCCTTGTGTCCATGTTGATGTATATGTAACTTCGGAATGTATTTTACATATATTTATATTGTATTCCTATAGAGATGGTATTATTCCTCTATAAGGAAGTGTCGTCATTTATATTGTAAGTGTCGTAACTTATACTTGATGGGTTATTAGACCACCTTGTTTGGGGTCGGCCCTGTATAAGTCATGTGGGTCAAAGGGTTATTAGACCACCCTATTGGGGGTCGGCCATGTGGGTCAAAGGGTTATTAGACCACCCTATTGGGGGTCGGCCCACTCAGCATTATGTTATGTGGTTAAGTTCGAGCCTACATGAGTTAGGTAAAAAGGCAAGTCAAGTCAAGTATAAATAGAGTGCGGGAGGCACTCTATTTACTCACTCACTTCTCACACATGCACTCAAGGAGGAGTGGCGCACTTATGGAGGAGGAGGATCTGCTGCTAGGTTATGGCTATCTCTCTTGGTTGGTTGTATCATTGCTCTATCTATCTCTGAGGAAGTTATTGGGGTTTTTCACCTTTATGGTTTTCCCCAAGTAAATCTTTGTGTCTCTTGTGTGCTTGCATTATTGTCTCCATGATTGATATGCTGTAGATATGCTGTACATGTTGTTCTCTCAGTTAAGATCCTAGATTAAATTGAATTAAATTCTGAAAATTTAACATGGTATCAGAGCTAGCCTGAAAGAAGGCATGATATGGCATGTATGACACTTGTTGCACTTACGATGCTAGGGCTTGATATAGCAAAAACCCGTCATCGTAGCACTTTCGCTATAAATCCGTTTTGGTGAAGTTTTCGGATCTGAAATTGTTATAGGCCGAAGCTAAGATCTCCAGGTATCTTTTGTCCAAAGGACAACCTCTAATTCGTTGTACTTTGTGATTTATGATCTGTACAATATAGGGTTTCTGCCTCTTCCAGATCTGAGTCAAAATCAGGTGACCTTGGGAAAAAGGTCATAACGTGGGCTAGGAAGCTCCAAATGAAATTTCGTGAAAAGTTATAGGTAGTACACAGACTGTACTATCTCTGAAAACGTTTTCAGAGGCCGAAGTTGAACCAGTGACACATGGCACTCCGTACAAGTGCGCTCTACTGTATTATCCCATAAAAAGGTCATGTTACGACATTTGGCATAACTCTCTCTCAGAGAGTCCAATTGAGGTCAGACCTGTCAGGATGGAAAGGTAACAGGCCGAGATATCTCAAGAAACTTTTTCAGAGGCCGACGTTAAAACAGTGACACGTGGAATTCCGTACAAGTTTGCTCTCCTGTTTTATCCCAAAACAGGTCACGTTGCGACATTTGGCATAACTCTCTCTCAGAGAATCCAAATGAGGTCAGACCTGTCAGGATGGAAATATAACAGGTCAGGCTATCTCAGAAAACTTTTTTAGACCCTGTGGATCAAAAAAAATTTGGAGTTACACCAGAAACAATCAGGTACATATTTCTGTCAAAACAGAATTATTTTTTGGTACCTTCATTCATGGCTTCCGGAATTTAGGGATTTGGAGAAAGTTGGAATTTTTGTAATCGGAGACCACGGCTGAATGCTACTCATCAAAATAAAAATTTAGAGACCAAAATCATAATTTTTGGTTGGGCAGAAGGCCGGGCTTGATCAGACCCTAGTTCGGGACTTTGATTAGGAAAGTGGAAAATTAGGGCTTCTGTAAAAATGGGAATTTTTGAAATCTGAGACCACGGCTGAAAGCTCCTCAGAAAAAATAGAAGCTTAGAGCTTTGGATCAAACCTTTTGATCGGGAAAAAGAGTGGGACTCATCAAACCCCAGTTCAGCGTCACGTCCAGTGAATCCGGAAGTTTCAAAGGCAAAATTGAGGAGTGAAACTTTGCAGTTTTCAAATTATGAATATACCAATTTGATCAGCTCATCAAGGCGCATATTTCTATCCTTTCGGAAGTTTGAAATTCAAAGTTTGAATTTTTGGGGTTTCTATGACAAACCCATATCCAGCTCCAGGTCCAGTTCTTGCACATCAAGTGGATTGGGTTAATCCTAGAAGAAGATGGATTGGTCACCTACATAGGTGAAGAAGTTCCTGTTTCAGAGGGAGATGAGGCTAAGGCCTTACATAAGAAGTTTACAAGCGATCTCGACAGGTATGAATCATCGAGGTATGTTTTGAGATTTGTTCATGATTAAGTTTATGGTATGTTTGTCTTCATGTTATTACGGTTAGTACAATTTAGATTTTAGATTTGTCGTATCACCTTAACAAAATTATGAATGCATGATGGAAAATATTCATTGATTAGGGTGTTGACACTTATGATTGTACTAATGCATTATGGTGTTGTGTGAGGTTTATGTTGTCTACTAACATGAAAGGTACACCAAGAAAGACAAATCATGTTCTGATCCAAGAACATATGACCATGATAACATGAGGACAAAGATTCATCCATTGTCATGGATCTCATAGAAGATCCATTTACGAGGTATGTATAACTTGGTTTTGTAATAGTTAACCTATGAGATATACAGGTTACTAGCACAAGTCATTGAAGAAGAACAAGAAGACATCATGTGAGTATGTTAGACATAAATAGCTAGCATGCTAATCCAGGTATGTTTTTCCTATATCAAGCTAGATTCCTACCTTGGGTTAGGATCTTATACTATCGCGTTGTTGATAATGATTATTCATGAAGTCATAGGTTTGAATAATCATGATTGTATGCATATTATGTTTCTTACCATAATTGATGATATGACTAACCAGAAGAATCATGATGGTATAGGTTTGAATAATCACAGGTTTTATGCATTTTATATCTCTTATCTTGATTGATGATTCAACTAACCTGAAGAGTCATAGGCTTGATTAATTACAGGTTTAGACATGTTATGTTTCTTATGATTTGACTAACCATAAGAATCCTTGAATGCTAATGCTTATTATTTCTGTTTGAAATGATCATGACTATACATGCTTGAGATTATTGTGTTTTAATAGTATACTAATGAATGTATGATTTTATATGAGATCACAAGGATAACACATTCATGATACTAATAAGCATGCATAGGGACCAAGGATGAATATGAGTTCAACAACAGGTAATTCAGGAAGCAAAGATCAAGAGGGAGCACACTCTAGTTGTTCCTACAAGAAAGCAAAGGAGCACACTTCAGTAGTTTCTGCAAGGATGCAGATATTCAGAGGGAGTTGATCATCTCTCTACATTTCACAACAGAAAGGTGTAGAAGAAGCTACTTCAGATTAGGACTCCAGCAGCTCCTGCAAGGAAGTGAAGACTCAGAGGGATTCCACCCAACGAACAAACAAAGATAAGTATTTGAATTATCATTTCTTAAATAATACTGTTCAATTATGTATATACTGATGTTCCTAGAATTAGGTTGTGTATTATGCATATTAGAATAATTGCATTGATGAACAGTATACTCCTAATATGCATGGGTAAGTGGCCTATGGCACTGTACAACATTCCATTGCTACTTATCTAGAATGAAACCTCTTTGCTGACATGTTGGGAGTTGTGCACACTCTTAACAATGTTCTGGTAGAGATTGGAAGGCATCTAGAAAGTTACGGAATATGGATAAATGTTGTATTGAAGCATTGGCTAAGATAATTGCATGACTGTATGGCATATTTCTTTATGTGTAAGAATTTGTTCTGAAAACTATGAGATGTTTTCTAATCATGCAATTTAACTTGTTGTGTAGGAAAGATCGTATGCCATCTCCTACAAAAGAAGAACTACAACATTTTGTTCCAGCAACAAAGATATCTATTGAAGATATTGAAGATATTGAAGTTCCCAGGATCTGGGATGAAGAAATGAAATGCCTTGATCCGTCGATCATGAAGAATGATGTTTGGGATATAGTCCCAAGACATGAAGGGAAGTTTGCTATGACTTCCAAATGGAACTATCAGATCAAGCATGTTGCAGATGACAGCATTAAGAAATATAAAAGTGATGAAATAGAAGATGCACCAGATGGATTTCAAGACAGCATGGTGTAGTCATATATGTGTGCAGAACTTGGTATGGTATGATAGACAGCTTTCTATCCAGTTTGGGCGTTACCAAGAGTAAAGCAGATTCCAACCTTTTATACAAGGTTGAAGAAGGCAATCCAGTGATACTACTTTTATATGCAGATAACCTGTTTGTTATAGGTAAAGATAGATTGATTGCCGACACACAGCGGAAGCTTTCTTCCAAGTTCGAGATGAAGAACTTGGGGATGATGCACTATTTGTTTTTGGCATGGAGGTGTGGCAGAGTGCATATGGAATCTTCCTTGGACAAGGGAAGTATGTAGTAGAGATCCTGAAGAGGTTCGGGATGATGGACTGCAAGAATATGGCCACACCTATGGCATCCAATCTGAAGCTTCTATGTGATGCTTCATCTGAGCCGGTTGATGTCTCTTTGTATCGTCAGATGATTGGGTCCTTGATGTACCTGACGAACACGAGACCAGACATTTGCTTTGCTATGAACACATTGAGCCAGTTCCTGACGGATCCGAGGAGTGTTCACCTGGTTGCTGTAAAGCATGTTCTGAGGTACCTGAAGGGTACAGTGGATTATGGGCTCAAGTATGAAGCAAATCAAATGTTTAACCTGCAGGGTTATGTTGATTCAGATTGGGATGGCAGTGCTGCAAATAGGAAGAGCACATCTGGGTGTTGCTTCAGTATGGGATCAGGTGTGATCTCTTGGTTTAGCAGGAAGCAGTCCTGCGTAGCACTGAGTACAGCTGAGGCAGAGCATGTTGCAGCCTGTTCAGCTAGTTGTGAGACAGTATGGCTACGGAAGCTACTGTCTGAGCTATTTGATCTCCCATTGGAAGCTACTGATATCTTCTGTGATAACCAGAGTTGTGTGAAGCTGTCCGAGAATCGAGTGTTTCATGATAGGTCGAAACACATAGAGATCAAATATCACTATATCAGGGATATGGTGCA
This sequence comes from Larix kaempferi, assembly GCA_027924585.1. Lineage (NCBI taxonomy): Eukaryota > Viridiplantae > Streptophyta > Pinopsida > Pinales > Pinaceae > Larix > Larix kaempferi. The sequence goes on along the minus strand of BSBM01001008.1, from coordinate 1,045,762 downwards.
GAGAGGAGCCGTGAAGCTCCTATATGTTGCGACAGACGAGCAGATTGCAGATGTGCTGACGAAGCCACTAGCCAGGGTGAAGTTCGAGTATTTCAGAGAAAGAGGCTTGGCGTTCTTCAGATCGAGGACACTTCAAGGAAGAAGTGATGGACACATTTGCTGAAGCCATTCCAAGCATGTTGGAAGGAGGATCCTTCACATGGCTGTGGATGTAAGCGCTGGATGATGAGCATCAGGATGATGTTCTAGTTTCTGCTTGGATATGATCAGTTGGATCATTTTTATATATGTATGAACGCATCATGTTGGATGCTGGATATGATCAGTTGGATCATTTTTATGTATGTATGTACGCATCATGTTGGATGCTGGATATGATCAGTTGGATCATTTTTATGTATGTATGTACGCATCATGTTGGATGCTAGATATGATCAGGTGGATCATTTATGTATGGATGCATCATGTTGGATGCTGGATATGATCAGTTGGATCATGTGTATGTATTTTGTATATGCATCATGTTGGATGCTTGGACCATGTATCTATATATGTATCAGGTGGATACATTGTATGATCAGGTGGATCATGTATGGTGATATGTATCATGTATCAGGTGGATACATTGTATGATCAGGAGGATCATGTATGATGATATGTATCAGGTAGATACTTGGTATGCATAAGGTGGATGCATTGATGATCAGGTGGATCATGCAGCAGGATGTTGCAGTGATGATCAGGATGATCATGGATGATGAGCTTCAGGATGTTGCTCCAGATGACATGCAGCAGGACGTTGCAGTGATGATGATCAGGATGATCATGGATGGTGAGCTTCAGGATGTTGCTCCAGATGACATGCAGCAGGACGTTGCAGTGATGATGATCAGGACGATCATGAGTACATCAGGATGATGTATGGTGAGTATCAGGTTGATACTCTGTGGCCGTGGATCAGGTTGTGCAGATGAGCATGTCTGGGAGATCCTATAGGTCGGAGTTGTGTACCCGTAACAGCCTGGGATGCTCTTTCGAGACATTTCTCTGGGAGGACATGTAATTTGTGCCCTGGGAGATCTCAGGTCGGAGTTGTGTACCCGTAACATCCTGAGATGCTCTTGGGAGGTTTTGTCCTATGGCATGTAATTTGGGCCCTGGGAGATTTCAGGTCAGAGTTGTGTACCCGTAACATCCTGAGATGCTCTTTCGAGGTTTTGCCATGACCACATGTAATAGCGCCCTGGGAAATTTCAGGTCGGAGTTGTGTACCCGTAACATCCTGAGATGCTCTTGCGAGGTTTTGTGGTGGACCACATGTAATTTGTGCCCTAGGAGATTTCAGGTTGGAGTTGTGTACCCGTAACATCCTGAGATGCTCTTTCGAGGTTTTGTGGTGGGGTCACATGTAATAGCGCCCTGGGAGATCCTACAGGTTGGAGTTGTGTACCCGTAACATCCTGGGATGCTCTTTCGAGGTTTTGTGATGCACGTAATAAGTCCTGAGGATTCCACAGTATGGCCAGTGATGATGAAGACCTGCAGTTGGTGGGCCTACATCCAGTATGAAAAAGGACTGGCTCTGTAGAACTTCCTATGACGAGTAGATTCAGAGATTGATTGAGATAGCAGCAGCAGTGACGATGATGATGACTCGATGACGATTATCTAGTGACGATGATACAGAGAAGATGACTTGTGCTAGAAGAACTGTGCTGAGAAATACCTTCCTAGTTAAGAGGGAGCGTTGATGTATATGTAACTTCGGAATGTATTTCACATATATGTATATTGTATTCCTATAGAGATGGTATTATTCCTCTATAAGGAAGTGTCGTCATTTATATTGTAAGTGTCGTAACTTATAAATGATGGGTTATTAGACCACCTTGTTTGGGGTCGGCCCTGTATAAGTCATGTGGTTCAAAGGGTTATTAGACCACCCTATTGGGGGTCGGCCCACTCAGCATTATGTTATGTGGTTAAGTTCGAGCCTACATGAGTTAGGTAAAAAGACAAGTCAAGTCAAGTATAAATAGAGTGCGGGAGGCACTCTATTTACTCACTCACTTCTCACACATGCACTCAAGGAGGAGTGGCGCACTTATGGAGGAGGAGGATCTGCTGCTAGGTTATGGCTATCTCTCTTGGTTGGTTGTATCATTTCTCTATCTATCTCTGAGGAAGTTATTGGGGTTTTTCACCTTTATGGTTTTCCCCAAGTAAATCTTTGTGTCTCTTGTGTGCTTGCATTATTGTCTCCATGATTGATATGCTGTAGATATGCTGTACATGTTGTTCTCTCAGTTAAGATCCTAGATCAGATTGAAGTAAATTCTGAAAATTTAACAGTCCATTACGTTCTCGACAGGGTACCGCATCGTCGGGCCCTTCTACCACCATCTTTCCGTTTTGACTTGCGGGAACTCTTGTAGGGATTTTAGGAATCGTTACCATCCATCCTTCGTCTACATGTTATCTAGGGACTAATGGTGCTGGGGAGTGAGTCCGTTCTCACTGCGTGCCCCTCAACTCGTATGTGACCAGCTCCGTCGTGGCCTACCTCGTACGCCCTCACGCATTCCTCTTGAGCAAGCGGATCAGTGCTTATCTGCTCATGCATGGTATTCTTGTCAGAAGTCTATATCGTCGTCGCTCCCCCTGTGTGTGATTTACCCATACTCTACGACCCTTCATATTCCTTTGTGTGTCCTTCGGTGAACCGTTTCACCTGTCGCTACACACATTTCATATATCATTATTTTATTGATTTACAATCAATCGTAATCATAAATATACTCAAAATAAAATCAAAGGATTATTTTATAAATGTTTCAAACAATCGGGTCACTACGCAAGTGCCCTCAATGTCTACAGTAGTCTAGGGGCACTACAGTTATATATATATATAAAGGAATTAGAAATGTTTTATTAATGTGACTCAACATATTTAGGGAGTATATTAGGAATCATGGTATATTATATTATATGAGTTTAATTAGTTAGATTAATGGTTTAAGTAAGTATATATATAAAAGTGACTTTGACATATATTTTGAAAAAAGACTTAAGGTGGATAATTAATGAGGAAGATGTTTTAAAGAAAAAGTGTATGTGATATACTTTTCATAGGTCTACATATACTTGGTATTTTACATTTGTAAATAATATTGTATATGTTATGGAAAGAGTGGTGTAAAGTGAAGTTAGAAAATGAATATATTGAGTTGTCAACATTATTGTGATATTAATTTCAAAATATAGAAGTAAAGAAATAAATATCTTCACTGGTTTATAAGGAAGTTAGATATAAGCCTCGTGCTAAGTTGTGCATTGTAAGGTTGCATATGTTCTAAATTTTTATGTATCACAATTTTTTTATGTGATAAGGAATGAGATAGAAATCTCCATTCTTCGAGTATGGTAGTTCCAGTATTATTAAAAAAAAAAAATCGGTATCTGGGGGTTTGTGACATTGTGGTAAATGCATATACTTGTCGAAAATTCAACAGACTATTGAGAGGGTCAAATCGACATAGAACTAGAAATCAATATATCAATGTTACTAGCAAGAGGAGCTGAGTCCAATGACAGCAATTTTGCGGCATGACAATGTTGTATAAGAGAATAAAAAAGTACAAACTTGACATGACCATAACATAGTGAATGGAGAATTGTTAACGGAAGGGTCTCTACATTTGGTCAAACCTAATGAACTAAAAACAATACATGGTCAAACCTTGACGAAAATGCAACTATCCCTGAGGATGAACTCGATGAGATTAAGAAAACACACATAGTGCAACTTGAAGAATTTGTCGAAGTGGTCCTATGAAAATAGAAATGATGAAGTGAGGTAAGGATGTGATAAGCTCATTGACTTGGACATGATGTTATTAATGAAAGGACTAGGAGTTAAATTTCAATATGTTTGACTAAGTCACTAAATTTCGATGACTCGAATCCTATCTTATTGAGAACCAACATTATTAAAACATTTTAGAGGTATTTGAAAGTAGTCTTATGGAATTTGGTTTTTGGACTATTTGAAGGTCTCTCCTGATTTGTTAAAAAACCATGATTATATCTTACTGAAGATTTTATGATGTTTACCTTCTTGTCTTGGAGGGAGGATAACCAAATATATTTAAATCCTTGCTTGGATTTGTTATGTTGAATGATGATTTGATAAACTATTGGGTGGATATTGACACAATGCAGATTGTAGATAATTTGGACATCGTAGACCTTCATAGATGACTAGGAGGTATGAAAAATCGAAGTTGGTACTGGGAATCACAAAGGTATTATTGGAGTTTCATTACACAAATTTCGATTGAGTTCCTAAGATGGAACCATACTAGATGATCTAAGAGAACTAATGACTTGAACCACTTGTGCTTATAGCCATGATTGTTGGAGAAAAATAGAATAGAATGACAAGTAGATGAGAATAGAAATTAAAGAAGCCTATCATCAAAAGTACGAAAACAAAAATTAACTTCGGGACGAAGTTATATATAAGAGGGGGTGTATGTAATGCCCCTAAAATGACTGTGGACTTTAAGGGCACCTGTCGAGCGACCCGATTGAACAAATTTCAATAAAGTGGCCCTTCGAGTTAGGATGTGTCTTAATAATTGAGAGTCACTTGATGATGTGTATAACGACAATTGACGAATGAAAATAATGAATTGTATGATAGTTAAATGAAAGTGAATAATTATCTAATATGAAAAATAGCATTTTTCTATTGACTAGTTGTATGATGAATTATGTGATGTAAACGAAAGAAATACATGTGACGTAATGCCTTACTGATTAACAAGATATAAGATATTATGAGTAAACTATAATTGCTTAAACGATTAGCATGTATACAATGATTATGATGAATGAGGATAGGACTATTAATATATGTTTTTGAGAATGTGTGTAGTGACAGGTGCAACGGTTCACCGACAGACACAGAAAGGAAATAAAGGATCGTAGAGTACGAATAATACACACATGGAAGGACGACGACGGTGTATACGTCCAATGGAGCCCACGGCTGAGTTCAAAAGCCCTTAGCTGCTTACTCAGGGTTGCGTGAAGTCATGTGAAGTGGACCATGACGGAGTTCGTCACATACGAGTTGGGGGGCGCGTAATACGAACGAACTTACTCCTCAATGCCATTAGTCTCCAATAGCGTGTAGACAGAGGATTGAAGGTAATGGATCCTAAATCTCTACATGAATTTTCTGCAAGTCAGATGAAACAAAATGATACATTAGAGGAAATTTGGGTAAAAAATGGGCCTCCTGAGGAAAATAAGAATAAAATAATAGTAGAGAGAGAGTAAAAAAACTACTTTTTTGGATCATATTTTCAATTTATCTCCTTGTAGGTTTACTCAAATTTCAAGCGGGAGGACTCATTGGATGCATAATTAAATTATGCATCCAACGAGTACCCATGTTGCATACTTTTAACAACATCCACACCATGAAAAATTGAAAATACATTAAAAAACATGTTTTTAGTCACTAAAAACATGTTTTTTAATGTATTTTCAATTTTTCATGGTGTGGATGTTGTTAAAAGTATGCAACATGGGTACTCGTTGGATGCATAATTTAATTATGCATCCAATGAGTCCTCCCGCTTGAAATTTGAGTAAACCTACAAGGAGATAAATTGAAAATATGATTAAAAAAAAAGTAGTTTTTATTTTTTTCCCTTCAATTTTTTTAGGTGCTCTCTTTTTTAATTTTAAAGCATTTTGATTGGATAATACATGATGACATGGAATTTGTATTATTTTTGGAAGGCTCATTTTCAATTCAAATTTCCTCTAACGTCGGCGGAAGGACCCGATGATGTGGTTCCTTGTCGAGAAACGAAAATAACAGACGTAAGGACTCGACGTGTGCTACCTTTCCAAGAAACAGAATTAACAGACGAAAGGACCCAACGATGTGGTACCTTGCCGAGAAACATAAATGACAGGCGCAAGGACCCGACGATGTGGTACCTTGCCGAGAAATGGAAACGACGGACGATTGAACAAGAGGGAGTGGTACCATGTCGAAAGATGAGCATAAAGGATGGATGGGCCCAACGGTGTGGTACCTAGGTCCTAGAAGGGATTAATTGTTAAACATTATGCATAAAAACATATAAAATTGCATTTAGAACATTTGCTCAAGAAAATACATTTTAGTATTTGAAATAATAGAGAATATTATTTTAGACATTTGCACATGAAAATGCATTTTAGTATTTGAAATAATAGAGATTATTATTTTAGACATTTGCACATGAAAATACATTTTAGTATTTAAAATAATATAAATCATTATTTTAGGAGCAAAATGGAATCCTAGGCTTGAGCATTTAGTTAACACCACTTGCACCCACAAAAATAGAGATTAGAAGGAACATCATGGAGACAAAATTGAGTAAACTTAGGAAAGTTGGTGCACACTCTAGAAAACTTGACACATGGATAAACGAGCAAAATTACTTTTTAATAAAAATAAATTAAACTTTTTTTTGCATGAAGTGACATGTGTCACAATGGATTTTCCTATTTAAGGAAGGCTTTGGGAATGGGTAAGGGACCCAGTTTTTGGATGGTTATCGTAATTTTTGCAAGAGAGTGACTTGCTTCTATTGGATTTTGGCAAGAGCTTTTGGTGGGGTTGAAACCCATTTTTGAGTCTCTAGTATCGATGTGTGTGAGATCTACGACCCGAAGCTCGGGGGTGGCTATGTGAGTGAAATCATATGCCTACGGTTGGGTGGCGAAGCTAATGGTTACTTCACCTATCGTTAAAAAAGCTTTTGTTGGAGGGATCCTACAGAAGACGCAAACAACAATGGCCAAGCGGGATCAGATTGACGATGACGACTACTCCTCCAGCAACAGATTCGACCTGTAGTAACAGGTTTTTTGTTTTTGTTAGTTATTGAATTTTTTAAGTTTTAATATGATTATGCATCATAATGGTTATATTGTATTTTTAAGTTTGTAAATAATTTTCTAAGTAGGACCCGAAAGGAGGGTCACTAAATGTTCTTCCAGAAGTGTAACTGAGGGGAGGTCTTTGTTCAAGAAATTACTGGGAGAAAAGACCAAAAAAATTGACTAGCAAATAAAATTTTGTTCCAGTCCTGTAATAAATGCTTTAAGGATGGTTCTGGAAAAATCGTCAAATAGGTGCAAATTGTGTCCCGTGAGTTTGGAAATGAATTTCCAATGGAATGTATAGCTATGATTGTATTGGAAGGTGCACAGATACAAGGAAATCCTGCTAAAAATTCCATTTTGGTTCAACCTTACGTTGTGTCTTGTATATAAGATATATATTTGGTGGGAAGTGTCTAGCAGGACATTTCTAAATTGGATGCAATGTTTGAAATTAGACTGTTCCTCTCGACATTAACCAAAAGAGAAAAACTTGTAATAGACATCTTACTGTTCCAACATATATTTCAAAAATTAATTATTTGTTTGTGTCATTTTATTATTGATGATTTTTTTTACTTCGTTATATTTTAATATTATTGATATGGACTTTTGAGCACCATAATCCGTTGGCTACTATCTACTTGGTTAGCATCTACATGCTTATTAGTTTAATGCAGCCTTGTATATTGTTGTTGTGATTACAAATCTAGTTATTACATTTGTAAGGAATCAGATGATCAACTAAGAAGAAGTTATTGATGTTGGGTGTAGAGGAACTATTGCAGAGGGATAGTTGGCACTTTTATATTATCTGTCATGTTATCCTCTTCTAATGGATTCTTCTATATTGGGATATAGTTGACCTTAAATGTTTCATGTGAAAGACGCATGCAAAGATCTTTTATTTTTATTTAAATTCACTATAGGACAAAACAAATAAGAAGACAACTATGCAAGTGATCATATGTTTTTCTATAAAAAATTGTCATATTCACAACATTTAATACTTATTAATTTTGTTATATACAAACATAAACATGTAATAATTTAAATAACGATATTTCTAAATTTATTTTCTTTGTTTTCATATACAAGATTATTAGATAGATGCTTGATAATTTATTTGATATCAATTGAGTCTTGGTACATGCACTTCAAAAAAATTCTATGAAGAAGAAGGCATTGGAAATAAAATCGGTTATCATTACAAGAAAAAAGATATACTATATGCAGCCTAGATTTATTGAATTTCTTGAAAAGTGCCTTAGCATTTTAAAAGTTTGTTTGTGGACATCCTCCCAATGAAAAAATGTGCATAATTTTTGGCCTAATATATTCGACAAGAATGGATTTGAATGCCAGAGATTTAAATTCATACTGACACAAGAGGACTAGACAAAATACCAAGAAAGGGTCTTGTTGGCTTTGGAAATTTGTGCATTTATTTGAAATCCCTAGATAAAGTTTGGAAAATTTTAATGGGTCCTTATGATGCAACAAACACAGTTATTGTAGATGATTCCAAAGAAAAAGATATCTTCAACGATGATGGAAACACTCTCGTTGATAAATAATATACCTATGATAATGAAAATGACATATTTTTTATGAATGAATTGTGGCCTTGATTGCTATAGCTCAATGGTGTTAGTGATGTGAAGCTTGTTGTAAAAAGTATTGAACTAGTTCATTAAATAAAATAGTTTTATATTATTTTTGATAATATACTTATATGTTTGAAAATGTTTTTTGGTCGGGAGTGTCTTCATATTTTTCTATGTTTTGTTCTATTTGAAATGTGATTTAAAATTAAGTATATGAAATATTGAATATAACAAGTTCAAATTCTGATTCAATAAGTGCAAAATTCTAATAAAAAAGTTAAAAATCTTATTCAAAAAGTCCAAAAATAGTTTAAGAAAGTCTAAAAATAGTTTAAGTCCAAAATAGCCTTTCTAAATTGCAAAAATAGATTTAAAAAGTGCAAAAATGAGTTCAAAAAGTGCAAAAACGAGTTCCAAAAGTGTCGAAATTGGATTTCATACATATTCAAATTTGACACTTTTGAAGCTTTAGAAACCTTGATTTTGCAATTTAAAAACGATGTTTTTGGGCTTTAGAAAGGTCGTTTTGGGCCACTCTTCAAAGAGGCCTGGACTGGAATAAATATGGATTTAATGAAATGGGCGTTGTATTTAATTTACTTTATAAGTTTAAAATGACAAATTCTAAAGAAATTATCACACTTGTGAGCTTTGATGAGGAATTAGTGAAGGATAATGGTAGAAACAAAGTTGATCCTAGTTTTTATAAGAGGTTAGCTAGAAGTCTTATCTATATCACTACCACTAGACCTAGTATAATGTATGTTGAGAGTTTAGTATCACAATTTATGCAAGATCCAAGTATATACACTTCAATGCATCAATTAGAATACTATGGTATTCCAAGGGTACATCTATTTTTGATATAGGTACACCTCATCTAACATGTATGGATTGGTTAGATACACAAATAGTGATTGGTTAAGCTATTTTGATGATGATAAAATTACCTCGAGGTATTCATTCATTATTGGATTGAGTGTTATCTCAAAGACACCAAATAATAAATCCATAGTTCCCTTATCAACAACTAAAAAAGAATACATTGTAACAACCTTAGCAACTTGTAAAGTATTTTGGTTGAGGAAAGTATTCATATATTTAAAACCAAAATAAAGTATGTCCACTGTACTATTTATTGTGACAATAATTCTACCACATGAATGAAAACAAAATTATATATATATATATATATATATATATATATATATATATATATATAATGATAAAATTGAAATAAAGTTTTATAGAGATCTACATGGGGGTATGGTGCAATGCCAAAAGAGGGAATTGAAAGGTTGAGACATATTATTAAAGTCACTATATTGAGCATCTCCAAGACCTTACGCGATTCTCACTATAACTAATCTTTTGTTATTATAGTTTTGTAATAAAGAGTGGAGATATTTAGGAGATATAGCAATGGTTGTGTGATAAATAACACATGCAAGAATATATTTACAAGATTTATGGCAAATGTTTTGAAATAAAATCACGTGGTAGAAATAAAAAATAAATTAGTAGTTGACTATTATAATTCGTATTCATTTGAATTCTATGCAAATTGATGTAATTATGATTTTCAAATAGATATGAATATAAGGGAGAGAAACTATTATTTGATGAGTGTAGCAATAATGATTAATTTGTTTTAGCATTTATTTTTCTTTCATAATGAGTTTGTCTCTTTTACATCTCAATATAAGTTGGATATACTAGCACCACCACATAACTTGTGGCTGGTGAATACTAATAGGTCGCAAGTTAAGTGCCATGAAGAAGTTATATGGTACTTATTGTCCATGCTTAGTTGTAATCACCTATTGTTCTCCATGCATTATCTACATATTACCTTTTTTAGTTTAATGGGTTATCTACCTAGTGTACATGCATGAGCTACGAGTTACCCATGCATCATCTCCCATTTATTTTTCATATTTCTTTTTTTTTCTATAATTGTTTAATTCAAATTTTGAATGATGACCATAAAATCAATCTGGACAGCACACTTGTCTCATCCTCCTTCAATCTAGGAAAATCATAGATGGTAATCCACCCCAAATTTTAAAATATAAACACTTATCAATATAATTAGGTATGATGTTCTTATATATGAGGATGTCAACAAACCCAATGGTTATAATTTACCTCTTGATTTACATTATGCAATGCTAATTTTCATTTTGTTTTGCATACAACATTTGTTTTGTTGTTATACTCTAATTGGGTCTATACTTGAGAAATTTGATGGCTAAGAGAAGGATAAATTTCAATTTGTTCTTACCAACCACTAATTGGGTATCTCCTTGAGAAATTTCATGGCTAAGAGAAGGATAAATTTCGATTTTTTCTTACCAAACACTAATGGAGGTGGATCACAATACCTTACTAAATTCTAAAAGTAATGTAAAAAGGTGACTTAAGAGATATCACTATAATCCCTCGTTTTGACCTTATTAGCTGTACTATCATTATATGTTGCATTTATTTCTTATTGTGATACTTCGTCAGTTTGATGAAACTGTGGACATATGGTTTTAGTATTTTGCTGAGATATATATATGTGTATGATGTATGGGTAGGTGTGGGGTTTCAGGAAACTCAACCGCCAAAATTGGTTATACGATGATAAACTGAGTACAAGTCGCAACGCAGTCACTATGTTAGTGTAGACATAGTCCCTTGTTCCATTAGGGGGGTGGAGGCATTACCCACCATTTATCCCCGAAACCCGAAGTCATGGGAGGGATGTGTTATGGCACGCTCCCCAAGGTGTGTGATGATAACTGGTGGGTGCCTGTTGGGGAAGCTTGTTCGATGTAGTCGACACTTCCGCTTATGGTTTCTAACTGGATTTGGTCATGGCGTGACACTTCAGGGAAGTCCATCAAATGATAGGATGTGGAAGTTAGTTGTGAATTAGATAGACGATGTAAGTAGATAGGTGTATCATGAAGTTAGGAAGGAAACTTGATTGTAGGGACCCTATTTTTGGGTCCTACTTAGAAAAATTTTCTAAAGCTTAAAACATAATATTACCATTACAAAGCATAATCATCAAGAAAATTTAATCAATTCTAGAACTAACAAGTAAATGCAAAAACACAGAACCTGTTACTGTAGGTCGAGTCTGTTTCTAGAGGAGAGGTTGTCGTCTTCAATCCAATCCCACTCGTCCGAGTGCTGATTAGGTCTTCGGTTAAAAAACCCACAAGTAAATACTTGTTTAACCATAGGAAAAGAAATCGTTAGCTTCGCCACTAAACCATAGGCTTATTAAAGCAGTCGCATAGCCACCCCGATCCTCGGGGTCGTAGAGCATACACACTAGTAAGGATTCAGACATGAGACCCCCCTCACCAAAATCCTTAACCAAACTCACAATAGAAATCACAATCATAACTCATTTGAAATTCTGGAAGTCATCCATCATTAGGGATCCATCCCCTTTTCCTTCGTTTCCTCTTGCTTAAATAACAAAATCCTCTGTGACAAATGTCGCCTCATGCCAAATTATTTAATACAAATATTCACCCAGCCATGTGTCACTCTCTCATGAGAGTGCACATACTTTCCACATTTTACTCCTAGATGTCCCTTGATGCTAGGATTCCAATCCCTATTTTAGTGGGTGCAGGTGGAGTTGACTAGTGAATGAATCCTAGTCTATCTTTTTCACCGGATTTAATTATTCCCAATTATTTAATTACAAATAATCTTTTCATGCACAAATAATCTAATGCAATACTATTTGTCAAATGTGTAATTATATTTCATACACAATGAAATACTATTTGTCAGATACATAATTAGAAATAATATTTCCATGCAAAAATACTCTAATGCAATACTATATGCCAAATACATAGGTGTCCATTTATCCATTTCCTTTATTCATTTAGGTACCACATCGTCGGGTCCTTCTGACAACACTTTCTTCCTTAATTGTCTAGGTACCACATCATCGAGCCCTTTTGAAAACACTTTCTTTCTTGAATTGTCTATGTACCACATCGTTGGGTCCTTCTGACAATAATTTCTCATTTTGCTCCAGTGGCTAGACACACACTTCCAAAGATAGATTACACCCATGGATGACTGTTAAATTTTCTGAATTTACTTCAATCTGATCTAGGATCTTAACTGAGAGAACAACATGTACAGCATATCTACATCATATCAATCATGGAGACAATAATGCAAGCACACAAGAGACACAAAGATTTACTTGGGGAAAACCATAAAGGTGAAAAACCCCAATAACTTCCTCAGAGATAGATAGAGCAATGATACAACCAACCAAGAGAGATAGCCATAACCTAGCAGCAGATCTTCCTCCTCCATAAGTGCGCCACTCCTCCTTGAGTGCATGTGTGAGAAGTGAGTGAGTAAATAGAGTGCCTCCCGCACTCTATTTATACTTGACTTGACTTGCCTTTTTACCTAACTCATGTAGGCTCGAACTTTACCACATAACATAATGCTGAGTGGGCCGACCCCCAATAGGGTGGTCTAATAACCCTTTGACCCACATGGCCGACCCCCAATAGGGTGGTCTAATAACCCTTTGACCCACATGACTTATACAGGGCCGACCCCAAATAAGGTGGTCTAATAACCCATCAAGTATAAGTTACGACACTTACAATATAAATGACGACACTTCCTTATAGAGGAATAATACCATCTCTATAGGAATACAATATACATATATGTGAAATACATTCCGAAGTTACATATACATCAACACTCCCTCTTAACTAGGAAGGTATTTCTCAGCACAGTTCTTCTAGCACAAGTCATCTTCTCTGGATCATCGTCACTGGATAATCGTCATCGAGTCATCATGATCATCACTGCTGCTGCTATCTCAATCAATCTCTGAATCTACTCGTCATAGGAAGTTCTACAGAGCCAGTCCTTTTTCATACTGGATGTAGGCCCACCACCTGCAGGTCTTCATCATCACTGGCCATACTGTGGAATCCTCAAGACTTTTACGTGCGTCACAAAACCTCGAAAGAGCATCCCAGGCTGTTACGAGCACACAGCTCTACCTATAGGATCTCCCAGGGCAACGAATTACATGTGACCTCACCACAAAACCTCGCAAGAGCATCCCAGGCTGTTACGAGCACACAGCTCTACCTATAGGATCTCCCAGGGAAACGAATTACATGTGGTCATGGCAAAACCTCACAAGAGCATCCCAGGACTGATTACGGGCACACAGCCCAACCTATCGGATCTCCCAGGGAAACGAATTACATGCCATAGGACAAAACCTCGCAAGAGCATCTGCCAGATATCCCAGGGCAACGAATTACATGCCATAGGCAAAACCTCGCAAGACTATCTGCAGATCTCCCAGGGCAACGAATTACATGTCCTCCCAGAGCAAAACCTCGAAAGAGCATTTGCCAGATGTCCCAGGGCAACGAATTACATGCCATAGGCAAAACCTCGCAAGACCATCTGCAAATCTCCCAGGGCAACGAATTACATGCTCATCTGCACAACCTGATCCACGGCCATAGAGTATCAACCTGATACTCACCATACATCATCCTGATGTATCCATGATCATCCTGATCATCATCACTGCAACGTCCTGCTGCATGTCATCTGGAGCAACATCCTGAAGCTCGTCATCTATGATCATCCTGATCATCACTGCAACATCCTGCTGCATGTCCCACCTGATCATCGATGCATCTACCTGATGCATACCAAGTATCATACATGATCCTCCTGATCATCAATGTATCCACCTGATACAAATACATGATACATATCATCATACATGATCCTCCTGATCATCAATGCATCTACCTGATGCATACCAAGTATCTACCTGATACATATCATCATACATGATCCTCCTGATCATCAATGCATCTACCTGATGCATACCAAGTATCTACCTGATACATATCATCATACATGATCCTCCTGATCATCAATGTATCCACCTGATACAAATACAAATACATGATACATATCACCATACATGATCTACCTGATCATACAATGTATCCACTTGATACATATACAGATACATGGTCCAAGCATCCAACATGATGCATATACAAAAATACATACACATGATCCAACTGATCATATCCAGCATCCAACATGATGCGTACATACATACATAAAAATGATCCAACTGATCATATCAAGCAAAAACTAGAACATCATCCTGATGCTCATCATCCAGCGCTTACATCCACAGCCATGTGAAGGATCCTCCTTCCAACATGCTTGGAATGGCTTCAGCAAATGTGTCCATCACTTCTTCCTCGAAGTGTCCTCGATCTGAAGAACGCCAAGCCTCTCTCTGAAGTACTCGAACTTCACCCTGGCTAGTGGCTTTGTCAGCACATCTGCAATCTGCTCATCCGTCGCAACATACAGGAGCTTCATAGCTCCTCTCTGTACCATATCCCTGATATAGTGGTATTTGATCTCTATGTGTTTCGACCTGTCATGAAACACTGGGTTCTCGGACAGCTTCACACAACTCTGGTTATCACAGAAGATACCAATGGCTTCCAACGGGAGATCAAATAACTCAGACAGTAGCTTCCGTAGCCATACTGCCTCACAACTAGCTGAACAGGCTGCAACATACTCTGCCTCAGCTGTACTCAGTGCTACGCAGGACTGCTTCCTGCTAAACCAAGAGATCACACCTGATCCCATACTGAAGCAACACCCAGATGTGCTCTTCCTATCTGCAGCACTGCCAGCCCAGTCTGAATCAACATAACCCTACAGGTTAAACATTTGATTCTCCTCATACCTGAGCCCATAATCCACTGTACCCTTCAGGTACCTCAGAACATGCTTTACAGCAACCACGTGAACACTCCTCGGATCCATCAGGAACTGGCTCAATGTGTTCACAACAAAGCAAATGTCTGGTCTCGTGTTCGTTAGGTACATCAAGGACCCAATCATCTGACGATACAAAGAGACATCAACTGGCTCAGATGAAGCATCATATAGAAACTTTAGATTCGATGCCATAGGTGTGGACATATCCTTGCAGTCCATCATCCCGAACCTCTTCAGGATCTCTACTACATACTTCCCTTGTCCAAGGAAGATTCCATATGCACTCTGCCACACCTCCATGCCAAAAACAAATAGTGCATCATCCCCAAGTTCTTCATCTCGAACTTGGAAGAAAGCTTCCGCTGCGTGTCGGCAATCAATCTATCTTTACCTGTAACAAACAGGTTATCTGCATACAAAAGTAGTATCACTGGATTGCCTTCTTCAACCTTGTAGAAAAGGTTGGAATCTGCTTTACTCTTGGTAACGCCCAAACTGGATAGAAAGCTGTCTATCCTACCATACCAAGTTCTGTACACATATATGACTACACCATGCTGTCTTGAGATCCATCTGGCGCATCTTCTATTTCATCACTTTTATATTTCTCAATGCTGCCATCTGCAACATGCTTGATCTGATAGTTCCATTTGGAAGTCATAACAAACTTCCCTTCACATCTTGGGACTACATCCCAAACATCATTCTTCATGATCGACGGATCATGGCATTTCATTTCTTCATCCCAGATCCTGGGAACTTCAATATCTCCAATATCTTCAATAGATATCTTTGTTGCTGGAACAAAATGTTGTAGTTCTTCTTTTGTAGGAGATGGCATACGATCTTTCCTACACAACAAGTTAAATTGCATGATTAGAAAACATCTCATAGTTTTCAGAACAAATTCTTACACATAAAGAAATATGCCATACAGTCATGCAATTATCTTAGCCAATGCTTCAATACAACATTTATCCATATTCCGTAACTTTCTAGATGCCTTCCAATCTCTACCAAAACATTGTTAAGAGTGTGCACAACTCCCAACATGTCAGCAAAGAGGTTTCATTCTAGATAAGTAGCAATGGAATGTTGTACAGTTCCATAGGCCACTTACCCATTCATATTAGGAGTATACTGTTCATCAATGCAATTATTCTAATATGCATAATACACAACCTAATTCTAGGAACATCAGTATATACATTATTGAACAGTATTATTTAAGAAATGACAATTCAAATACTTATCTTTGTTTGTTCATTGGGTGGACTCCCTCTGAGTCTTCGCTTCCTTGCAGGAGCTGCTGGAGTCCTAATCTGAAGTAGCTTCTTCTACACCTTTTTGTTGTGGGATGTAGAGAGATGGTCAACTCCCTCTGAATATCTGCATCCTTGCATAAACCACTGGAGTGTACTCCCTCTTGATCTTTGCTTCCTGGATTACCTGTTCTTGAATCTCATATTCATCCTTGGTCCCTATGCATGCTTATTAGTATCATGAATGTGTTATCCTTGTGATCTCATATAAAATCATACATTCATTAATATATTATTAAAACACAATAATCTCAAGCATGCATAGTCATGATCATTTCAAACAGAAATAATAAGCTTTAGCATTCAAGAATTCTTATGGTTAGTCAAATCATAAGAAACATAACATGTCTAAACCTGTAATTACTCAAGCCTATGACTCTTCAGGTTAGTTGAATCATCAATCAAGATAAGAGATATAAAATGCATAAAACCTGTGATTATTCAAACCTATACCATCATGATTCTTCTGGTTAGTCATATCATCAATTATGGTAAGAAACATAATATGCATATAATCATGATTATTCAAACCTATGACTTCATGAATAATCATTATCAACAACGTGATAGTATAAGATCCTAACCCAAGGTAGGAATCTAGCTTGATATAGGAAAAACATACCTGGATTATCATGTTAGCTAGTTATGTCTAACATACCCGTATAATGTCTTTTGGTTCTCTTCAGTGACTTGTGCTAGTAACCTGCATGTCTCATAAGTTAACCATTATAAAACCAAGTTATACATACCTCGTGAATGGATCTTGTATGAGATCCATGACAATGGATGAATCTTTGTCCTCATGTTATCATGATCATATGTTCTTGGACCAGAACATGATCTATCTTTCTTGGTGTACCTTTCATGTTAGTAGACAGCATAAACCTCATACAACACCATAATGCATTAGTACAATCATAAGTGTCAACACCCTAACCAATGAATATCTTCTATCATGCATTCATAATTTTGTTAAGGTGATACAACAAATCAAAAATCAAAATTGTACTAACCATAATAACATGAAGAAAAATATACCATAAACTTAATAATGGACAAATATCGAAACATACCTCGATGAGTCATACCTGTCGAGATCGCTTGTAATCTTCTTATGTAAGGCCTTATCCTCATCTCCCTCTGAGACAGGAACTTCTTTCACTTATGCAGGTGATCAATCCATCTTCTTCTAGGATTAACTCAATCCACTTGATTTGCAAGAACTGGACCTTGAGCTGGATATGGGTTTGTCAGAGAAACCCAAAAATTCAAACTTTGAATTTCAACCTTCCGATAGGATAGGAATATGCGCCTTGATGAACTGATCAAACTGGTATATTCAGAATTTGAAAACTGCAAAGTTTCACTCAATTTTGCCTTTGAAACTTCCGGATTCACTGGACGTGACCTTGAACTAGGGTTTGATGAAGCCCACTCTTTTGTCCCATCAAAATTTTTGATCCAAAGCTCTAAGCTTCTATTTTTCTGAGGAGCTTCTAGCCGTGGTCACAGATTTACAAAATTCCCATTTTTACAGAAGCCCTAATTTTCCACTTTTCTGATCAAAGTCCCGAACTAGGGTCTAATCAAGCCCGGCCTTCTGCCCAACCAAAAATTCTGATCTTGGTCTCTAAATTTCTATTTTGATGAGTAGCATCCAGCCGTGGTCTTCGATTACAAAAATTCCAACTTTCTCCAAAGCCCTAAATTCCGGAGGCCATGAATGAAGGTACCAAAAAAATAATTCTGTTTTGACAGAAATATGTACCTGATTGTTTCTGGTGTAACTCCAAAATTTTTGATCCACAGGGTCTGAAAAAGTTTTCTGAGATAGCCTGACCTGTTATCTTTCCATCCTGATAGGTCTGACCTCAATTGGATTCTCTGAGAGAGAGTTATGCCAAATGTCGCAACGTGACCTGTTTTGGGATAAAACAGGAGAGCGAACTTGTACGGCGTGCCACGTGTCACTGTTTTAACTTCGGCCTCTGAAAAAGTTTTCTGAGATATCTCGGCCTGTTACCTTTCCATCCTGACAGGTCTGACCTCAATTGGACTCTCTGAGAGAGAGTTATGCCAAGTGTCGCAACGTGACCTGTTTATGGGATAAAACAGTAGAGCAAACTTGTATGGCGTGCCACGTGTCACTGGTTTAACTTCGGCCTCTAAAAAAGTTTTCTGAGATAGTACAGACTGTGTACTACCTGTCACTTTTTACGAAATTTCATTTGGAGCTTCCTATCCCAAGTTATGACCTTTTTCCCAAGGTCACCTGATTTTGACTCAGATCTGGAAGAGGCAGAAACCCTATATTGCACAGATCATAAATCACAAAGTACAACGAATTAGAGGTTGGCCTTTGGACACAAGGTACATGGAGATCTTACCTTCGTCCTGTAACAATTTCAGATCCGAAAAATTCTCCAAAACGGATTTATAGCGAAAGTGCTACGATGACTGGTTTTTGCTATATCAAGCCCTAGCATCGTAAGTGCAACAAGTGTCATACATGCCATATCATGCCTTCTTTCAGGCTAGCTCTGATACCATGTTAAATTTTCTGAATTTACTTCAATCTGATCTAGGATCTTAACTGAGAGAACAACATGTACAGCATATCTACAGCATATCAATCATGGAGACAATAATGCAAGCACACAAGAGACACAAAGATTTACTTGGGGAAAACCATAAAGGTGAAAAACCCCAATAACTTCCTCAGAGATAGATAGAGCAATGATACAACCAACCAAGAGAGATAGCCATAACCTAGCAGCAGATCTTCCTCCTCCATAAGTGCGCCACTCCTCCTTGAGTGCATGTGTGAGAAGTGAGTGAGTAAATAGAGTGCCTCCCGCACTCTATTTATACTTGACTTGACTTGCCTTTTTACCTAACTCATGTAGGCTCGAACTTTACCACATAACATAATGCTGAGTGGGCCGACCCCCAATAGGGTGGTCTAATAACCCTTTGACCCACATGACTTATACAGGGCCGACCCCAAATAAGGTGGTCTAATAACCCATCAAGTATAAGTTACGACACTTACAATATAAATGACGACACTTCCTTATAGAGGAATAATACCATCTCTATAGGAATACAATATACATATATGTGAAATACATTCCGAAGTTACATATACATCAACAATGACAAGACCGTTCTCTTGAATGGTGTAATTGAAGAAGAAGTGCATATTGAGCAAACTCCCAAGATTCGGTAGAGAATCACATGATTGAAGAAGGATTTGTACGGGTTCAACAGGTACCCAAGATCGATAGTCATTTGGCGAGCTTGATGACCACCACGGGTGATGTGGATTTCAATCTTTGCTATAAGGTTGAAGATGGTTGCTATATACAGATGACATGCTGGATGAAAGAAGGAAATCACCATAGTTCGAGTGATCTTGAGGCTCATATCAATAGACCCATTTTACGGGAGATGACATGGATAGATATGCAGAAGATCACTCAATGCAGAGTGTGCATGATGTTCAGTCATAGAGGGAGGACAATACTCAGATGTATAAGACTCCACTTCAAAGGGAGTAGAATCTTCGCATGATTCTTGTGATTAGATATGTGGCTCAAATCAAATGAGATTTTTCCTTAGCCAAGGAAAATGTGAAGTGGAGATCTGGGATGATGGACAGTGGTTTCTACAGTTTACAGACATATTATTGGGTCATTGATGTATCTGACGAATACCAGGCCAGATATATTCTTTGTTGTGAACACCCTGAGTCAGTATCTAGTTGAGCCTAGACGTGTTCACTTGGTAGCTGCAAAGCATGTGATGAGGTACCTAAAAGGTACGATAGACTTTGGTCTATACTATGTTGGAGATCATGACTACATATTGTATGGTTATATAGATGTAGATTGGGTTGGAAGTGTCTTAGATAGGAAGAGCACCTCAGGTGGATGTTATTGTCTAGGATCCTCCATGATATCATGGTTTAGTAGGAAGCAGTCCAGTGTTTCTCTTAGCACAGCTGAAGCAAAGTATATAGCAGCTTGTTCTGCTAGTTGTGAGGCAATATCACTTTGGAAGTTGATGTCAGGACTATTTGACCTGGAGTTAGATACCACATTGATTCTATGTGACAACCAGAGTTGTATAAAGATGACAGAGAACCCAGTGTTCCATGACAAGTCAAAGAACATAGAAATCCGGTATTTTTATATACAAGATATGGTACAGAAGGGAGCTATAAAGATCCAGTATGTGAGCACTGATGAGAAAGTTACTGATGTGTTGACTAAGCCTCTGTCTCAAGTGAATTTTGAGTACTTCCAGGACAAGCTTAGAGTGGTTCATATCAAGAGGGAGCAATGAGCTCGGTTGAGGTAGTAGGTAGTCATGGTTCATGTGACGTAATTGAGTCTTTTAGGCTACGAGAGGATCTGAATGAGTGGTGAGGTAACGTAGGTGGTTGCGGTGTGCAACGTAATGGACTCTCCTAGGCTGGACCCACCAAATGGATTTCTCGGTTCGTGGATGGTTATAGTTGCATCAGGTACGAAAGAGGACCAACTTTGTGGAAAATACTAGATTTGACCTAGGTCACATGCAGTATGAAAAAGGACTAGCACTGTGGTGGAAAATCCTAGATTTGGTCTAGGTCACATCTAGTATGAAAAAGGACTATCACTGTGGTGGAAAATGTTGAGATATTGTAACTTCAAAGAATATTATAATTGTACTTTATTATTCTGGAGATGTTTCATTCCTCCGTAAAGATCTTATTGTATATTCGGAGATGTTTATTCCTCCGTCAGAATGTGGTAACTTGGGTTATTAGACTTCCCTAGTGGAGGTCGGCCCTTTATGTGTTATGTGGGTCAAAGGGTTATTAGACCACCCTAGAGGGGTCGGCCCAGTCAGTTGTAGTGGGGTATTTAACCCATTGGTTAAATACGAGCCTACGTGTACCTATGTAAAATACATGTCAGTGTAGTGTATAAATAGAGGAGGTGTGTTCCTCATTTGACACACTCACACACTTGAGGATAGCGCACTTGTGGAGGAGAGGTCTGCTATTGTGGAGGAGGAGATCATGTCTCAGGGTTTCATCTTTGTATATTGCTGTTCATCTATATTGAGGAAGCTTTGCTGGGTTTTCTACCCCATGAGGGTTTCCCAGGATAAATCTCTATCTCTTATGTTTATGCTGTGCTTGTTGTTTCTTCAGTGATCCTGTATATGCTATTATTGTGAAATGGAATGTAATGCTGCTATTTTCTGTCTTAGCATATTGAATGTTAACATGGTATCAGAGCTAACCTGAAGGAAGACAAGGTATGGCACTAACGACACTTGCTTTACTTACGACAATTTGAAGGCTAGGGTTTTATATAGCAAAAACCAGTCATCGTAGCACTTTCGCTATAAATCCGTTTTGGCGAATTTTTCGTATCGGAAATTGTTACAGGACGAATATTAAATCTCCAGGTACCTTGTGCCCAAAGGACAACCTCTAATTCGTTGTACTTTGTGATTTATGATCTGTACAATATAGGGTTTCTGCCTCTTCCAGATCTGAGTCAAACTCAGGTGACCTTGGGAAAAAGGTCATAACTTGGGCTAGGAAGCTCCAAATGAAATTTCGTGAAAATTGACAGGTATTACACAGACTGTACTATCTCAGAAAACTTTTTCAGAGGCCGAAGTTGAACCAGTGACACGTGGCATGCCGTACAAGTTCGCTCTCCTGTATTATCCCATAAACAGGTCACGTTGTGAAACTTGGCATAACTCTCTCTCAGAGAATCCAATTGAGGTCAGACCTGTCAGGATGGAAAGCTAACAGATCATGCTATCTCAGAAAAAAATTTCAGACCCTGTGGATCAAAAATTTCAGAGTTACACCAGAAACAATCAGGTACATATTTCTGTCAAAACAGAATTATTTTTTGGTACCTTCATTCATGGCTTCGAGAATTTAGGGCTTTGAAGAAAGTTGGAATTTTTGTAATCGGAGACCACGGCTGGATGCTACTCATCAAAATAGAAATTTAGAGACCAAGATCAGAATTTTTGGTTGGGCAGAAGGCCGGGCTTGATTAGACCCTAGTTCGGGACTTTGATCAGAAAAGTGGAAAATTAGGGCTTCTGTAAAAATGGGAATTTTTGAAATCTGTGACCACGGCTGGAAGCTCCTCAGAAAATAGAAGCTTAGAGCTTTGGATCAAACCTTTTGATGGGGCAAAAGAGTGGGCTTCATCAAACCCCAGTTCAGGGTCACGTCCAGTGAATCCGAAAGTTTCAAAGGCAAAATTGAGGAGTAAAACTTTGCAGTTTTCAAATTCTGAATATACCAGTTTGATCAGCTCATCACGGTGCATATCTCTATCCTTTCGGAAGTTTGAAATTCAAAGTTTGAATTTTTGGGTTTCTCTGACAAACCCATATCCAGCTCCAGCTCCAGTTCTTGCAAATCAAGTGGATTGGGTTAATCCTAGAAGAAGATGGATTGGTCACCTGCATAAGTGAAGAAGTTCCTAAGGCCTTACATAAGAAGAATACAAGCGATCTCGACAGGTATGACTCATCGAGGTATGTTTCGATACTTGTCCATGATTAATTTTATGGTATGTTTGTCTTCAGGTTACTACAGTTAGTACAATTTTGATTTTAGATTTGTCGTATAACCTTAACAAAATTATGAATGCATGATAGAAGATATTCATTGGTTAGGGTGTTGACACTTATGATTGTACTAAGGCATTATGATGTTGTGTGAGGTTGATGTTGTCTGCTAACAAGATACAGGTACATCACAAAAGACAAATCAGGTTCCATGACCATGAAAACATGAAGACAAAGACTCATCCATAATCTTTGTTCTACTTACGAGGTATGTATGACTTTGTTATATTATGCTTAACCTATGAGACATGCAGGTTCTAGCTCAGGATCTCTAAATCATTGAAGAGATTGTTTAGGTGTGTTGTACATAACCAAGTAGGTATACTAATCCAGGTATGTTTCCCATGAATCTTACCTTGTGTTAGGATCCCTTATATAAGTATACTTGGAATGATTGGTTATGCTTATTCATAAAGTTAGTAATCAAGGGATTATGCATATTATATCTTTTATCTTGATTGATGATATGCATGAGTAAAAGAAGACTTCCCTGAAATCTTGAATACTAATGTTTATTAACTATAATCATGACTATACATTTTCAAGATTATTTAGTACTATAATGTTTTGATAGCATTTAGAATATACTAATGAGTGTATGTTTGTGCATGAGATCATGAGGATGACTCTTGAGCATGCACAGTGGTACAGAATGAATAGAAGTTCAAAAGACATACAAAAGTTCAAGCGGGAAGCAACCACACAAACATAAAAGATAAGTATTTGAGTTGTTATTTGAAATAGTAATGATATTGCCTGTAATAGGTTGTATGCATATTTGTATTCCTAGAATATATATAATGCTGAGTATAAACATTCATAGAGCATTGAATAGTATACTACTAATGTGCATATGATTGGTAAGTTGGACAAACATTCCATTGTTGCTTGTCTAGAATGAAACCTCTTTGCTGACGTGCCGAGAACTGTGCACACTCTCAATAGTATGTTCTGGTGGAGATGGAAGGCATATAGATAGCCACTGTATGCATACAAGATATGGGAAAGTGTTGTGCCAAAGTATTGGTCAAATTAGTTGCATAACTATGTAAATAATATCTGTATGCATAATAGGTTATTATGTCAATATGATTTGATGATTATGAAGTATTACTAATCATGTACTTAATTTTGATTTGTAGGGAAAATCATGATGAATGATGAAGAAGCGATGGATGTTCAACAAAAGGATTTACAAATCAAACACACTATAGAAAGCTTATGGTTAAGAGATTCTCTTAGAAAGAGGAAGAGAATCATAATGAGATGTTTTGACCATTCTCTTAATAATGTAATTAGGTTCTGTATGGGTTCCCAGGATCTGTAGTCAATTGATGAGCTTAATGATCATCATGGGTGATGTGGATCTCAACCCTTGCTACAAGGTTGAATATGGCTTCTATACACATATGATATGGATGCAAGAAGAAACTCACCATAGAGTTCGAATGACTTTGAGGCTCATATTAGTAGACCCATCTGACGAGAGATGGCACAGATAGATATGCAGAAGATCACTCAATGCAGAGTGTGAATAATGGACAATTGACAGCTTCATGACAAAGCTTGGGCTTTACCAGAAGTAAAGCTGCTCCTAACCTTTACCTAAAGGTTGTGGATGATGAACCTATCATACCATTATTATGTGTCGATGATCTCTTTCTGACAAGGAATGAGAAACAGATCATGAAAATGGCTGCAGAATTAAAAATGAAATATCTCAGATTAATGCACTACTTCTTAGGTCTAGAAGTATGGCATGATCCAAAATGAATCTTTTAAATCGAGGTAAGTATGCTGTGAAGTTTCTAAAAAGATTTGATATGTTGGAGTGTAAAGCCATGGCCACTCCCATGGACTCCAACTTGAAGTTATTAGTTAATAACTCATCGGATTTAGTGGACCTAACCCTATATATAGACAAATCATTGGGCCAATGATGTATTTAACAAATACTAGGCCAGATATATGCTTTGTTGTAAATACCGTACGTCAGTATCTAGTAGAACCTAGAAAGGTTCACTTAATAGCTACAAAGCATATAGTGAGGTACCTAAAAGGTACTTTAGATTTTGATCTATATATAATCTTGGAGGTCATGAACTCCGTTTACATGGTTACTCAAATTCTGATTGGGCAGGAAGTGTCTCAGACAGAAAGAGTACTTTAGGTGGTTGTTATAGTCTTGAATCTACCATGATCTCATGGTTTAGCAAGAAACAATCTAGTGTGGCTCTCAGTACTACTGAAACAGAATATATAGCTATCTGCTCTACCAGCTATGAAGCAATATGGCTTCAGAAGCTATTATATGGAGTGTTTGACTTAGAAATGGATTCCACTATGATTATGTGTGACAATCAAAGCTGCATCAAGATGATAGGAAATCTTGTATTCCATGATCCGATACTTCTATATATGAGATATGGTGCAGAGAGGAGCTATCAAGCTCGAGTATATAAGCACTGAGGATCAAATTGATGATATCCTGACCAAAC
Source organism: Larix kaempferi (assembly GCA_027924585.1). Lineage (NCBI taxonomy): Eukaryota > Viridiplantae > Streptophyta > Pinopsida > Pinales > Pinaceae > Larix > Larix kaempferi. The sequence continues at coordinate 1,019,881 of BSBM01001008.1, read as the reverse complement.
CTCTGTCTCGAGTAAAGTTTGAACACTTCCGAGACAAGCTTGGTGTAGTTTAGAAGGACTCTCCTCGAAAGGGGGAGTAGCACAGTATCCGACATCAAGTCTATCTCATCAATGATGAGGTTACCTATTTACTGCACTTAGTTACCTAGAATTATTTAGATTTAGGACTCTTATATTCTTTTGATGATAGATGTATACATGCTTTTGATGTTAGTTTTGATGATAGATGTATACATACTTTTGATGATTTTGATGATAGATGTATACATATTTTTGATGATTTTGATGATAGATGTATACATGCTTTGTTGATGATGATACATGTCGTGATTATACATGTTTTGATGATGATGATACATGTTGTGGTTATACATGTTTTTATGATGATGATACATGTTGAGGTTATACATGTTTTGATGATGATGATACATGTTGTGGTTATACATGTTTTGTTGATGATGATACATGTTGAGGTTATACATGTTTTGATGATGATGATACATGTTGTGGTTATACATGTTTTGTTGATGATGATACATGTTGTGGTTATACATGGTTTTATGATGATGATACATGTTGAGGTTATACATGTTTTGATGATGATGATACATGTTGTGGTTATACATGTTTTGTTGATGATGATACATGTCATGGCTATACATGTTTTGATGATGAGAATACATGTTTTTGGTATACAACATGTGAAGGGATTGGATCATTCCTGGACTTCAGTCCGAAAGAAGAGCCGTAGACGTATGTCTTCGATAATGAAGGGATTGGATCATTCCTAGACTTCAGTCTGAAAGAAGAGCCGTAGACGTATGTCTTCGAGAATGAAGGGATTGGATCATTCCTGGACTTCAGTCCAAAAGAAGAGCCGTAGACGTATGTCTTCGAGAATGAAGGGATTGGATCATTCCTGGACTTCAGTCCGAAAGAAGAGCCATAGACGTATGTCTTCGAGAATGAAGGGATTGGATCATTCCTGGACTTCAGTCCGAAAGAAGAGCCGTAGACGTATGTCTTCGATAATGAAGGGATTGGATCATTCCTGGACTTCAGTCCGAAAGAAGAGCCGTAGACGTATGTCTTCGAGAATGAAGGGATTGGATCATTCCTGGACTTCAGTCCGAAAGAAGAGCCGTAGACGTATGTCTTCGATAATGAAGGGATTGGATCATTCCTGGACTTCAGTCCGAAAGAAGAGCCGTAGACGTATGTCTTCTAGAATGAAGGGATTGGATCATTCCTGGACTTCAGTCCGAAAGAAGAGCCGTAGACGTATGTCTTCGATAATGAAGGGATTGGATCATTCCTGGACTTCAGTCAGAAAGAAGAGCCGTAGATGTATGTCTTCGATAATGAAGGGATTGGATCATTCCTGGACTTCAGTCCGAAAGAAGAGCCGTAGACGTATGTCTTCGAGAATGAAGTCCTTGGTGGACGGTTGAGGATTGAGTCATCCTTGGACGTAGGTCCTAAAAGCACGGTGAAGGGATTGGATCATTCCTGGACTTCAGTCCGAAAGAAGAGCCGTAGACGTATGTCTTCGAGAATGAAGTCCTTGGTGGACGGTTGAGGATTAAGTCATCCTTGGACGTAGGTCCTAAAAGCACGGTGAAGGATTGGATCATCCTTGGACTTTGGTCCTGTAAACTGAGCCATAGACGTGAGGTCTCCAAGAACATGATAGGACTGGATCATCCCTGGACTTCGGTTCAAAAGGTACATGACTGGTTTACATCATCCTTTGATGATGCTGATGATCGTGGGATGACGATGCTGATGATCGTGCGATGACGATGCTGATGATCGTGCGATGACGATGCTGATGATCGTGTGATGACGATGCTGATGATCGTGGGATGACGATGTTGATGATCGTGCGATGACGATGCTGATGATCGTGCGATGACGATGCTGATGATCGTATGATGACGATGCTGATGATCGTATGATGACGATGCTGATGATTGAGTGATGATGATGCTGATGATCGTATGATGACGATGCTGATCGTGATGCTGATGATCGTATGATGATGATGCTGATGATCGTATGATGACGATGCTGATCGTGATGCTGATGATCGTATGATGACGATGTTGATGATCGTATGATGACGATGCTGATGATCGTGTGATGACGATGCTGATGATCGTGTGATGATGATGCTGATGATTGTGTTGATCGCGTGTTGACGATGCTGATGATTGAGTACTATCAACTCTGATGATGTTAATGTTCCAGTATTGAAGATGTTCCAGTAACTAGTTGAGTTACTGATGATGTTGAGAAAGCTTCCAATGATTTATAGATGTAACATGTATGATGTTGATGACTCCTTGCTCGTGCAGATGCTGTTATAATATCCTTCTCGT